>OZ024740.1:189493574-189498574 GCA_964016885.1 Eledone cirrhosa
ATATATCATATATATATATATTGTATATATATGATATATATAATATATATAATATATGTATAATATATATTATGTATTATATATATGTAATACATATATTATATATAATAACTTAAACTAAATAGATACGCCTTTAGCCGTTGACGTTGTCTCCCTCTCCATTACAGTCCCCGCTCATCCAACTGTCGATATGTTGACGGACTGCGTGGTTCCAGATGACATTCATTGCTACGGCCTCCATCCGACGGATATACACCAGCTTTTGTCCTTCACAGTTGACAACACGTACTTCACCTTTCACCACCACACATACAGACAGACAACAGGATTACCCATGGGATCCAGCCTATGGGGCCTGCTGGCCATTACCTATATGAACCAGCTAAAATGCCGAGCCCTCAATACCTACCATTCCCATACGTTCTTCACCCGATATGTAGATGACATACTCATCCTAACATCATCGCGTGAGGAGGCGGATGAATTATACACGACATTCTCCCACATGGACGCCAGTATAAAGTTCAGCACGGAACACCCCGATGACCGCGGATCCCTATCTCTACCGGACTTCCAACTTAGGGTAACAGAGGGAGGCAACATCCACACCTGCTTCTATTAAAAATCCGCCTGCGGGGACCTGTTCGTACATTTCAGATCAGCCCTCCCAGCCGGCGCTAAGTTCGGATACATAAGGAACGAACTCACACGTATCCGGAACAAATGCACCGTTGCTAAAGACACACACACCACACATTTCCCGGAAGTACTCAAACTGAACGCATACGCGACGTCCACCACGAACCGTGCCAGAAAGAACAGAGGACACCAAACCCGAGGAACTAACACCTGCTTCCTGAAGCTCCAACACTTCAGTGACGAAACAACAACAGCCATCCGCAGAACTATCAGACGAGAGGGACTAGATATCCAACTAGCCCACTCAGGACCTTCTCTACGCGGACAGCTAACCAAAAGACACTCCACTAGACATGACAGCCGCTACAGGCTAGCCAACTGCCCCATCAACGACACAAACCAACTGCCCCATCAACGACACAGGCTTACGTCGTATACTGATTAGAGTGCGACAAATGCAGCAACTTCTACGTAGGTAGCACCACCAGACCGACCACTTCATAAAAATAAAAGAACACCTCAATACTAACGCTTTCTCATTTAACAAACACCTAGGGAAATTCAAAAACACCGACAAAAGCATAACAGTTAGGATAGAAACTAAGGAAAGAAACCTCGGCAATCTTAGAATTAAGGAAGAACTGATTATAGATAAAACAGAACCACCAATCAATAATAGACTAGAACTCAACACCCAATTTATAACTTGATAGAACACCTAGCTCCACACTTACACCCCCCTCTCACACACACGCATACGTACACACATACGCACTCACACACACACACGCTTACACTTCCACTTATTCTCTCTCACACACACACATACACACACAAAGACGAGTTTTAACATGATAGAGCATATAGCCCCCAGATTTACGTACAGACGTATCTTCTCTCTCTCACACACACACATACTTACGTCTTCACGTATTCTCCCACACACTTAAACAGACATGTACAAAACCCCTTTTGAAGGGAGACTACTCTTTATCCACCTAACCTTCATTCTTTGACATTAGAGATAGAACAGAATCTCTAAACCATTTCCTGTCAGCATGACTGGCACGCTATTTAGAACGCTGGTTGAACCACTTTACTTCCCTCAGAAGAAGAGACTCGAAAATTAAGGATATTTAAGTAAATTTAAGGTAAAAGACTAATTGTCAACAATATCTTTTGCATTTGCATTTATATTCTATATCCATATCTGCATTCTTTTGGCCTTACAACTACAAACGTTTATATAATATATATTATATATATATATATATATTATATATATATATATCATATATAAATTATATATATATATATATCTTATATATATATTATATTTGTATTATATATATATATTATATATATATCATATATATATTATATATATTATATATACATAATATATATATATTATATAATATTATATATATATATTATATATATATATATATACATATATATATAGCGGCGATGAATTAGTTTTGCGAGGTTTTTTATATGAAATCGTGTGTCGAAACAAATATTGTTATACTTGGGGAGGGTCATATTTGTGTAATATTGCCAGAATGAATAACAGAACACACTCACTGTTTGGTTGGTTTTCGCTTCTCGCTTCTGTGTCTTACAGACAGAAACGCATTAACGGTAAGGAAATCCGAAATCTCATCACAGCAAACGAGAGAGATAACTTCATGAGCGTCATCCGACGTGAAACGAAATACGCTCGAAACGAATGCAATAGGCATTTCAATAAGAAATTAGAATGGATGAATAAGAAAAAACTAGAAGAAAGGAAAATCGAATATTCTCAAAAATACCCAGATAACATCGACAATATCCGTATGACTGATGTAAAACTACCGGAAGAATTTACCAATGACCACACAGTAAATATCTATGGGAACACTTTAATAAGTGAACAAGAACAACAAATCCTGCGGCTACCACCAAAATTTGCCATCTACAAAAGGATTAACCCTATGGAGTGCAAAACGGAGCTGGAAAAGTGTTTCACAAAAATACGTTGGAATGCAAAGGTAAACAACAACAACAATAATAACGGTAGTAGTAATATAAACAATAACTCTGAGTATAGAAATAACAGCCATAACTATAACAATAGCAGGAAAGTGAGAAATAGTGATAATGGTAATAATACTAGCGATAGACAGAACAACAACAACCACAATAATAATAATAATAGAAACATTAACCACAGACACAGCAGCAGCGACCACAGTAGTAATAACGGTAACAATACGAACAACAACAAAAATAACCACAGTGGTAATAATGGAAATAGTACATGTAGCAACATCAATAATAGACACAACAAAAACAATAAACATAATAAAAGTAACAACCACAATGGTAGAAATAACAGTAACAACAACAACAATAACGGTGAAGTAAACAACAATACATCTAGCAATCAGAACAATAATAATAATGCTAATGATAGAAACAATAACAACCACCATGATAACAATAATAGCAACACACACAACTATGACGATAGATATAATGACAACCCCTTAGAGAAACTATTTTTCAACCCAGATGACAAAACATATAAGATGGGTAATATCTATCCTACGAGGTTACCCTTTAATGAAAGAGTTTGCATACCACAACAAATAGATGACGAGACAGAGGCACAGTTCACCATAGCTAGAAATAAGATTAGACAAATAGTAGACAGGTATACTAAGAGACAAAGCAGACCAGAGGCCCAACAACTTGGGAGGAAACCTGTAGAAGGCTTGGTTAGCCTCAAGCAGCGCACAAGGGATGGTGAGGTAGTATGTCTACCCACGGATGAGTCTGATAGGATGTCAATAGATACCATGCAGAACTACATCAAGGCTATGCAACCCCACATCACCAACACGAGCGAAATTGCACAACAAACACACGATGGGAGAGAGAAAATCCTCAACGCTCACATGATGATGTGGACTGACATCCTAAAGCCAAGCAGACGCACTGCCAACAACTTCCAGGCGTCTAATAATGGCATACCACCCTTGTATGGGCTCCGCAAAGACTACAAGACGGTCGACGACCCGACGACCACAGGGCCACCAACAAGACCCGTATGCTGAGCTAATATAGCTAGCAACTACAGGATCTCCTACTTCCTCTCAATGGTTATACGCCCCATAATCAAGATGTCCCCAGATGTATGTGACAGTACAGAGGACCTCCTCAGCAGAATCAGTGAGTGCAACAAAAACAGGAGCCTATCCAACTGCATAATAGGCAGCATGGATGTGGTGTCACTGTACCCATCCATTAACATTGATTTTGCTGTGAAAAGATGTGTGGAGATGATCATTGAGAGTGAGGTGGAGTTCTGCGACGTCGACACAGACGAACTGGGCCTCCTACTTAGACTTACCTACGACACTTACTACCTAGACAGCCATGACCTTAGATGTTTCTTCCCTAGTAGACCTATAAGAGGTAGACCTTCCACCATAACCTCAATGGCAAAAAGGACTCCCATGGGAAGGTGGATTGGGTTGACCAAAGCTATACGGACCCCCCAAAACAATGATCAGGTAAGAAAAATGGTCGCACTTGCAATAGGGGCTAGTATAAAAAAAACTACCCTAAAGGGCCACATATTTAAGTTCAACGAGAAGATCTACACCCAAAATGAGAGAGCAGCCATCGGCGTCAGCATAGCTGGTGATGTTGCCAACCTTTTCATGGTATGGTGGGAAAAGAGACTTAAAGATCTCCTTAATGAGAGCTCCATAGACTTCATCATGTACTCTCGTTATGTAGACGATATCAATATAGTTTAAGAACACCCCCACTAGAGAGCACTAACAAGTTTGATTTAGAACGTAGCACGATGGAAAGCATCCAGCAGATAGATAATTCCATACACCAGAGTATAACTGTATCTATCGACTTCCCTTCCAAACACCCTAACAATAGACTACCTGTATTAGACACATAACTCTGGATTAACACTATAGACGAGAGAGCCCAAATTCTCCACTCACACTATGCTAAACCCATGGCCTCCAGATACCTGATACTCAAAAACTCAGCAATGTCCAGTAGTGCTAAGTTTAATATTCTGATCGCAGATTTGGTACGAGTGTTGAAGAATGTGTCCCGCATGTGCGACCCAACAGAAATGGAAAGACACATCCAACACTTCATCAACCGCATGCAGTTCTCTGGCTACAACCAAAGAGACAGAGTCAGAGTATACGAAGGTGCCATGGAAAAGCATAAGACCCTCATAGAACTGGACATGAAAGGAATTTACCCATTATACAGGAGCAAATCATGGAATGGCATAGATAGGGCTAGACATAAGATAGGGAAAGCCACCTCATGGT
>OZ024740.1:189503574-189521074 GCA_964016885.1 Eledone cirrhosa
TGTATGTATATATATATATATATATATATATATATATATATATATATATATATATATATATATATGTATATATATATACATATATATGTAATATACATATATAAATATATTATATATATATGTATATATATATATATATATATATATATATATATATATATATATATATATATATATATATATATATATATATATATATATATATATATATATATATATGCATATATATATATTTATACATGTGCGTTAAAAAACACATCTCTCCCAGTCTTCATTATTATTTTGAAGTGAAGCTTACCAATTTCTGTATACCTGCAGAAGAGCACAGAAATAGGAAGCTTCACTTAATCGTTGCGAAACAAATTTGAAGTTTAAAATATAAATTTGTTCAGGTATCACAGCTTTTGGCAATATAGGTTTGTTTTTATTGATTTGTTATTTTAAATCGAGACAGGCAAACTGTATTATTTTAATACATTTCTACCATTGTAGAACCAACAGCGATATATGCCTGTGAGACATGGAAGAGTACGGAAAGTGTATGTAACAAGCTTGATGTATTCCATCGTCGTTGCATTTGGACCATATTGAAAATTTCATGGAGAGACCAAGTTAGCAACGAGGAAGTGATGAGGAAGTCAGGATTGGAAAGGTTAAGAGACATTGTCCGGAAAAGGAGACGGCGGTTCGCGGGCCACATCCTTCGTTTGCCAGCAGATCGACCTGCTCATATTGCTATGGATTGGGTACCAGAAGGTGGCAGGAGAGAACGGGGAAGACCACGAAAAACATGGCGGAACACATTCAGGGAAGACCTGCGGGAGATGGGAATTAGCTGGAGAGGTGCTAGAAGGGCCGCCAGTGACAGAATCAAGTATATATATATATATATATATATATATATATATATATATATATATATATATATATATATATATTGTATACATATAATGCATATATATATATATATTTGAGAGCTAGATCTGAGGTCCGGATCCAGCAATCGAAACGGTCGGGGCTAAGCCGTGGGTACCCTGACTCTTTCTTTTCTTATTTGGAGATGGCAAAGCCAACCACTAATCTCTCGTATACAGGAAACTGACTGGCCTGTCTACTGATATGCATATCTGGCTTATTAGTGAATCTGCTAATATGCAGATCTAACTGATCAACCAATCTGCTAATATAAAAATCAGGCCAATCAGTCACTGTATATTTTATAAAATATCATATATTTTCACTTGCTCTTACAGTTGGCAGGTTAACAGTGAACTGCACTGATGAAGGGTGATACCCAGAAACATTAGTGTCTGCAGTTTTGTTTACATGCCAACACAAGTACAAGAATGAGGGGCTTATTCTACTGACATGGCTTTAAATAATTGCAAACGAATCGAATATTCTTATTAATATTCGAAAAACTCAGATTACATTTATTGTAGTCAGCCATGTAGAGTGATAATTTAAAAAAAAATTAATTTATTATTAGACATGTTTAGATATGTTCATATATATATATATGTATAAGTATATATGTTTATATATGTGTGTGTGTATATATGTATATATACAGACGCATACGAACATAACTAATTCATTAACTCATTTAGTACTACCCACTACGTTCCTCGTAATTCTTTACCTTACTCTAGAATCTTAGTAATATCGGTTTAAGACTGGCATAAGTTTATGTATATCACAAGAAAATATAGCCGAGCAAATCGACACCAGAATTTAAATAAGCCTTTGTTTTAACGATCCAGGAAGAGCATTGGCGAGATTTTCTCTTAGTATATAGAAACATAATCAAATTCCACATGATGTTTTGCCCAGTTCTCTATTGCCCTTTAAAATAGTATTTTTTTAAATATTTAACACAATCAACTGTATGCAAACTATACAGTAAACTGGTTATGGAGATAGCTTTGCAGGTAATTCGATAAAACTATTCAGCCTGACATAATTTCCATATTGCTTATCATACTAAAATTTGTGATTTCCTTAACTAACACCCACCCTTATACTTCAAATAATCTAAAATAAATTTATCACCATATAACAATATTATTACTGGAAGAATAATTGTTTTCCAAATTTTAAAAATCTTTTTTCTCGAACTAATGCTGTTAAATTTTCTACTTATTTACACTGTCTTGTCGTTACTATTTAGAAATTGATTGCGTGACTAATTTTATTGTTCTAAATCTGTGTGTAACACACATTCTCTCAACTTGATATTCTCATTGACCTATCTATGCGTGTCTTCGGCTTCATTATCTTATTGACAACCCCTGTTTTAAACATACATAATTTACCTGTAGCAAGTTATCTTGCGTGATTCTATTAGAATTTATACATTCCTTCCGGCAATATCTTTCTTCGTTACCAATTGATAAGCAAGCTTAATTCAAATTAACACGAACCTGCTCTCTTTTGTTATCAAAAGCTATAATGATATTTGTAATTTTCAAACTTGTCTTTAACAGTGCTGTATTATATTCTAATTGAAAAACATACAAACTCAAACATTTCTAATTAACCAAAACGTTTGGATTTACGTAAGAAAATGAGATGACTGTCTTCTTTCGTTTAATTAAGACAAAATAATTATGAATCCTTAGTAATTTTAAAGCATTTTTTATAACTAACACATTCGTGTTGGACATTTAGGTATATTACACGAAGCTAAGGGTATTAATTGGCTAACACTTCTGCATAAACCTAAGCAAATACATTTGAATTTCAATTACAAATTACGTAAGTTTTCATTTACAAGGCTTGGATGTCATTTAAATCAATCGACTCTTTGAACACACACGGAGAGTTATAAGTGTAACTAACTAGCCAACGAGAAAAGAAAAGGAAGTGAGATAATTACATCGAGACTTACAGTTGTTAAGTCGGTACTATATATATTTAACTTATTTCAGTCATTGGACGCCACACATGTTAAGGGACATATTTTAAGAAAAAAATAATCGGCATTGACAACCCAAGCATTTATTTTATTGTGGTACTCATTTTCCCATATCCTTGGTTGTCAAAATTTCGGGTCATAATATGATGCAAATACAACAAAAAAGTTGGACGTTAAACATAATCGCTACTTTTCCCGTGGTGAGCCTGGAGAGTAATTCCATTCTCTTTAAGCTTAGTTCCACCCCAAAAAGCTGGACAGCCTCTGCGAAGCAGAAAGTGTAGCGTTGCAAGGCTCTTTTTGTGTGGGCAACAAGAGCAGAGTTGTTGGCAAAGAGGAGGTCTCGGATCAATTGTTCCAGGGTCTTCGCGTGAGACTGTAGTCGACGGTGATTAAACGGGCTGCCATCATAACTGTATGTGATGTAGACTTCGTCCTGGCCATCAACACCTTCTGTGCTGTGCTTGAGCATCATGGTGAAGAGACCCGGTGCTAGGACACAACCCCGCTTCATTCCGTTGATGATCGGGAAGAGGTCTTAGAGGTCACTTTAGAGTGATGCATCTAAGTTGTTTTCAAACTGTCCTTCTGCTGGAAGATGGTGCTTATGGTGACGAGGTGATGTTCAGCGCAATACTCAAAGTGCAAGCATCCATTGTCGTTCCAGTTACCAACGCCATCTCTCCCAAGTACTCCTTCCCAAGTTACAGAATCTCAACCGACTCTGGAATTCAAATCGCCAAGGATTATGAACTTGCCATCCACAGTGGTGCTCCGTAAGTGACTGTGCAGAGCAGTAGAGGGTGTATTCGGCGCCAGGCCCCTGTAGGCTCCCTTCCCCATGGAAGGGGATTTCAATAAGAGCAGCGACGTCAAAATTCAGTCTTGACAGCTCGTGTGCAATTAAAACAGATCGACCTATTGCACAACTGCTGTCGACAGTGTCTAGCATGGTTTTGTTGTTCCAGCATGCGAATTTCAGTCGATTGTATTGCGACGTGGAAACATTTTAATAACTCCCTCCGGGCAGGAATATATGTGAATTGCTCAGGCATTTTAACATTTTATATCGAAATCCATAAGCGAAAAAGGACTCTTATTTTTCTCCACGAAGAGAGATAACCTATTGCAATTTATATCAAATACAAAAGGTTCTCAGCTGAAAATGCTACTAGGGCTATTAGTCATGACTTGAATGGAAAGCATATACAAATTGCTGAGCAACATATTGCAAAGTTTCATTGCAAAATTTCATCGGAGATATTGAAAGAAAATAAATGAGAAAAAACAGTAAATATGAATATATATATATATATATATATATATATATATATATATATATATATATATATATATATATATATATATATATACATATATATATATACATATATATATATATATACATATATATATATACATGTATGTATGTATATATAAATATATATATATGCACACACAGAAATATATATACATATACACATATATATACATACATATATACATACATATATATATACATATATATATATATATATGGGGGTGAGAGGTGTGGGGGTAAGGGTTAGTGGTGGTAGTAGGGTGTGTGTTTAGTGTGAGCGCGTGTATATATGTGCCGGTGGGTGTGTGCGTGTTATAAGGAGGGGGAGGAGGAGAAGAGGGGAGGGAAGGGATGTTAGTATGTTAGTATGAGGGGTGGAGTGGAGGTGTTAGTATTGTTAGTTGTGGGGTGGGCGGTGAAAAGGAGGGGTTATAAATGTTTATTAATTTCACGTGTGTGTGTGTGTGTGTGTGTGTGTGTGTGTGTTTGTGTGTGTGTGTATATGTATGTATATGTATATATGTATGTATGAGTGTGTGTATATATATATATACATTATCATAATGCTCGGTGTGTTTGTAAACAAACATCCCGAATTAAGCCGTACAGTGTCTAGCAACCATCGTTGCTCATTTGTTCAACACTGACAAAGGAACGCGTGTACTAGTTTCAAGCTTATTAGCTATCGTCAGCAACGTATACCTTCCTGGCAGATGGTTGAACGTCTGAAAGTATATACTTTCTTTATGCATATTAACGGCTGAGCAGCTTAATTTGCATATCGAGTGAGTTAATCGCCCGGGGTAACGAAAACGATAAACGGAAAAAATGAAACGAAATTTCATTTTTCACTCTTAGTACGGCTGTTACCTAAATGTTTTTCGTATACGGTGATTACAGATTATGATCAATTCCTTTTTTTTATTTAAGAAATCGTCCTTAAATTTAGTAATTTCCAAGATCTTTCCTGAACATAGTCTGCATTCCCTCCTGTTCCCAAGATATGGAGATTTTTGTAGAATGGTGTTCCACGATAACTTGAAATCTATTTTTTTCTTTTTATAATTATTTACCGCTTCAGCTAAAGATGTGGTGTTTGCAAGTTTAGTATTGTTGAAACTACTAGAGTGTGCGTAAAATCTTTTCTCAAATGTGTTTGATGTAGATCCTATATAACTTTTGTTGGGGTTTGTAGTAGACACAGTGCCTTTATATATTACATTATTAATCAAAGATTTTCCAATTAAGGGGATACATTCAACTATCAGTTTGACAATCCCCTTCCTAATAGATTTTTATGCCAACTCTACTAACACCCTTCAACCATTCCTTTCAAAGGGTCATGACCTCAACTAAAGTGTATTATTTTTCATCTTAACACCATAAGAAAAAACAATTTGATTCGTTAGTTCTTCAACTCCTCCAAATAAGGACATGATACTAACATGCTACTAATTCTGAGTAAAATTATTATTGAGTACAATTATTATTGCTTTTGAAAACAGCTGGTGATATGCATGTAAGTACATATTCTCTCTATCTGATAGTTTGTAAACTTACATATATCAATAACTGAGTATAGATACAATGTACTATCACCATCTAGAAACGATCGTAAAGCAGTGAAGTATATCTCTAATGACTTGATTTTTTTATTACATTGTTTTAAATAATATATATATATATATATATATATATATATATATATATATATATATATATATATATATATATATATATATATATAATTCAAGAGATAAGAGTATCATAGTTGTCTTTACAATAAGGGCTTTATTCACAGTGCTGACAATTGTCTCCTTGATCTGGTACGTCTAGAGTTCGTTAATCGCTAGATGTTGCGTCAATCGAACTCCAATACTTTGTTTATAACCAGTTAGTTCATCAGAGCAAGCGAATGTGAGGGTAATATACATGGCATGGCTTTTATAGAGAAGTGGTATTAGACCAGAACAATAATATCAATAACAACATAACTAGACACTGAATAGTTAAATTAATAACATCAATATAAGTGAGAAATATAATATAATGATAAAATGATAAAACTAGCATGGTAACCGAAGTGATATGATACAGATGTATGAAGTTGACATGTGAAAACTACTATATGTTACTTTAGACGTAGTTTTTGAGGGATGGAGAGATAACTAATAAAATGTACCCAGAGATAGATAATTGGAATCTGCCCCTTTAAGTGCAATTATGAGTGATCTACATACAAGTGTGCTGAGCTTATAAAGGCACGCTAGCAATAAACGGGAGATTGATTTATGGTCTGATAGATAAGTATTTTCGTTGTATTAACTTATTTCGAATCATGGGGGTTTAGTTTTCACAACTTCGATGACACATAGTGTATAATTAAGACAATAAATCAACAATAAAATATGCATGGTAAATAGATAGAGAACATGATGAATAAAATTAGGGACAGGGTACATTAAGATGATCACAATAGTAATAAGAGGAAAATAAGAACGTAAGAGTTTCAAGGAGTGAAAGGGTAATAATATAATGTACTTAGAATTAGGTTCATCTGTTAGAGATCATGGGTGCTAATGCAAGATATGTAGCTACAATTGTTTGGTCCGAAAGAATAAACAACAGAAAATGCTAGATTTATTTATGGGCCGGCATGATAATTGGTAGATGTTTGTAGATATTATTGCCCCATCTTGGTGATATAGATGTAGGGAAGTTGGAAGGTGTTTATAGTTCTGAGGTGGGCTGTCTGAGAATGCGATTTCATGCGTTAAATTCTAAGTGATTTTCCATTAAGTTCAGGGATGCTGGTTCGAATCACGGTGGTTTAAATCTTGTAAATTTAGTAGCAATGCTATGTCTGCAGAAAATTGACTTTTCTATTTTGCTGTTAAGTAGCATTTTATCTTACCTGAAGATATGTATCAATTCAAGGTTGCATAGCCCGCAATGGGACATACCGCTGCTATAGGCCTTTGCGGCCGCTTATTTCGACCAGCTAATATTCTAATCAATGTTTCTGTCGTTAAGTTGCCAGATTTTATTGACGAGGCTTGTGGAATTCACCAGTGCACGGTTCTACATTGAATGTCTGTGTACATACCATCTTTTTTTTAAAAACACTCACGGTGGATCCAATGTAGTGCCAGGTGGAGTTGGCCGAGTTTACAGTACACATTACACTAAGCTATAATCCAGGCATCTATTCCCTAATGGACACTTATCTGGTAGGTGGCAATTGCAGGTTGATGTATTATTCTGTGCAGCTTTGGCATTGTGGTTCTGCAAGTTGTTATGTGTGGGTTGCGATTCATGTCTATTGAAGTTTTGCTTTGGTGGGTTCCGATGCGTTTGTGGTTGTGATACTGTTATGTGCTCTGTGATTAGTGTTTGGTGCTATGTTGTGTATTGGTGGGGTAGTTTCCTTAGAGATATTCTTGTGGTTGATCTTACGTATGGGCGATTCTATGTTGGCTGCAGTTGAGTATGAAAGTTTTATAGTTTTTCTATTGAAGATTTTATGGTATCTATGCGATGTAGGGAAGTGTTTATCTATTAGTTTAAAAAACGCAGAAGGCAGTTTAGTTCTTATAATGGAGTTGAAGATCGGATTAAACCATAGGTATTTTTTTTCTCTTGTTCTTCTATAGTTTTTTTTTTTTAAATTATTAGTGCTTATTCTTCCTACTCTTGGTGCTAATTATTTAGTCCTATGCCTAGTCCTGTATCTTTTATTTTGGTATGAGCGGTTGGTGTTGGTTTTATTTGGAGTGTTTGTGTCGTCCTTATCAGTTATAAACTGCAGCTTATCCTTGTGTCCAGCCCTATGTAATGCTACGTTATAATTATTAGCATGTTCATTAAATATTTTTAGGTTCGAGGATAGGCGGGATATTCTAAGGGATATACTACGTGCTATGGATTTAATTATGGAACGGGGGTGGTTCGAGTTGTAACTGATGTAGGCTAGATTTTTCATTATTTTTGTGGAAGGGTTCCATCAATCCTGTGTTTATGTTTAGAGTTACATCTAAACAATTTGCTTTTTTAGAATTTAGTTCGAAAGTAATATCTAGGCCTAGTTTTTTAAAGAATGTTGTAATGTTTTTTCGTAACCTTTCCATGTTCTGGTTATTTAAGTTTTTAGCTATAAGGAGGGTGTCATCTCTATAAATTCCTCATTGGAGGTTATTGAATTCTTTATGTAGGTTGTGTGCTATAAATATCCCCACAACGTCCGTTATTTGCGCTGAGTCATTCGATCCCATTGTGATATCGAAGCTATTCCTCCTATTTTTCTTTCCCATTTTCAAATTTTATGATAGTCCTTCTAGCAGCTAGTAGTATTTTAATTTCATCAGAGGTAAGGTCTGAGTTATTTTGGGCAAAGGTTAGCGCCTTATTTAGTGTGACTGGGGAGATGGATGTGTAGTAATCATTTTTGTCGAATTGAATGAAGTTGTATTTTTCTCTGTTTCTTATTTTACTGAACCATTCTATTGCTTCGCTAGTGTTACCCCATAAACTGATTTCAAGTTTTCCCTTAATTTGTGCGATTATCCTTTCTAGAATGTATTTGCTTATTTTACCGATATCTGACTTAGATGGGCATATTAATCTAATTGTAGGGTTTGTTTCAAAATTATTTTTGTGATCCTTAAGGTTAAATATGGGCTTACATGGGATTAGAGGTTCGGTTTTATCGGATATTTCCAGTTTATTTACTATGCTATGTCCTTCCTTATTAATGCTAGTGAGTGTAGATTCATTTGTATTTTTGTATTTTTTGTGCAGTTCACGTCGGATGAAATGCTAATTATTGCAGAACCACAATGCGAAAGTTGCACAGAATAATACGTCAAACTGCAATTGCCACCTACCAGATAAGTGCTCATTAGTGGATAGATGCCTGGATTCTAGCTTAGTGTACATGTGTACTGTAAACTCGGCCAAATCCACTTGGCATACATTGGATCCACCGCGAGTGTCTTTAAAAAAAGATGGTATGTACACAGACATTCAATGAAGAACCGTGCACTGGTGAATTCCCCAACCCTCGTCAATAAAATCTGGCAACTTAAGCACAAAAATCTTGATTACAATATTAGCTGATCGAAATAGGCTGGACACAAACACTCCAGATAAAACCAACATCAACCGCCTATACCGAAATAAAAGATACAGGACAGGCATATAACTAAACAATTAGCACCAAAAGTAGGAAGACTAAGCACTAATAATAAAAATAACAAAAACTATAGAAGAACTAGAGAAAGAAAATACCCATGGCTTAATCCGATCTTCAACTCATCTATAAGAACTAAACTGCCTTCTACGTTTTTTAAACTAATAGATAAACACTTCCCTACATCGCATATATACCATAAAATCTTCAATAGAAAATCTATAAAACTTTCATACTCAACTGCAGCCAACATAGAATCGCCCATACGTAAGATCAACCACAAGAATATCTCTAAGGAAACTACCCCACCAATACACAACATAGCACCAAACACTAAACACAGAGCACATAACAGTATCACAACCACAAACGCATCGGAACCCACCGAAGCAAAACTCCAATAGGCATGAATCGCAACCCACACATAACAACTTGCAGAACCACAATGCCAAAGCTGCACAGAATAATATTTCAACCTGCAATTGCCACCTACCAGATAAGTGTCCATTAGTGAATAGATGCCTGGATTATAGCTTAGTGTAATGTGTACTGTAAACTTGGCCAACTCCACCTGGCACTACATTGGATCCATCGCGATTGATTTAAAAAAAGATTGTATGTACACAGACATTCAATGAAGAACCGTGCACTGGTGAATTCCACAACCCTCGTCAATAAAATCTGGCACATTAAGGACAAAACATTAATTACAATATTAGCAGGTCGAAATTAGCGGCCGCAAAGGCCTATAGCAGCGGTATGTCCCATTGCAGGCTATGCAACCTTGAATTGCTACATATCTTAAGGTACGATAAAATGCTACAGCAAGATAGAAAAGTCAATTTTCTGCAGACATAGGATTGCTACTAAATTTACGTGATTTAAACCACCGTGATTTGAACCAGCATCCCTGAACTTAATGGAAAATCACTTAGAACTTAACGTATGAAATCCACATTCTCAGACAGCCCACCTCAGATCTATAAACACCATCCAGCCTCCCTACATCTATATCACCAAGATGGGGCAATAATATCTACTGACATCTACCAATTATCATGTCATCCCATAAATCAATCTAGCATTTTCTGTTGTTTATTCTTTCGGACCAAACAATTGTAGCTACATATCTCGCATTAGCACCCATGATCTCTAACAGATGAACCTAATTCTAAGTACATTATATTATAACCCTTACACTCCTTGAGATTCTTACTTTCTTATTTTCCTCTTATTACGATTATGATCATCTTAATGTACCCTGTCCCTAATTTTATTCATCATGTTCTCTATCTATTTGCTATGCATATTTTATTATTGATTTATTGTCTTAACTATACACTACGTGTCATCGAAGTTGTGAAAACTAAACCCCCATGATTCGAAATAAGTTAATAAAACGAAAATACTTATCTATCAGACTATATATCAATCTCCCGTTTATTGCTAGCGTGCCTTTATAAGCTCAGCACACTTGTATGTAGATCACTCATAATTGAACTTAAAGGGGCAGATTCCAAATATCTATCTCTGGGTACATTTTATTAGTTATCTCTCCATCCCTCAAAAACTACGTCTAAAGTAACCTATAGTAGTTTTCACATGTCACCTTCATACATCTGTATCATATCACTTCGGTTACCATGCTAGTTTTATCATTTTATCTCCTTATAATATATAACCAGCAATTTCTCTGTCTGTCTGTCCGACAGTGGAAACACGTGCGCCCGTGCGAATATTTTTTGCGCACGCATAGAGAGAGAGTGAGAGTGAAAGAAAGAGACAGACTACGAGAGGGGGATAGCGGGAAGGAGAGAGAGTGAATAGAGCTAAAACAATTGCGCGCGTGTGAATGTTTTTGCGCGCGCGTAGAGAGAGAGAGTGAGAGTGAAATATAGAGACAGACTACAATAGCGGAATAGCGGGAGGGAGAGAGGGGGAATTGAGGAGTGCTACAGAAACATATATACATTTCTGTGTGTGTGTAATATATATATATATATATACACACACAGAAATATATATATATACACACAGAAATATATATACATTTCTGTGTGTGTAATATATATATATATATATATATACACACACAGAAATATATATACATTTCTGTGTGTGTAATATATATATATATATATACACACACAGAAATAAATGGGCATTTCTCTGCTTGTCTGTTTGTCTGTCTGTCTGTCTGTCTGTCTGTCCTTCCCTAAAACTCAAATGTACGTGCTACAGAAATATTACCTACCCCTTCCTTTCTCCACTTTGGTACTACCAAGAGAAACACTGTCGCTATAGACACATTACCTTCCCCTCTCCACTGACTTTGGTCACTGAGGCCGAGGGAATCGCTGGTTGCTATAGAGACACCTTGCACAAGCCAGAGGTAACCAGTTCGAGGCGGTTCTACATGACACCATGCCAAGGACCATTTGAAAAAGGTTGCCATTGAATTTCTAGTTTGAAGAAGGTTGCCATTGAATTTGTGGTTGTTGCTGCTTATAATCTCCTTATAATATATAACCAGCAATTTCTCTGTCTGTCTGTCCGACAGTGGAAACACGTGCGCGCGTGCGAATGTTTTTTGCTCACGCGTAGAGAGAGAGTGAAAGTGAAACAAAGAGATAGACTACGAGTGGGGGATAGCGGGAGGGAGAGAGGGAGCGAGAGAGTGAAGAGACGCTAAAACACGTGCGCGCGTGCGAATTATTTTTGCGCACGCGTATAGAGAGAGTGAGAGTGAAAGAAAGAGACAGACTACAAGAGGGGGTTAGCGGGAGGGAGAGAGGGGGAATTGAGGAGTGCTACAGAAACATATATACATTTCTGTGTGTGTGTGTGTAATATATATATATATACACACACAGAAATATATATATATACACACAGAAATATATATACATTTCTGTGTGTGTAATATATATATATATATACTAGATTTGCTAGCAGAAAAGCGCCCATCGGGTGGTTTTCTGCTAGTCATTATATTATATTTCTCACTTATATTGATGTTATTAATTTAACTATTCAGTGTCTAGTTATTTTGTTATTGATATTATTGTTCTGGTCTAATACCACTTCTCTATAAAAGCCATGCCTTGTATATTACCCTCACATTCGCTTGCTCTGATGAATTAACTGGTTATAAACAAAGTATTGGAGTTCGATTGACGCAACATCTAGCGATTAGCGAACTCTAGACCTACCAGATCAAAGAAGCAATTGTCAGCCCTTATTGTAAAGACAACCAATTGTCAAGCCCTTATTGTAAAGACAACCATGTTACTCTTATCTCTTGAATTATTATTGCTCCAAGTATAACCTACATAGAAATCACCGTGAACTCGCTGCATGACAATGGAAGCGTCTTGTTGAGTCAAACTAAACCATACGTTAATACCATCCACAACACAGAGTACTCTAACTGGACTACCTCTAAGTGGATTGCCTATAACGATAACTTGTTATCCCGTATATATATATATATATATATATATATATATATATATATATATATATATATATATATATATATATATATATATAGTATGCATGTATACGTACATACATATATGTATACAGACGTACAGTAGCATGCATATATATATATATATATATATATATATATATATATATATATATATATATATATATATACATATATATATACATATGCATACAGGTACACATACATATATGCACGTATCAGTTTAGCGGACGCTTATTATAACGCCGCTTTGTTCGTTTGTAAACAAACTGAATAGCCTGAATTTATGCCATACGGTGTTAAGGCAACCACGTCACCTTTTTGTTCAACACTGACACAGGAACGATGTACTAGTTTCAAGCTTGTTAGCTATCATCAGCACCGTTTACCCATCTGCGAGATAGTTGAACGTTCGAAAGTATATACTTTCCTTATGAAAATTAACGGCTGAGCAGCCTAATTTGCATATTGAGTGAGTTAAATCGGTCAGGCATACCGAAAACGATAAATTGAAATAAAATGAAAACGAAATTTCATTTCTCACTCTTAGTATGGCACTTACTTAAATGTAAGTATGCATGTATACGTACATACATATATGTATACAGACGTAAAGTAGCATGCATATATATATATATATATCATCATCATCATCATCATCAACGTTTAACGTCCGTGTTCCACGCTTGCATGGGTTTGGACGGGGGTAGATATATATATATATATATATATATATATATATATATATATATATATACATATATATATACATATGCATACAGGTACACATACATATATGCACGTATCAGTTTAGCGGACGCTTATTATAACGCCGCTTTGTTCGTTTGTAAACAAACTGAATAGCCTGAATTTATGCCATACGGTGTTAAGGCAACCACGTCACCTTTTTGTTCAACACTGACACAGGAACGATGTACTAGTTTCAAGCTTGTTAGCTATCATCAGCACCGTTTACCCATCTGCCAGATAGTTGAACGTTCGAAAGTATATACTTTCCTTATGAAAATTAACGACTGAGCAGCCTAATTTGCATATTGAGTGAGTTAAATCGGTCAGGCATACCGAAAACGATAAATTGAAATAAAATGAAAACGAAATGTCATTCCTCACTCTTAGTATGGCACTTACTTATATGTAAGTATGCATGTATACGTACATACATATATGTATACAGACGTAAAGTAGCATGCATATATATATATATATATATATATATATATATATATATATATATATATATATATATATATATATATATATATACATATATATATACATATGCATACAGGTACACATACATATATGCACGTATCAGTTTAGCGGACGCTTATTATAACGTTCGAACAAAGCGGCGTTATAATAAGCGTCCGCTAAACTGATACGTGCATATATGTATGTGTACCTGTATGCATATGTATATATATATGTATATATATATATATATATATATATATATATATATATATATATATATTTATATATATATATGCATGCTATTGTACGTCTGTATACATATATGTATGTACGTATACATGCATACTTACATTTAAGTAAGTGCCACACTAAGAGTGAGAAACGAAATTTCGTTTTCATTTTATTTCAATTTATCGTTTTCGGTATGCCTGACCGATTTAACTCACTCAATATGCAAATTAGGCTGCTCAGCCGTTAATTTTCATAAGGAAAGTATATACTTTCGAACGTTCAACTATCTGGGAGATGGGTAAACGGTGCTGATGATAGCTAACATGCTTGAAACTAGTACATCGTTCCTGTATCAGTGTTGAACAAAAAGGTGACGTGGTTGCCTTAACACCGTATGGCATAAATTCAGGCTGTTCAGTTTGTTTACAAACGAACAAAGCGGCGTCATAATAAGCGTCCGCTAAACTGATACGTGCATATATGTATGTGTACCTGTATGCATATGTATATATATATGTATATATATATATATATATATATATATATATATATATATATATATATATATATATATATATATATATATATATATATATATATATATTCAGGTTTGAGGTTCACCACTGTATAGAGCTGGTCTATTCCGTATGGTCAATCGTAATGCAATAATATAGAGAGTACTCAAAGTAAAGCAGTTCAACCGTCTTTGTTTTTGTAGTTGGTGGTGCTATTACGGAGTTAAATATTATAATGAAATGACAGGAGGCTGGATTTGTGTAAATCCTTGAAAGGTTTATTATTGAAATGATCATAGTATAATAAACCTTTCAAGGATTTACACAAATCCAGCCTCCTGTCATTTCATTATATTATATATATATATATATATATATATATATATATATGCATGCTACTGTACGTCTGTATACATATATGTATGTACGTATACATGCATACTTACATTTAAGTAAGTGCCATACTAAGAGTGAGAAATGAAATTTCGTTTTCATTTTATTTCAATTTATCGTTTTCGGTATGCCTGACCGATTTAACTCACTCAATATGCAAATTAGGCTGCTCAGCCGTTAATTTTCATAAGGAAAGTATATACTTTCGAACGTTCAACTATCTGGCAGATGGGTAAACGGTGCTGATGATAGCTAACAAGCTTGAAACTAGTACATCGTTCCTGTGTCAGTGTTGAACAAAAAGGTGACGTGGTTGCCTTAACACCGTATGGCATAAATTCAGGCTGTTCAGTTTGTTTACAAACGAACTAAGCGGCGTTATAATAAGCGTCCGCTAAACTGATACGTGCATATATGTATGTGTACCTGTATGCATATGTATATATATATGTATATATATATATATATATATATATATATATATATATATATATATATATATATATATATATATATATATATATATATATATGCATGCTACTGTACGTCTGTATACATATATGTATGTACGTATACATGCATAGTTACATTTAAGTAAGTGCCATACTAAGAGTGAAAAATGAAATTTCGTTTTCATTTTATTTCAATTTATATATATATATATATATATATATATTGACATATTGTTATATATGTATGTGTGGTGTGTATATATGTGTATATATATGAATAGGCATATGAATATATATGTATATATATATACATATATCTTTATGTATATATGTGTATATGTATGTATATATGTAAACATTATATATACGTAAATAAATATTTATACTCACAATTTAAACAAACCACTCATATATATATATATATTAAATATATATATATAAACATACATTTATATATATACTTTAAGAAATACACACGCACACACAACTTCCCCATATATATATATACATATATAATACATATATTGTCATACACCTAAACATTTTAACATTTATCTACACACATTTATATTTATACATATATTTGATTAATCGAAGAGAATAGTGTAACATAGTCTAGGAAGCAGAAAGAAAAATAAATAGAAAAAGAAACCTACCAACTATTTCTCTCGCATTAAATTCAATATATTTCCGTTAAATTCATATTCCTTTTATTTGTCAAAAGAGTAATTAATGTTTTCTACATGTGAAATGCCTTAAGTAAATATGAATCTCTATTACACGATAGTGATTCATTTAGATATTAATCAACTGTATTATTAATGTCACTTAGGCGTTCATATCCGTTTCCTTTATAAACACGGAGCTTTGACGCAATATGACTTTATGCAAGAAGAAAAACCACCTGTAGCTTGTTTGATTTTAAATCTTACTCATATCACCTACCCTCTCTGTCTGCGCGTTTGCAATCTCCCCCGCCCCCCATCTCCGTGAGTATAGAAATATATCTGTTAATACGTATATATGCGTCTATATGTATTTATGTATCTGCCTGCGCGCTGATAAATAGACGCATACACGTGCTTAAACACATGTAAACTTACGTAGATATATGTATCAGAAAATTAAATGGAAACAAAAAATCAAACAATGCAGTGTTGTGATAAGATATATTAGTTTAACACTTGATAGAGAAGAAAAAAAATCTTTAGGTCTCGGACATTAGTTGTTCACGAAAAGTTAGAATAAGAACTCTAGAGATATAATAGAAATATAATGAGTGGGAAGAGGAAGGAAAGGAAAATGTTTTGGATAAAAATTACGTGTGTGATTAGGCAGCTTTTTGGGGTAACATATGCCTAGTTTAATTTTATTGTTAATTTCCTTTTCATATAGGATACTGTAAATGGCGGAAACATATTTGTCTTTGATTCCATTTGATTGGGTTACATAATTTATTGTTTATATGGCTAATATTTCGAAATAAAATATCTCATTCTAAAAAACAGTATCTTATTTATTTTAAAATGTATAGTTTGTGTGCAGCTGAAGGCTCAAGATATTAACTCTACCAACTGGGTTCGAAATAAAAGAGAGTATATTCTACTTTTATTTACATAGAAGGAAATTTCAGTTATCAGATTTTAGGTACATCCATGTTTCGAACACTTCTTAGCTACTGGTTATTTGCACATTCCGGGATCAAAGCGCGCGCAGCATACCATCGCGTCCATTTCCTCATTTACTACAATATTCTTTACATCGTACCAAGCCTT
>OZ024740.1:189526074-189551074 GCA_964016885.1 Eledone cirrhosa
TTGTTGTTCAAGGGAAGATCAAAGGCCAATATAGCTTGGCATCAGACACGTGAAATAAATATCACAAGATCATGATCGTGAATTTAAATTTGCCCGAAATGTGTCCTTAACCACAGTTAAAGATGTACTCTATACATTAGTAGCGTATAGGCATCTTTAGTGAATATAGAAATAATTTCCACGGGTGTAGAACCGTAGAACCATTTGATTCAAGAATGTCCTGATGATTTCATGCGTATAAGTACACACACACACACACATATATATATATATATGTATGATTATATGCACATACATACACACGCACACGTATATATATTAAGTATGACATAATTAATGTGTTTTTTGTTTATTGACCAGTAACGTACGTTTCACAGATGATTAGCTAAAGGTTCATATTTCTGTTACAGACTCGGCTCCAGCACCAAGTATTGTTTTGTATATATATATATATTAGGAATGTCTTGTGGTTGGATGCCCTTAAAAGTTTGTAAATATATTGCAAACTCTTCATAATGACATGAAATACAGAGTTAATTGTAGGAGCACACTCTCTGAGCCTTTTGTGGAGGAAAGTGGTATAAAACATGGAGATTTTGATGCATCTACACTCTTTGAAATATTTTTGTCTGCCATGCTATATCACGCTTTTAAAATGCAATGAAAGGGTATATGTAAGATATGGTAACAGAGAAAATGTCTTTAATTCAGCAAGGATGAAATCTAAGAGCAAAGAGTTTACCTCACTAATAATAGACGAACTGCTTGCTGATGACTGTGACCTTGTCAGTTATACGGTGTATCGATTGTAATTGATTATTTCTGCATTTAATTCGGCATGTGTTATTTTGGTTCGATTATAAATTTAAAGAAAATGGTTGTTTTGTGTCAACCTATACCTGGACATGTTTTGCAACAACCTAGAATATATCAAAGGTAAACGTCTTGTTCTATACTTCCCATAACCTATGAGTGCTATGAGTGCAGTGAATACAGATGGAACATTGGATTCAGAAATATCTGTAAGGACTCAAAAGGCTGAAAAACTTCGGTAGTTTAGAGTCTCGTGTTTGGTCACAAATACATATCAAAAATGAAAAGAAATATCTGTTTATAAATCCTCCCTGCTATCCTTCCCGTCTGTACTCTTCTGAAGCATCACTTTAGACTTCTGGAACGAAGTTTATGCCATTCTCTGAAAATAAAATGGAATGCATTCCCTCCCGACTATGGTGTTCTAGATGCATATGGTATTTGTTCCATAAAGGCAATACTTTTGAAAAATCAACTGCGCTGATCGAGACATGGCTTTCGATCGTATCCCCGGGCAAGTATGTTATTGGTAAATTTCTCAGGGAAAAAAGAAACAGAGCAACCCAAAAATGTTCAAGGGGGCATTGAAAGAGAAGCTGAAGAATGTAGGAATTGATAAAAAAACATGGAATGTTTCGCAGTGGATCGCTCTACCTGATGTTCTAAATTATGGGAAGGTTTGAAAACCCTTGAACAAAAGAAGTAAACGTAAGTAAAAATATTATGAGGAAAATGAGAAAATAACAGCCAGTAAAGGAATATGAAGTTAATGGAATAATTACTTCTTGTACAGTTTGTGGCAAAATCTGCCTCTCAAAGACTGAACTTCAATCCCAAGTACGACCACATAGTAAGACACTTCCTACTGACTACAGAACATACCAGTTCAATCTTATCAATGCCCCTTATGTCACAGGATCAGCAAATCTCAAGGTCGTCTAAAGAGACGGTTGAAAGTTCAATCGAGATACACAGGCAGTTCAAACTGCACCAAAACTAATGTGCAATTTATGTGGACGTCTCTTTAAAAGTATGTCTGATCTAAACAGCCCCATAATATCTCATACCAGAACAGAACATCGTGTACACTGAAGCGGTTAAGCTTTGTATTGAGCAGAAAACTAAACTTTTATATATATATATATATAGTAACAATTGTTTCTACTTTTGGCACAAGACCAGCAATTATATCAGTACATTACTGGTACTTTATTTTATCGGCCCCGTAAGGGTGAAAGGTAAAGTGTACCTCGGCGGGATTTGAACTCAGACAAAAAACGGGCGGAACTCTATGCTGCAAAGTAAGGCGTCTGACCTTCTACCGATACTGCCAAGCCCCCGGCCGCCTTATATATATATATATATATATATATATATATATATATGAAACATAAGAATCAAAGAACTGTTCAAAACATTATTGTGCTTACAGCTGTTTCCTCCAAACCGAGGTTTGGATTCTTCGGAGCAATTTATTAATGCATGGACAGTTATATGACCTCCTTTATGTTTTTACATTGAGCTACTTAACTTACTGGTAATAAGGTAGTAATACATTACTGCCTACCACTATTTAGGGTGTGTGTAAAATACTTACAACTGCTTAAGGTTTCGTGTTTACATAACCATAAATAGTATAACTAATACTATATATATATATATATATATATATATATATACGTACAGTAGTATATATATATATATATATATATATAGACGTACAGTAGTATATATATATATATATATATTGTGGAATAATAAGTAAATATCTTTAAGTTGTTTGGAAGCCTCGGCAAATGGGTAAATCTCCGGGTAACAAGATCCGGTGGTGGAGAGAGAGATGTAAATGGGTGTACGTTGAGATGCGTGGTGTGTATAAGATGTATAGAAGAATGAAGGAAAGAGTATAAAGGATAACATTAAAGTAACAACACGAGAGAGAGTTACCTTGGGAGAGATTTAATTGTCCCTATATATTTCGGATTCACATCCATCAACTGGGGTTTTTTTCCGGGGTGGGGGAAAGGTTGTCTGTCGGACAGGTGCGAAACGCGTCCTCCGTTGTTTGTTATTTTGAATATCTGAGGTATTCAGCAGAGCGCGCGGGCGCGTGAAATGGGGTCGGTCGGGCAGAGGTCAGCGGCCGAATAAGGGAGTGGGGTGGCGCTAGCTGTCAGTCCATTCTCTGCCTGTTTGTTAGATGTTACTGTGTGTGTGTGTGTTGTTGTCTGGCTTGAGTGTGTGTGTGTGTGCGTGTGTTGTTGTCTAGTTCCTCTGTATTGGCAGTGTAGTATGTTCGTATGGTGGAATGCTACTGTGTGTGTGTGTGTAGTTGTCTCGTTTGTGTGTGTGTGTGTGTGTGCGTGTGTTGCTGCATCGTTTGTTAACTTAAACCAGCCATTTAATTTCGCTTCTCTCTGATCGATTGTTTATTTGCGGTTGCAGGGGTTTGATAAAAAGCGCTTCCTTGATACGTAACGTGCCGACGTTTCTTTCAGGCGCTAGAATTGTGACAATGGGCCTTCCGTCTTTGTGTCCGCATTTGTCTATGTGTTTCCGGAAAGACAAGGCCCTGGTTTTAGTGTGTTCCTTGATCCGGATGTGCAAAGGTCAGATTGTGCTACCTATGTAGTATTGGTTGCACCTGTCACATTCTATCTTATACACGACGTTTGTGCGTAGGCAACAGTTCGCATGGCGTATCGGGCAGTCTCTGAGGGAGCATGCGTCAGTAGATTTACCGGGTTTCTGGAGAGGCATCTTCGCAGGGAGGGGCCAGAGTGGGCCAGGTGGATGTCGAGGCCCTCCCTCCGTATAGCCTTGCGGATAGCGTTGGTGGTATTCTCGCCCAGGTGTGGCATTTTAAGGAAGCACTTACCTTGGGTGCCTCTCTGTCTCTTGTGTTTGGTGTCTCCTATTCTGTCTGTGATCGAGGTAGGGTACCCGTTCGTCTCCAGCACCTCGAGGAATCGCTTGGTATGAGTGACACCACTCGCGACATCGCTGCATCTATTTTTGATTCGCGCGATCTCGTTCGTGATGTATCCTCTTTTGGCACTGTTAGGAAGGGCGGACTTGTAGTGAACGAACAGGTCCCTGCAGGCTGTCTTTCGGTAGAAATTGCAGTGGATCCTTCCCTGTTCAGTGATGTTGATTCGGAAGTCGAGGAGGGCAAGTGACCCGTCTTCGTTGGGGCGTTCAACACTGAAGTCAATCTGCTCGTCCGTGTTGTTGAACGTCTCATAGATTCTGTTCGCCGTGTCTTGGGAAGATGTGATGATGAGGATATCGTCCACGTACCTTGAGAAAAAGGCTTCGGCGTTGGGGTGGCAGGCGTTGAGTGCCTTGCGTTCGAGGTTGTGCATGTAAGAGATCGCTAGCACACCTGATAGGCTTGATCCCATGGGCAATCCCGAGGTTTGTTGGTATGTTTGGTCAAAGAATCCGAAGTAGGTGTTATCGACGACGATGGATAGGAGTATTGACGGCCGGGAGTGCCGGGAGTGCCGAGACCGAGGTGTAGAGAGCGACTACATCAAGGCTGAAGGCATATCTGTTATTCCTTCTGGTGTCGGGATCCATTTGATACAGGCGCTTCAACACCTCCTCGGAGCTGTTAACGTGTCCCGGCAAGGTGTCTAAGATGGGTTTGAGTATTCTGGCTAGGAGCCATGAAATTTTGTAGAGTGGTCCCTCCACGCTCGATACGATGGGCCTGATCTTCAGGTGGGGTCCCTGTTTGTGTGTTTTCACGAGGTCGTAGAAGGCGGATAGTCTGCTGCTCCTCTTGAGGAGGTTGTATCTCAGCTTCTTCGGGAGCTTCCGCCGGTCGCAGATCTTGGTCCAGGCGGCGTTGATGTGCTCTTCTATCTGCGCGGGAGTGATTCCCGTGACCTTGGAGTAGAGGTTGTCATCGTCAAGGTGTTGGAGGGCCAGGGTGTTGTAGGCCTCTCTGCTGATGACGCAGAAGTGTTTTCCCTTGTGGGAGGGGAGATAGATGAGGTTCTTCGATTTTAGGTTGGAGAGAGTGGTGAGTTGAGATTTGGTGAGGTTATGTGTTGTGCGTGTGTGTTTGTGAAGTATATCCGAGATGAATTGTTTTAGCCTGATGAGTTTAGTGTCGAGTTCGTTGTTGGTGGGTGGGGGGTGGAGTGGGTTGTCGGGGTGGTAAGTGGGGAACTTGGGGTGGGTTGCGTGGGCGCTGTTACTTTCTGTGGCCCTGTTGATGGTGGTCACCCATTTAAGTTGGTAAGCGGCTCAACAAAAGTTGGCCTCGATGTTGAGTTTGAGTCTGTCGTCGAGACGTTGTGAGACGATGAACTTGGGTCCGAGGTGTGGGAGTTTCAGCTCGTCGCTCGTGAGAGTGCCGGTTAAGTTGGTGACCAGGTGCGTCGCATCGTTGAAGTATGGCTCGGTGTTGGTGGATGCGGCGGTGGCGGTTGTTAAGTTGTTGTCAGCTGGGCGCACCGAAAACGATAAATGGAAAAGAATGAAACGAAATTTCATTTCTCACTCTTAGTACGGCTGATACTTAAATGTAAATATGTATGTACACGCGCATACATATATGTATACAGACGTACAGTAGTATGCATATATATACATACATGCACACACATATATATGTACGTAAGGGTTTACCGAACATTTATTATAATGTTCGGTTTGTTTGTTTGTAAACAAACAAACAGCCCGAATTACGCCGTTCATTCTTTAGAAATCATCAGGATCCTGATGATTTCTAAAGAATGAAACAGTTCTAGTCCTGTAGTATCTCATCTATATATTATATATATATATATATGTGTGTGTGTGTGTGTGTGTGTGTGTGTGGCGGGTATATATATATATATATATATATATATATATATATACATTTAAAATATATGATAAACACGAAATGTGTTTATATTGCAACAGACAAAGTTAGCTATTAATGAAATAAACTAATTAAAGTGAATACAATTTGTCTGTCTCGATATAAGTCAATAAAGACAAGCTTATATTGGCAACGGCCATGATTCCTGGACATATTTAAATTTCAAAATTCAAACCTGTTCTGTAGACTAATTTGAACCTCGAAACCCAAATAAGTTTCGCAACGGTGGAATGTAAATTGAAAAATAAAGAGAATCGAAATGGAATAGAAATAAAAGAGTGAAATATCCAAATCTTCTGTGCTTATCAACAGGAATCCAGTAAAATTAGGCTATCTCACATCAAACATTTTGCATGTCTGACTACACGTGTGCAGGCAGGCCAAAACTAGCTCTCCCGCATTCACGGTGCTAGAAATAACAGCCGCTTATGCAGGATTAAGGATCAGCTCTACAATAAAGGAGCTATACATTATATTATATTTTGAGAATAAACTCTCAGTCGTTTACAATAATTAAGCTCCAGGAAGGGGCTCTTCCGAGCAGTTAAATACATTTAAAATATTTGATAAACACGAAAAATGTTTATATTGCAACAGACAAAGTTAGCTATTAATGAAATAAACTAATTAAAGTGAATACAATTTGTCTGTCTCGATATAAGTCAATAAAGACAAGCTTATATTGGCAACGGCCATGATTCCTGGACATATTTAAATTTCAAAATCCAAACCTGTTCTGTAGACGAATTTGAACCTCGAAACCCAAATAAGTTTCGCAACGGTGGAATGTGAATTGAAAAATAAAGAGAATCGAAATGGAATAGAAATAAAAGAGTGAAATATCCAAATCTTCTGTCTTTATTGACTTATATCGAGACAGACAAATTGTATTCACTTTAATTAGTTTATTTCATTAATAGCTAACTTTGTCTGTTGCAATATAAACACATTTCGTGTTTATCATATATTTTAAATGTATTTAACTGCTCGGAAGAGCCCCTTCCTGGAGCTTAATTATTGTAAACGACTGAGAGTTTATTCTCAAAATATAATATAATATAATATATATATATATATATATATATATATATATATATATATATATATATGAAAATAGGGAAAAAAGAGTCGATTATTAGGAAGAAAAATATCTTTTTTCTGGGTTAGAAAATGTTTAAAACAAAATATTTTACTTTGTGTTAAGTGTTACGGTATTAGTTAATTTATTTATTAATTAACAATAGCATTTATTTATTCATTTATATTTATTTATCTATTTATTATTAATAATTGTCTATTACCGGTTGCAGCATTTTATGCATTAGCAAAGGATGGAATTTTTATTGGTATAAAATGTTGGAGAGAAAATGATGTCATGTTGAACATGTTAAGGAAATGGGAAAGAAAGAATAATATTATTTACAAACAAGGTTTTTGAAGTAAAAAGAAAAAAGAAAAAAAAAGGCTTTGATGTGGAACATGATAAGGTAATGGTTAAGAAAGAAAGATATTATTTACAGGCATAGTTCTTGAGGATAAGCAGTTCAAAATGTGTTATGGCAAGAGCGCTTAGTTGATCCATGATGGAGGCAAATGGTAGTCTGGGGTTTGATATGATTTCCCTTTTTAGAGAGTTAATATGCAGGGGGAGGTAATTCAAGGTGGTCGGGTAGGGGGGGAGAGAAATGAGAGGAGGTAATTCATTTATATAAGAAAAAGGTAACTCTTTAGAGAACATAGGCATTTGGTTTTGGTTCATTGTTCCTTCCAGTTTAAGATTAGTCCGAAGTTTAGTCCATTAAGTAGAGGTTGGAATTTGTTAATGAATTACGTTTTCTTATTGGTACGATGAATGAAAGAAGCGTTGTCTATGAATTTGTAAATGGGGAAAAATTTTAAAGTTTCGATGTTGGTTAGGTGTACAATTGGCGATATGTTCACTAAAAGCAATCTTTCTGTATTCCTGTATTTTGATTTGTTTTTTGTCTGTTCTTAGTAGTGCTCTTGACAACCTGAGCAGGTCAAAACATAGATTAGGTTTTCAGATGCACATGTAAAGTTCTGTTTAACAGTGAAATGCTGTCCTTGTTTAAAATGGAATGTTGAATTTTCTATTAGATTTATGCATATACCACAGTTGGGCCTCCTGCATTTTTTACTGTAGGGTTTATTGTGAGGGTTGGTTGGATTTTGGCTTGTGTTAGGATGTTTTTTATGGATTTAGGTTGTCTTTTGCTCTTTATGATGTTGTGTGTTTGGAGGATTTTGTTCATTCTTGCGTCTCGTTTTAGTAAAGGAATGTTATGGAGGATGGTGTCGAATGTCTCATTGTTGAGGGGGTTGTGTATGGAGATGTATGGTAGCGTTTTCTGTTGCGGTTCATTCCTGCGTTTGTGGTGTTTGAGTTCCTGGATGTTGAGTTTTAGGGCACGTTGGAATCCATTGTTGATTAGGGATGGTGGGTAGTTTCTGCTGATAAGTGTGTTCATTAATTATTCTAGTCGTGTGTAGCATGTGTATTTATCTGAAACTATTGTGCAGATCCTTCTGGCTAGGTTATAAGGAATTGCCATTTTGGTATGGCGAAGGTGGCACGAGCTAAATGGAAGATATTGTTTGGAGTCTGGAGGATGAAGCAGTCGTCCAGATATCTCTTCCTGTTTTTTTTCTGTGTCGGTAGAAGTGTTAACCGTATTTTTCTAGAACTTTGCGGCAGAGTGGTTTCCAAATATACCATGACAAGGTTGGCGTATGAGGGGGCTACTTTCGTGCCCATGGCAGTCCCAGATTTGTAGTATTTGGCATCGAATTCGAAGAAGTTGTTTTACAAGATGAAGTTGTTTTACAAGATGAATTTGAGTCCCTCCAACACAAATTGTTTAGGGATGCGCTGTGGGAGTTCACTAGAGAACTTTTCAAGCCAGAGTTGTCTTGCCTCTATACCTAGGTTGTGTGGGATTTTGGAATATAGATTGATGACATCAAAGGTTACTAGTAGGGTATGTTCATTATTAAGTGTTGTTGGAGGTGATTGAAAATGTCAAGGTCGTCCCTTATGAAGCTTTTTATGTGTTTTAGGAAAGGTTTAAGCAGAATATCTAGGAAGTTGCTTAGGCGGTAGGTTTCACATGTAGTACCTTCTATTATGGGTCTTAATTTAAGGTCATCAGGAGGGGTATATTGATGTAAATGTCTGTGGCTTGCTTGCAGACCCTGCCTATTACTTCGCTTTTTTTGTGTCTTTGGGATAACGTAGAAAAGGCTGGTTCTGCTTTTGAAATTGGTGATGTAGTTGTATTCCTTGTCGGTAAGGCCTTCTTTGTAAAGGGTTGTTAGGGATTTTAGGTTTCTCATTATTTTCTGTTGTGTGTAGAGTTGGGCCTTTTCGCAATATGTTTGGTTTTCTAGAGTTGAGAGTAGTAGAGTCGTGTAGTAATCTGTCCTCATAAGGATTACTGCACTCCCTTTATCCGCCTCTTTGAATGTTAGGGTTTTATCGTTCTTTAGACTGTTAAGACGATTCCATTCTCTTTTGCTTAGGTTTGGTTTTTGTTTATGTCTGTGTAGTCGGTGTTATGGGTAATTAGTAATGTGTTCGCAGAATTGATCGAGGAATTTGTTCTTGCCTTTTGGTGGGGTGTAGTTGCTTCTATTTCTGGCTATTGAGTCATCCTCATTGTATTTGTCGTATAGTTGCACGCTGAGTCTTAGTTTTCTACAGGATTCTGCAATGTCTTCCTTCATTTCGGGGTAGTTTGGTCATTGGGAAGTTGGTGCCAATTTCAGAAAAAAGAGAAAACAATAAAAGGAAAACAAAATATTTTTCTTCCTAATTTCATATATATATATACAATGATATTAAATAAATGGAAACCATATTTATAAAACCATATTTATTTTATTATATATATTTCAAGGGTAACCAATACAACATTGGTACGCTTTCATCAGATAAAATACAAAGTTTGTTTTATAAATAGAGACATACCCATGAAAATCATACCTTATCGTTTGGAAATTCACTGGGTAGTGGAAATATATTAGGGATTATTCAAACTTATGTGTGAATATGCAAATGAATATGTAAATTATTCAAAAGCAACCGTTTATTTAAATGACACTGGAAAAAGAGAGAGAGAAAAATATAAGGGGATATAGATACGAGAGAGATAGAGAAAAGAAATAGACAAGAGAAGATGAATAAAACCTTATATAACGTTAATTTGGGGGAAATATATTCTAACTATATATCTAATAGAACGTGTATTTACGATTATTGTTTAAAATTCTTTTCTAATATAATATTTTCTGTTATAAGTAGATAGATAAATAAATAAATAAATAAATAAATAAATAAATAAATAGATAAATAAATGAATAGATGGGTATATCGTTTTATAGATAATTGTTTTAATGGGTTATGAGGGATATTGGTTTTGTATTTAATGTAAGTAAATATTAAGTTAAACTAAGTTAAATTAACTGAGTTAATAAGAATATTTATATTTATATATTTTAAAACGGGAAGATACGGAAAAACTCCAGTGTTATTTATTTATTCGTTAGTATGAGACTATTTTGTCAAAATAACTATAAATGTTGAAAGATATATTTAGCCAGAATTAGTTAATGGTTATAAATCTAATAAAAGATATTGAAAAAATATTAAAAATTTGAGAAAGTTTTTTTTTAAATAATTCATAAGAGATAAGTAAATTTCAAAAAATAAGTAATTTTTTAAAAAGAGGTAGAAATTAAAGAAATAAAAAATAAAGAATTAAAAATTATTAAGATTAAAGTTACAATTAAAATTATAATTAAAATTGAAAAAAATTAGAACTATATATGTATATATTTTATGAAAATTTAAGAATGTCTCCTCGGTCCGATTTGACGAAAGTCGATTGACTGTCGATATATATATATATATATATATATATATATAGAATAAGTAAAAGCGAAGTAGTTTCAGATGTTCAAGTCCTTTAATAATAATGCTGTGATATATATTTCAATGACGACACTGGCCACACTGTTCTGTGTGCGAGTGTCGTGACATCATAAGACAGCTTGTTACATAATAAGGTTGTTTCCGAGGCAATCCAAATTGAATCGACATGGGAACGGATGAAGTTCGTGCTTTTTCCCACAAGGGAACGGATGAAAAACCCAAAAGCACGAACTTCATCCGTTCCCATGTCGATTCAATTTGGATTGCCTCAGAAACAACCTTATTATGTAACAAGCTGTCTTATGATGTCACGACACTCGCACACAGAACAGTGTGGCCAGTGTCGTCATTGAAATATATATCACAGCATTATTATTAAAGGACTTGAACATCTGAAACTACTTCGCTTTTACTTATTCGATATTTACTCCGTCACTCCTATGTGGAAAAAGTACGTTGAGTGCTTGAATTGAATTGCATCAATGTTTACCCTAATAATATATATATATATATATAGTAATAAGAATATTTGTATTTATATATGCTTAATACAACTATAAATATGGAAGGTATGACAATAGGCTCAATGCAAATTTTTAAGTGTTTTACGGAGCCGAGATGCAGAGTGTTAAAACGATCAAATTTTAGTTTAGAACATTTATTTGCTGACAATTGTTTCTTCCAGAGTGAGGTCTGATATCATCGGAGCATAGGGAATGTCAAAACATGTGACTGAAATCCTAGTTATTCAGAACATTTACGGTACATAATTGTTGTTAGTGTCATATGCATCATTGTGTTCTCTCAAGCTTAACATCTTTTTAACTCCTGACTCTCCGCATGATGCCTATGACACTAACAACAATTATCTACCCTAAATGTTCTGAATGACTAGGATTTTAGTCACATGTTTCGACATTCCCTATGCTCCGATGAATCCAACCTCCCCTGGCAGAAACAATTGTCAGCAAATAAATGTTCTAAATTAAAATTTGATCGTTTTAACACTTTGGATATATATATTTATTAAAATAACAGATTAAAGTTTAAGCCAAAAATCGCTGCTTTCACCCTTAACGGGATCTACTGAAAGCAGCGATTCTTTGCTTAAACTTTAATCTGTTATTTTAATAAATATTTGCTCTAGGGTTCTTATATATTTGATATATATTTATCCTTATCGCGCCCTCTTTGGATTTTGGTCTTCACATTTATTATTATTACTATATATATATATATATATATATATATATATATATATATATATATATATATATATATATATATATGTGTGTGTGTGTGTGTGTGTGTGTGCGTGTGTGTGGTTGTGTGTGTGTGTAAAAGGTGTAGGCAGAAATAACAACACAATTGGTGCAGTATACGGAAGGGATATATTAGGTTAACGCTTGATATAGCAGGAAGAGGGTCTCAACGTTTCGGACGCTAGACTCCTTCATCAGAAGAAATAATGAGAAATAAGATAGATTGAGGGGACTGGCGGATTGGAAATGGAATAAAATGTCTTCAGATAAAAATAACAGGTCATTCATGTTGACATCTTTTGCAAAACTGTTGGTGCTTGCGTTTTGTGTATGATTCATTTTTTGAAAAGTGGATTATGGAGCGTGTCTACCTGAAATGGAAAAACAAAACCGTTTTGTAAAAAGAGCTATACTTGTGCACGTGACTAAGCATGTGTGTGTGTGTTATTAAACGTCCGTACGAAGCTAAGAGGAAATGTGTGTGTATATGTAAGTAAAAGTGTGTGTGTGCATGTAAGTACGAAGGTATGAGCAACATTATGTTAATATAAAGGTGTGTATTTGTGTATACAGAGCTGTGAAGGGAAAGGTGGAGTCAGCATATATAGTCGGTGTGTATTAGTTGTAAGAGAAGATATTAATGATCAAGAGAGAGCGATAGGAATCTAGAGGTGAATGTACAGGCATGTGTGATAATAGACGGGATGTTAACGAAATTGCGGAGGTGAGTTGAGTCCAAAAGGGGAATAGGACCCAAGGCGGTGAATCAGACTTTGTTCAGTCCTGGTGATATATATATATATATATATAATAATAAATGTCAAGACTAAAATCCTAAGAGGGCTCGATAAGGATTATATATATATAAAAACCGTAGAGCAAATATTTATTAAAATAACAGATTAAAGTTTAAGCAAAGAATCGCTGCTTTCACCCTTAACGGGATCTTCTGAAACTAACAAAGTCAATCTGTAAACGCAGAACTGGATATTAAAAAAAACGTTGCAACCGGAGGAAGACAGGAAGACGATACTTTGGTTCGTGGTAACGTTCGCTGGCAAAGAACGGGAAAAAACGAATAATACGTCATTAATAGGAGCGGTGAAAAACAATTACGTGCAAGGACAGAACCACGTTTATGGTATAAAAGAGGTCGTAGACTAATGTTCTCTAAGTGGTGCATAGAGACGTTCTCTGGTAATGAACGAAAAAACGAAGATAATAAGTCATATGTTGAGCGTGGAGAACAATAGCGTGCAAAGACAAAACCACGTAAATGGTATAGCAGAAGTCGTAGACTAAAATTCTAACTAGGAGACCGAATGAATCTCCGCTACAGAGTTAAGAACAAAGTAAATAAATACAATACAGAAGTAATAGGAACAAATAAATACATACACGCAAACAGATACGTACATACACAAGCATACGCAAAACCTTACCATAGGTATACAAAACCACGCACATATAAATATGTGTATGTGTGTATGCTTGTGTACAAATAAATAAATAATTATATAAACGTATATAAGTAAATAAATACGTATATAACAAGCACACACACATACCTACAAATAAATATATGAAGGTTCGGAGACGTAAGTCAACTAAAACAAGAAGTACACATATACACGCACCCACCATACGTACGAGCCTGCATACTCACGCAGACGCAAAACTCCCATATACACATAACCAAGCCCTAAATACCAGAATATGTAAAAATTATACGCCAAAACAGTCAAATATACGTACGAGAAGGTATACATACCTTCACAAAACATACGGGTAATATATACTTACCTATGCAAATAAGTAAAGGAATAAACAAAACATATACTTAGCTCTCACATCAAGACGTAAATATCCACGTATAGATCGTGCTATCCGTTAGGGTATAACGTAGGGCTGTAATACAGGAAAGTTTTGTGTAATTTATGTTTACAAGCCGAAATTGCCTCAGATTTTTTGTTTAAGATGTGGTCTGTGGCGTAGAGTATTTCCAGGGCCTCAGCGGCGCAGAGGTCATATGGTCTTTTATTTCCGTTATACGATCTAGCCCTAGCTAGGATCTCCCAATGTAACTTATATTGTGTGTGGTTGTCTTTTAGATTCCAGATATAAGCTGAAAGTGACGTCATATTCCTTCTTAGAGGGTAACGAAACGAATGGGTATGCATGTAAAGACGCTGCTTGAAACTATTGGCGGTTAACCCTATGTAGGCCCTACGGGACGTGGGTGTTACAACCTTACATTTGTAGACAATGTTACTAGAGAGGCATTTCCCGGATAGGGGACAATCAGCCCGATTCCTACAATTACAGTTAGTACTAACTACAGGGTTGCACGTGTTCCTACGGCTAGGTATTTTAGCTAATTTGATGCTGTGATGTTATGTGCAAGGTTAGGAGTCGTTGAGTAAGACATTTTAATAGTGTTTCTATTAAAGATTTTACTATATTTATGTGTAGGAGGAAAATGCTTCGTAATAAGGGAAAGAAAGATCTTAGCTAATGGTGTGGCCACCTCCATATTATATGGTGGGTTAAACCAACAAAAGCGACGGGATCTATTTCTTCCAGGTCTATACTCGTACTCTGTATATGCTACCTTATCGACAAATCCACTTCAAGCAAGAGCTTCATTGTAATAAGTGGAATGGTCGTTGAAAATGCGCTCGTTGGTGGAAAGACGGGAAAGCCTCAACGAAACGTTTTTTACCAGGTTCTTGGTTATGCTGGCAGGATGGTTGGAATGCTTACTTATGTAATTAAGCGTATCATTCGGCTTTCTATACGGGTAATGCAACCCATTCAATAAATTGAGGGTAACGTCGAGGTAATTAACAACCGAGAGATTGGCCTCAACCTGTATAGAGAGGTTGAAGCCTTTAAAGAAGGCTGTGAGTTCTTTTCTGAATCTGTCGCAAGCACGAGGTCCGCACTTAGTCATGGTAAAAAGGCCATCGTCACGGTACAAACCACCGCCCACGTTGGGGAATTCGTCCTTGATAGAGAAAAGAAGGAAAAGGCCAATAAGATCAGTAACCTCCGCAGAGTCACTGGCGCCCATACTCACGTCGAATGGGGTACTATTGGATTTTTTAATCCAAATAGAATCGTCGAAATTAATCACCGACTTTCGGGCATTAAGGATGACATCAACTTCGAAATCCTAACCACTGTGAGTGTTTTAGCGAAATTGATAGCTCTAAGGAGAAGTGGTAAAGTGATGGAGGAGTAGTAATTATTGATGTCGAATTGGATAAAACGGCAATGTTCCTTGTTACATATGCCGTTGAACCAATCAATCACCGCGAAAGAATTGTTCCACAGTGCGAGAGGAGCCAAATTTCTAATTTCAGGTATAATTCTATCAAGAATCGTTTTACTAAGTCTACCTAAATCGGACTTCGTAGGGTTAATAAGCCGAATAGAGGGGTTGTTCGGAAAATTGGATGTGTGGTCCTTCAGGGTAAAGTGGGGAGAGATAGGGTCCAGGGGTTCGGTCCGGTCCAGGATGTTGAGATCAGATGTGATTTTAAACCCAGCATCGTTGATTTCATTGATGACACACCGATTAGTTTTACGGTAATCCTTAGTTACAGCATTATGTAGTAGTTGATGGTAAGTACTGCGCTCCACTTGATATAGGTTGCCAGTCTTGTCGGAACGGACGTGCACGGCGTTAGAATCCTTAATAGAACGAATTCTATTCTTCAGGTCTTGCTGGAAGGAATTGCTCCTATTCCGAAATTTGATACTCCGAATGAGTTCCAAGACATCATTTTCGATGGGTAGCAATGCTGGGTTCCACGGAGGGTTATTATAGGTTTTAAATCCAAATTTGTCCTGCTTGTTGTCTGCTTTTCGCGGATTATCGAAATAAAAGGCATGCCAACGCAACCTTTTAATGAACGCGTCTGTTTTCTGTATCAGGAGTTTTAGGTATGTTTTCCTGCTTGGTACGGGTATGTTCTTTGTAGAAATATTCAGATGTTGTTTCTGCATGATGAATATAAGTCAGTAGAGTGCTCAACCGAAGCATACACACATACACATATTTATATGTGCGTGGTTTTGTATACCTATGGTAAGGTTTTGCGTATGCTTGTGTATGTACGTATCTGTTTGCGTGTATGTATTTATTTGTTCCTATTACTTCTGTATTGTATTTATTTACTTTGTTCTTAACTCTGTAGCGGAGATTCATTCGGTCTCCTAGTTAGAATTTTAGTCTACGACTTCTGCTATACCATTTACGTGGTTTTGTCTTTGCACGCTATTGTTCTCCACGCTCAACCTATGACTTATTATCTTCGTTTTTTCGTTCATTGCCAGAGAACGTCTCTATGCACCACTTAGAGAACATTAGTCTACGACCTCTTTTATACCATAAACGTGGTTCTGTCCTTGCACGTAATTGTTTTTCACCGCTCCTATTAATGACGTATTATTCGTTTTTTCCCGTTCTTTGCCAGCGAACGTCACCATGAACCAAAGTATCGTCTTCCTGTCTTCCTCCGGTTGCAGCGTTTTTTGAAATATCCAGTTCTGCGTTTACAGATTGACTTTGTTAGTTTCAGAAGATCCCGTTAAGGGTGAAAGCAGCGATTCTTTGCTTAAACTTTAATCTGTTATTTTAATAAATATTTGCTCTTCGGTTCTTATATATTTGATATATATTTTCCTTATCGAGCCCTCTCTGGATTTTAGTCTTCAATTTTATTATTATTACTATTATTACTATATATATATATATATATATATATACATATATATAATGTAATACATTTGAAATATTGTCACCCCACCGTAAATCAGTATAAAAATAGTCAATCACGATAAATAGTAGCTGATAAATCTGGATAAATATCACCAAAGACGGAAAGTAGAAGCGAGGCGTTTACAGGCATTAATTTGTGACAGTTAATTAGAACAATATTTCTCAAGTAACTCGAGTTTTACAGTTATTGCATTCCTGGTTAATGCACTACTGATTACAAGAGTGAGACTCCGACAATTTCTTCGACCTGAATTGTTAAACATCTCCTGTGAAACAGACTAGTTTATTCGGCTTTTGAAATATTTGTCTTCAACATTTTTCAAAGCATAGAACAATTACTATTTTCCACAGTTTTACTGCTTACACTATTCTACTACCACCGTACACCCTCAAGTATCACACTAATTAAATATATCTGTATGTGTATATAAGTGTATATATATATATATATATAAATATATATATATATGTATATATATATATATATTTATATATAAATATATATATATATATGTATATATATATATATTCATATATATATTTATATATATATGTATATATATTTATATATATATATATATATTTATATATATATATATATATATATGTATATATATTTATATATATATATATATATATATATATATATATATATATATATATATATATATATATATTCATATATACATATATGTGTGTGTGTGTGTGTATAAGTGTATAAATATATAAATATATATATATATATATACATATATATGTCTGGGTGCGTGTAAATATATGTGTATATATATATATATATATATATATATATATATAATGTTTCTGTTTGTGTGTGTTTACGTGCGCGTGTGAGCTTGCATATTTTTCATCGCTTATTGCCCGAAAGGCAGATCAGTTCGACAGGATATTAGGTTTCCGTCAATATTTGCCTTATCTTCAAGTTTTTTCAAATTTTTATAGAGAAATCTTGTCATAAAATCTTAATAAAAAACACCTTTTCGATGAAGAGGTGAATAAAAACATCCGAATGCATCGACAACAAAGGAATTTCTACCTAAATCTCAAATATATTTTTTACGCTAGAGAATGTCTTGCGGGTATCTTTAATCACGAACGACTAGTTCGTGAGATATGATGGAAACAAAATTTCGCAGATTAGTTGAACAGCTAAAAAAGGCAAAACTTGAGCCGTAATGAATAGAAGTTACTGACGAACTGCTCTGATCTTTTAGGCAATAAGAGAGAAAAAATGACAGGAATATTATTGCTTCATAATCATTCTTCATCTCCATCATCTCCTATTTCAGTAACTCCATATAACATCGAATACACTTGGCAATATAAAACTGAACACTATGATGTTTTCTAACTTCAGTTGAACATTATTGGTACATAAAACACACATTAGATACACCTATGAATTTCCTTATAAAGCTACACAGACGATGATTTCATGGGTCGAAACGCCCGTATTCAGATACATGAAGCAAGAAATGAATTAATCCTGATTATTTAGCAAATTTTTGATGTTTTCAAATGATATAGAAGAAGTTAAGTTTAAAAATACTGCTTCGGTATATATGTATGGATTTAGTACGTAACTATGTATGTGTGCATTCATGTATGTGTGTGCGTGTGTTTATAAGTATATATATATATATTTGTATATATATATATATATATATATATATGTATATATATATATATATATATATATATATATATATATATATATATATATATATATATATATATATATATATATATATATATATATATAGAGAGAGAGAGAGAGAGAGAGAGAGAGAGAGTGAGAGTGAATTCACTTTCACTGTTTTTCTCTCTCTATACTACATATACTCATAAGCACACATACACACACACATTTATATATATATATATATATATATATATATATATATTGAGATCAAGATCGGAAGGTCGTGAGTTCAATTCTCGGCGACCTGTGGTATCCTTGGGAAAGTCACATTATTATCTGTGTTAGAAAATGTTTAAAACGAAATATTTTACTTTGTGTGAAGTGTAAGGTATTAATTGATTTATTCATATATGTATGTGTATATATATATGTATATATATATCATGTCAGGTCACCAGCTGGTGCTACTCGTAACATGTATCCCAGTACAACCTGTCTCATGGTCGGGTCGTTGGCGACTAAACTGGCAACCCCACCAAGGTTTCTTGGTGAGGAGGGTGACTTTGCACATCCTGCAGGACTAAAAATAAAACCTGTCAAAGGGCAAAGGAGCTCTTAAGAGTCAATGGCCTTCCAAAATCACCGGGAGAGATGACCGCTTACCCTTTGTAAAGGCAGAATTCAAGGAGAAGTAAAACTCTGATATAACACCTGCAACTCTGATGGTATCCAATGATGTTGACTTGTTCTTCTTTTTGGTAAATATCATCTTGGTTAAGAGAGTGGGACTGGCTTTGTGCAGTGCCTTTGCTCACTATAAAAGCTTCACGGCACAGGCATTGATTTATATCTGGAGATCTCTCTGCACTTGTCGTCACATGGTACCATGGGACCAGCACTATGTGTCAATATTTGTCACAACTGTAGTGTTTGTACCAGAGTTTTCAAGTCGCTGGCTGGACTAAAAAGTCACACTCGTTCAGCGCATCGGTAGGAGTTCTCCTACATGGTTATAAAGTAGTGGCCGTACTCGAAAACGAGTTGGCAGCCACCATATATATATATATATTGAGATCAAGATCGGTGTTAAGGTATTAATTGATTTATTTATATATGTATATATATATATATATATATATTTAAACGGTGAATCCATACGTACATATATATATCTGTGCATGTATGTATATATATGTACATACTATTGTACGTCTGTATACATATATGTATGTACGTGTACACACTTATATTTAAGTAACAGCCGTACTAAGAGTGGGAAATGAAATTTCGTTTCATTTTTTCCGTTTATCGTTTTCGGTGCACCCGGCCAATTAACCCACTTGATCTGCAAATTGGGCTACTCATCCGTTAATATGCATAAGGTAAGTACATACGTTCAACAATCTGGCAGGAAGGTTTACGTTGCTGACGATAGCTAATAAGCTTGAAACTAGGACACGCGTTCCTTTGTCAGTGTTGAACAAACGAGCAACAATGGTTGCTTGAAACTACGGCTTAATACGGCAAGTTTATTTACAAACACACCGAACATTATAATAAATGTTCGGTGAATCCATACGGACATATATATATGTGTGCATGTATGTATATATATATATATATATACATAGTAGTGTACGTCTGTATACATATATGTATGTACGTGAACATACTTATATTTAAGTAACAGCCGTACTAAGAGTGGGAAATGAAATTTCGTTTCATTTTTTCCGTTATGATATATTGGTAAAAGGAAAAGAAAATGATAACAAATTGTTCCCAGTGAAAATGGAATCCAACGTGCCCTAAAACTCAGTACCCAGGACCTTAGACACCCTAAAGTAACTCAACCGAAACTAAAAGCTCTTCCATACATCTCCACACACAACCCCCTCAACAATAAGGCCTTTGACACCATCCTCCAGAACATCCCTGTGTTGAAAAAGTACCATAGAATGAACGAAATCCTACGAACACACGATATCATAAAGAGCAAAAGACAATCTAAGTCAATGAAATCATCCTAACACATGCCAACGTACTGCCAACCACAACAACGAAACCCACAGTAACAAAATGCGATAGACCCAACTGTGGCATATGCATCAACCTAATAGAGGGTTCGGAATTCTATTTCAAAGAAGGACAACGTTTTATAGTAAAACACAATTTCACATGCGCATCAGAAAATCTTATATATGTATTAACTTGCTCAGGTTGTGGAGAACAATACATAGGCCAGACCAAACACAACCTCCGCAAACGCATGACTGTCAATAGATCCCAAATTCAAATACGGGAATACAGGAAAATACCACTGAGTGAACACATTGATACCTGTGCCGCCCAAAATCATCCCAACTTCAGAATCTTTCCTCTCTACAAATTTAAAGATAATGCCACCCACACCCTGCGCATCAGCAAGGAATCTCACTTTAATAACAAATACGGACACCGTCTAAACACTTCTCCCTAAGACGAACCCACAACATACACACGTCAACATAGATACCTACATCAGCATACATCTCTATCCACATATAAACACAATGACATACGTAAACACACATGTTCTATGGTGCAACACAAATATATACAAATTTGCATACCTTTTGATATATATAGATATAAATGTGCCGACACACACACATAGATATACGCACACATGCATTGCACACTGATGGGCACATACATATTTGTACACAAGTATTCCAATACGGCAATGCCTAATGGATTCCCCTTGCAATACGTACAATCTGGACACTCACACACACCTGGTATTATTCCAATACTATATATCATTTCACACCTTTTATTATTAAGGTTTTTGATGTTCTATTGAGAAAATCGTTTTTACTGAAAATATCGAATAATGTACACCATTTTTACCAGTATCACACAAATACTGGTCCACCCACACACACACACACATATATATATACACACACATACACACACATATATACACACACACATACACACGCGTACATTAACATACAAAGAGACATACACACACACACACACACACTTCTCCATATAAGACAAGAGCTGAAAAATATCTTTTAACATGTTAAAATATACCCCACGCACGTACAGACACATTCCTACTGACCATCCCTCTACCACGAATTACTCTGCTACACACATACACACACACACACACACACACACACTTGTCTTAATAGGCATTTGAACTGTCAACAGGCTGCGGTTCGCACACACATCCCGGCTGACCATTATCACAACAACGAACCTCTTTACTACTACTACTACACACACACACACATATTTGTCTTGAAAGACTTATTTTTCAGTGACTTCTCAATCAGCCGAGACAAACCTACATTTGGCGCAAAATCAATTTTTAACATTCACATGACCTCTACCGACCAATCGAAATTGTTTTGACGACAAGAATTTTTTCATACATCTGGAGCCACTTTTTTTTACATAAAACAGGTAGAATTTCCAAAACTAATCAGATTAGAGCAAACATCACGGGCGCTCTATCTCAAAATTATTTTTGAAAAGCATTAGAAATGCGCAACCGGTAAAACTTAAAACCAAAACTGAATACTAACCAATACTATTACTAATATTTACTTATTCCTAATTAAACCATTTTTCACTAGGAACAATTTGTCAGCATTTTCGTTTCCTTTTACCAATATATATATATATATATATATATTATAAATAATTAGTATATCTACCAACATATGTATACAGATGCATACCTATGTTAGCAAATATATATGTTATATATATATATATATATATAAGCATATATATATATATATATTGAGATCAAGATCGGAAGGTCGTGACTTCAATTCTCGGCGACCTGTGATATCTTTGGGAAAGTCACATTATTTTATATTGATCCACTATACTCAATTAACAACAATGTGTTGTATCTTTTAATCGAAAGACATATACACATGGCGACAGCCACAACCCGATTTCGAGCAAGGTCATTGCTTAACACTCCTCTTAAGCATGAACAGCATGGACGTGACCTTTTATTCCCGCAACACGGTTGCACAAACGCGGTGGGGGTCTCTAGCAGCAGGTGTAATAGTATTGCGTTGCTGCGTTTTCATATGACGTTTCAATCCACTAAATGAGGCACATTCTATTCCACACTCACTGCAAACAGAAATGTCATACTATGCATAATTGAGAGGGTTCTCGTGCCTGTAGCTCCTTAAATGACTTCTAAGGCCTGCCTTATTTAGATATAACCGAACAGATTCTTTACAACTTAAATGGATGTGCATGCCAAAATACTCAGGCAAAATGAGCCTGTTTATGCTCAATACGGTTTCTTTCAAATACATACAACTATACATACAACTATACACACAAACATACACACATACATACATACATACATAAATACATACATACATAATTAAACAAATCATAATATCGAGATTTGAATGAAATAGCCTTGTTTCTGTTAGAAACAGCGTCTTTCACTATTAGAAGAAAATAAATCCAGAAAAAGATCATACATACATATAAATATAGTGACAATAAGAAAGTTACAGAGAAGGGGGTTAACATTAGAGAGAGAGAGAGAGAGAGAGAGAGAGAGAGAGAGAGAGAGAGAGAGAGAGAGAGAGAGAGAGAGAGAGAGAGAGAGAGAGAGAGGGGTGAGAGAGATAGAGAGAGAGAGAGAGAGAGGGGTGAGAGAGATAGATAGAGAGAGAGAGAGAGAGAGAGAGAGAGAGAGGGGTGAGAGAGATAGAGAGAGAGAGAGAGAGAGAGAAGAAGGGGGTGTCGACGAAGAGGAGAATTGAGGGAGAGGGAGAAAGTGAATGCAGCGGTCAAATACAAAGAGATTCGGAAACACAATTTTAGAGACTGACTATAATTAGTTTCTAATACTAGAAAAAATGTCAATTCATGATGAAGCTGATTAATGAATGTATATGAGCCTACACACACACACATACACACATACACATACACATACACAAATACACACACATACACACACACACATACACACACACACACACACATATATATATATATATATATATATATATATATATGTATATATATATGGGAGGGGGGTACGCGCGTGTGCATAACTCATTTTCTACTGCTTGCGACAGAAAGAAAAACTGCACTATATTAATGAAGGGAGAATATCACAGTCTATATGAAAACTGAGAAATATAATTAAAGGATTGTTCTTTCCTTCTATGAAAAAAAAAAAAGAATATGACGAAGAATATTTTGAAATGAAATAACATACAAAACTAAAATATAACAATAATTACTATAGGTTGATATTAGATAACGCTAATTAGTGGAGTATCCAGTAATCAAAATAATTCACATCAATGCTGCAATTTTTTTTAGCTTTCTATGATCTATATTAAGATACTAGCATTGGAGAATAGGAGGCATAGATTCCCATGGATCCGTAAGGGAATTAGTTTCTATTCTTGGTTGCAATTTTACTGTTCATGGATATTTAAAATACATTTGGCTGTAGCACAAACATGGCAAATATCCAGTTCATTTTCTTCATGAAGTACATGGTCAGTAAACCAAGTCAAAATGAACAAACAGTTATCATTTCTAGCATCGTCAATTTTGTGTAGTGAGTTAGACAAACTGAATCTCCAATCTCCTTTCTTGCCGTTTCTTTAGATTCTGTTTCTGTATTGGCCAGGTAAATAAATAGATATTCTTCTTGTTCTTCTTCTTCTTCCATCAAAGGAATAAGACTCGTGACCATATCGTACATTTCTTTTGTGCACGGAACTCCGATAGTAGGGGATAATTTGAAGTTGTGACTGCTGTTTTTAGCATGTCTAGAGACTATGTAGAGCTGCCCATCGGCTCATTTAATATCTGTTTGTGGTGGGTCTTGGTGTGCCGGTGAGTGTGGCGGCATAACAAGTTACAGACAGTTGTGATAGAACACCAGAAAATTAAATTTAGGTCAATCATAGTCTCGCCAACTACACAAACTATCAAAAAGACGATGGAAGAGATGAATGGGAGATAGGAATCCGTGATTCCATGACAAAAGCGAGAGATTGTTGCAATAAAGTAATTGAGTAAAATCCACAAATGTGGCTAATAAATTTTAAGAAAGCACGTGAGTTACACAAAATCAGTTTCCTCATTTATAATGTCTGTTTGCTTACACACATACACCCATACACACACACACACACACACACACACACTCAGACAGGCAGACATATACACACACACACACACACACACAGACTCGCATGCACAAAAACACACAGACACACATGCAAAGAACACAATACCCGTTTGTTTTCGTTTTTCTGTTCATTTATTGGCTACGTTTGTTTCTAACATTCCGATTCCCCATATTCATATATACGTCGGTGTATATTTGTTAGAGACTACTGATTCCCCTTTTATACCACATTGCGTTTCGCGTCTTTCAGACGACAAAAGAACACTTTCCTCTTCTACAGAATTGCATATAAAAGGAGCTCAAAGCATGAATGAAGTGAATCATTTTCCTTGAGCGAGCATAACAACTCTACAACATATATTAAGCAAAGGTTTTCCTGCTTATTTATCAGAACGGATATCAATGGGAATATCTCAAATCCTCCCGAAATTTTTACTTTTTCTCTTAGCT
>OZ024740.1:189556074-189566074 GCA_964016885.1 Eledone cirrhosa
GCATGTGTAGGAATGTATATTCTTATATTTATTTCTATTTTTAATGTTATGTATATGTGCATGTATGTATATCTGATTCGGTATGTACATGTACTTTGTCCGTTATCTTAATTCAGCCGAACTTTCATTTTTAATAGATTTTAATTTCAAATCTTATATCCATAACAGAAATATATCATCTGACGAACGAACTGGACGTTTCTGTTAGAATCATCTAATTTCATGAAACCTTAGGAAATGGAATAATTATTTTGTTTTATTTATTATATAATTAAATAGCTCTGTGCCATACATAGAACACTCTTCTTTCCTTCACCTTTTCTACGGAAATACATAACACACACACACACACACACACATACATACATATATATATATATATATATATATTTATAATATATATATATATAAATATACATATATATATATATATATATATATATATATACATACATATACACACCACTTTCTCAAAGTAAAACAGCAGATCTTCCCTTAATCTGAATTGTCTAGGTATCCAATTATCATTTGTTGTTCAAGTTCTTATATATTTACACATCATAGACACAAATTCATATTGACATGTAACTGTTCCCATATTCATACACCATTTTTCCATGTTTTATCAAATAAAAAAAAAAAGACCAAAAGTATCCACGTCCTAGTCTTTCGCGAGCTTTCAAGTCTGCTTAAATGGGGATGACAACTGGATGAGATTTCAAAGATTTAAAGTTGTATAAAGAAGTGATCGGAATAAATAGGGGTTAGTTCTTTCACTGAGAGTGATTGGCGACAGCAGGAGAGACGAGAAGAAAAGAGGCGATGCATATGACAAACCTGCTTGGCAGTCGCACGTCACGTCATTATGTGGTTCTGAGTAGTAGATGCCTTGCATTATTTGAATCGGACTAAGGAACAAGGTTTCCATTCGTCTTTCCATTTCTGATATATTCTACCAGTTGCAATTCCCAGCAGAAACAGCAACGTGAAATAAAATGTCTTGCTCAAGCGCATAACGCATTGCGCTGTCTGGAATCGAATTCGCAACCTCATGATTGCGAATCCAGTTCTCTAACCACCAACCTATACGCCTGCCCATAAACAGAAGTTTAATATTTCTACGCCACCGATGGTGTTCAAGGGAAAGCAAGAGCCGATACGATTCGGTACCAGTTTCGTCACAGGCGTTGCATTCATAAATCAAATAACTAGAACAAATACCGCTAGATTCTCTAATCATTTTGTCAGTCACCCTACTGGATAGATAGTTAATTTATCGACACCGAGAGGAGGAAAGACATATTTGACTCTGGCGGAATTAGAATTCAGAGCAGTGGGAACAAATACTGCAAGAAATTGTTCACGACGCTCTAATGATTCTGTAAACAAAAAGTGGGCAGATTTGGTGGGAGTCAGTTTGTCATTGATTTAACTTGTATTGGTCATTCACTCCGCGGTAATACACTGGGCGGTAGTTTTGAGTACTTCAAGCAAATTTAATGTTTTCGGTTATATTTGCTTAGATGTCTAAATTTTGAATCACACGAATGTGAGCAGACATCTATATTTTATATTCTAGCTGTCATGAGTTAGTGTTTCTAGCACTACTGAAAGTCAACCACAAACAAAACCAAAGTGTGCTACTAAAGACGAATTAACTAGTTTCTTTTACTTCACCATTGATTTTTCTTTTTTAGCATATCTATTCTCCCTTTCACTCCCAGCGGAAAAATCTTTTCCTTTTGACACAGTCACGTCATGGATGTCTGTGTGTTTTGTCTTATTTGTGCCACATTCCAGGAAATAACGTTTCTTAATTTTTCCCACACTTTTTCATTAAACTAAAGTGAAGCAAACTGTAAAAAAAAATATTTTTTCTTCCACAAACATTATATAAAGAAATTTTTGTGAATGAGAGTTAACCACACCCACATCTAGAACAACCAGCCAACCAACAAGCTATTACCCGCCAACCAACCGACTAATCACCCAACAATCCACACAATCAGTCAACCTGCCAGCTCTCCGGCCTGCCAACCTCCGAATTGCATTAGGCTTTCCAGAAGAAAAACATTTACGCGTATTTGACATTTGATAGATAATCGTATTCGATTATAAGTCAGAGACACACATAGACACACGCGGTTAAGCTCTCACTTTGGTATTATGCTGTTGGTTGATATGTATGTATATACATATTTTATATATATATATATATATATATATGTGTGTGTGTGTGTGTGTATTTATGTGTAGATATGTACACGCACGCACACACACACGAGCACATAGAGACACGCACACACAAACACACATACATCTATGTCTCTTTCTATATATACCCATGTTGCAATAGTGCGACTTATAAAGACGAATCTAAGAATTAGCGATTTCTTTCTACGAGGTTTACAATCACTTCGTTGATGCGTAATAGAATGTTTTCTTAGCTACCCTAACCCATTACATAGCTACACTCTGCAGGTTCATTCAGATAAATCTATCATTGGTAACCAGTATTTTAAAAAAATATATATTATGTTTTGGTTTCTTCTTTTTGTCTCTTCTTTAGATTTTCATAGATAAAGATATTTTTAAGAAACCATTGAATCAATGAAACCAGTGATAAGCAACTCTCACGAGATAATAATTCCGAGAAGATAGATTTGTTTATCAATTTTTTCAAAACCCAAAACGAGCAAATCAAAACAAAATGGAAGAAAGAAATACGCAAGCAAATAAACAAAATAATTAAAAGGAAGTCAATAAAGCTTTTTGCTATTGTTGTTGTTGTTAATATTATTTCCATAGAAATTAATTGAATATTCCAGAGAGAATGTATACAAATATTCTTTCAGATGCACTATTGAATTATTGAAATTATCAACAATAATTATGCATATCCTTTCAACACGCATAAAAGAATAACAAATCGGTTTAACTGGCACAAACAATTATTTGTTTGCACACACAAACACACACACGTACATACAAACACACACACATGCACACACGTACAAACACACACACATCAAACACACATACACACACAGACATATACATACACGCACATAATCATGCACACATATACACATGTACATTTATCCAAAGCAGGCGTCGCATGCATAGACATACAGCTTCCCACACATTTCTATTCCCTTAAAAATAACGTGTCAGGATCTCAGGTCAATATATTTTGTGATGGGCACAATATTCTTCGACAAATCACTTAATTCAACGCAAGTCAATTTACATAGTCAGAGAGGGAATATTGGACAACCTGTTTTTGTTGTTTATACATAAATAGTTTATGAACGATCGTGTTTTCATCATAATAATATTGTGTATATTATAGCATATTCTTCCATTCATATTAAGGCTAATGGATTAAACGTTGTTCCATGCAAAGTTTATAAATTTCAAATGGTTTTATAGGAGAGAATATGCTTTGTCGTTATAGGACATACATCTTTAAACTAAAGTGTCTTTTGTCTCCAAGTTTTAAATTGAATACATTTAATTAAGTTAAATATAATCAGCTTTCTTAGGCTAGCCAGTGCTATTCAAAAATGTATTCAATTTTCCTTAAACCATTAACTGCCAATAGCTAGATATTCTCCATCAATTCTCGTATGATGATACTTAACATTTTGTTAGAATGGTTAAAATTTATCATGGCTATTTCTTTCCGGAAATAAATAACACACAAAACGATATTTGTGTTTAAAGTTGACGAATGAGAATAACCTGGGAGTTGTTCATTTTTTGTCTAAAAGATTTTCGAATATAACCACATATCACAATAACCTTTCAAATGAATGTAGATTATTAAATCTATAGAGGTTAACTTTGCCTTTCATCCTTACGGGGTCGATAAAATAAAGTACCAGAAATGCACTGGATAATTGCTGGCCTTGTGCCAAAAGTAGAAACAACTATTAAATCTATGGATGGTCGGAGGAAGTGTAATGAGTTATAGAGACAATTACAGACAAATATTCTTCTACATTTGCAAACTTTCCCATCTGTATATTAACGGTTTACATCGCTATTACAGATATTTATATTATCATCCGGCCAAAGGTTGATGGATTGGCAGAATTGGTAGATTGGTATTTGTTTTGGCTCTTTACATAGTGAGATCAATTACTTGTCAAGTGCAGGGGTTCATTTAATAATTTGTCCCTTGTCCCTAAACCAAAAATCCTCCAGCCATTACATTGTCAATAGAATTCATCCAAAATCAACGCACTGAACAACACTCTCTGTGTCCTGAACTGAGGCTATTGGGACTCCGCCAATTCTGAGAAGTACTGCAAAGGTCAAGGTCATTGCCTAGAACTTGATGGACACTGCTGGCAAATGTTATAGCTTCTCTCTAAATGTAACTAACTGGTTAAACGAATACCAACCTTGGGAACAAAAGAAGTTAACCTCTGAAACACGAGAGACACTTAATTGAGTTAGTGAAACAACCAAGAACATTTTTTTCACTAAGTCGGTGAATTGGCAGTCGCTAGAACGTCGGATAAAGTACTCCATAAGGAGTTACCGGACCATACCATATGTAACCTAAGAAGTACTCTGTCTAAAAATGAAAGACTAGTAAGCATTGTCCATTAGGCAGAACATTATACCACGTTCGTTTACCAGGTGATGGAAGATATATTGGCTCCGCGTGATCATAAAAATAAAGATTTTTAAACTGTCTATTTGCGGATGATTATGTCAAATAGCTATGTTTGATTCAGTTCACAGGTGAAAGACATTTAGCTCGCATTCATCTAACATATTTGAAAAAAGGATACATTGACCCATGAGGAATCTATGAATGTTATAGTAATGAATTGTTAAGCCATTTCTGGAAGAGTCACTTATATTCACAGTAGAAGACATTTTATTTCTCATACATTTCAAATGACCATTAACAAGCATAAATGTGAAGTTAATGGAAGCTGAATTAGTGTAACATTGTAGGGCATAACATGAAAGTTGGCGTTCTTAAGCCAAATGCGTTAGACTGTTTCATTTCACAGTTTAAACAAATTTTGTTCGCATTCGTCAGGAATGACCTTGAAAAAATGTGAATGATCTGTCATATACTCATTCTTATTCATCTTCTTTAATTGTTCAGGCCTTGAACCTATGTCATAAATCAATATTACACCATTATTGATTTCTGTGATAGAAGATTCTTCGTTTATTATAACCCTAGTTTATATTCGTTTTGAACGGCAAAAAATACTGGCTGGTATCTACATCAAAGGATCCCCGAAAATAAAGAATCTATTATTATTTCCCTTAAGAACTACAAAGTAAATAGATGGATAAATAAACAAATAAAATAATAAACCAAACAGAAATACAAGAAAATCGAGTCGAATTCAAAGAAGTGAATACATCACGAAATATGATATTGGAAAACAAAAGCCGGCATCATCAATAAAATATATTTTTTAACTCTCTTACTACGAGCAATATTGCAGCTATTAGATCATCAGATAAAACGAGGCGTCCTTGCTTATTTTCTAATTAATGATATTACTTGGCATAGCAATTTCAGCCTGAACATTACTGCATGTCCGTTCTCTTGAAGATGTGAAACCGGGAAAAATGTATATGTAAAGAAAATCGATATGACATATATATATATATATATATATATATATTTATTTGTGTGTGTTTGTGTGTGTGTGTGTGTGTGTGTGTGTGTGTATTACATACATAAAAATTATATATACAGACACACACGCATATATAGTATGGTATAAACGTTTACGACTCATTACGATAAATTTAAGTAATTTACAAACGCAAAATAAGACAGAAAATTGAATAGAACCGCCTACGGGTATCGAATTTCATATAGTCTCTATAATCTACGATATCATTATACAGTAGTTATCCAACAATTTAGCGTAAACATTTCCCTGGATAAGTTACACTTTTTGAGTCCAATGAAATAATCTGCATTCGGCGTGAAAGTATCCGGTAAAATAATGTAATGTCCTGTAACATCGATATTAGTTAACTATGTGGCTTTACTACGGGTGTATAACTCTCTAACAATTTATTGATAATTGCACACACACACACACACACACACTCGCGCGCGCGCGCGCGCACGCACACACACACACACACACACACACACACCCACACACACACACACACACACACACACACACACACATATAACCTCCTCCATATATATATATATATAAATATATATACATACTAGCCGAATTACCCGAGCCTTGCTGTGTTTCACACACTTTTTTGTAGGAAAATGATGATTGATTTTAAATCAGTGATATAATTTATGGAGAAAGACTCTGCATTTCAAATGGTGGATTGGCAGTATCGGTAGAGGGTCGGACGCCATGCTTTGCAGCAAAGAGTTACGGAACTTGCCATTCTGAGTTTAAATCCCGCCGCCAAGGTTCACTTTGCCTTTCATCCTTACGGGGTCGATAAAATAAAATATCAGTAATGCACTGGGATAATTGGTGGTCTTGTGCCAAAAGTAGAAACAATTATTACTCAATGTAAAATGTAATGCATGAAAAATTGGAAAACATTATTTTTTGTAATATATCAAATCAAAATTACCTTATTAAATCTTATTCTTATTTTGTTTCTTGTAAATTATTTTTTTAAAAATATCAATTCAAAACTTTTGTGAATAGGCATCATATCTTGTCATTTACCTATAGTTTAAGTTTCATATAAATCGAAGGGAAAACATTTTCAACGGGGGTTTTTCAGTGAGGATTTGAGGCACCGGAGAACCCCTTGATTACAATGAAATATACTTATCCAAGTACCCTGGGCAATGCAGTTTCAGAATATATAGGGTTATGGGGGGGGGGGGGGGACTATCTCCAAAAGCATAAGAGGAGTTCGTGAAAAAACAAACAAACAGACAGGAACTACAATTTTATATATATATACATATATATATATATATATATATATATATATATATATATATATATATATATATATATATATATATACATATATACATATAGGGAGTGTAACTTGGAGTTACTGAAGGTTCACCCGGCTGAGCACTCGATGTTTAGGTTCACTTCTGTGTTGAGGTGTAGAGCTATACAGAGTGTAATATATTGAACGGATAACAAGGACGATTGGTTACTCGTCATTACATTTATTGGTAGGTGACGCGCGTTTCGCCACTGATCACCTCAAGGTTCGATCTACATCTATCTTATCCGACTCAATAATCGGCAGCTCAACGGACCCTTTAAAATGGTATAAGAAAATGAATACATGCCATCTGATAAAGTCAGAAGTTCATAAGTTGTACAATATGAGTTGTTTTGATTGGTGGAAAGGATCATAGTTATGTATTGGCTTGTAGTGTATGTGGCGCTGGTGTGATGATAAGATGTTGGTGACGGTCGCTGGCTGCGATGGGCTGTAATGTAGGGATGGCGGATTGACTTTCGCCTTTAGTGTATGTCGGGGTGGATGTGATGATAAGATGGTGGTGACGGTCGCTGACTGGGATGGGCTGTGGTGTGCGGTTAGTGGATTGTCGGTAGACAGTTTGGCATATATTTTTGGCTCGTTATTGTGTGGGGTGTGGTTGTGGTGTTGTTGGTTATGGTAGTGGCGTTTGTGGTGGTGTGGTGGATGTGTTGGTGGTGTCATGTCCATGGGGAGGTACATATCTAGACACTCTTAGTTTGACAAATACGTTGTATATATATAGATGCGCATATGTACTGACATATATACATACACACCTATATACACACACATATACACACGCCCACATACATCCACACGTACATATATCTATATGCATATATGCATATGCGCACGTGTGGATATATAGAGACAGGGGGGGGGAGTATCGATGGGTGTGGCGTAGTATAAAGATAGAGGGAGGGTGAGACAATGGAGATGGTGTTGTACATATAGACATACACATACATACACACATACACACACATACACATATTCATATACACATATACACATACACACAGATATACACATACATATATATATATATATATATATATATATATGCATATATATATACGCACACATATATAAAAATACTTACACACAGACACACACACTTGCATTGGTTCGAGAGGGAAGGTATGTGTTGGCGATGTTAATGAAGTTAATGAATGTTGAGGTATGGAGTTGTGCCTTGTGGTGGCGGTGGTGGAGTTGTGAGCGACAAAAATATACAGGATCGAATAATACGATGGGTTACAAGTTAAAAGGTGACATAGGGAACATGGGGGAGTAAGGTTGCGGGTGTGGGATGGTAGACATATAACGATGTGTGCGATGGTTGTGGTTTTGGTGGTGACAATGGGGTGATATGATCGGATGTTACTATGGTTTGCAAGGTAAAACCTGACAGAGATGACAGATAGAACACAAAGTTGCAAAGATGAGGGGTGTATGGCGATGTGATTTTTGGTGCGGGTGATATATGCGTCATGATATATAATATACGGGCTTGCAAATGGTTACATGCAATGCAATAAAATAAATTAACTGAGATGAGGGATGGTGAGACGGGGCAGAAGTCGTTATTATTATGCTGGGTCATGGTTAGTGTGCGGCCCTCCGCCGAATGTTTGTGCAAATCATGGAATAGCTTAGATATGGCTAGACATAAGATAGGGAAAGCCACCTCATGGTACAACAACCAGAGATACCAGAGTGTAATGTTTGTGGACGCTACCCCTGGAGGGAAATTAGCTAACCAGTGTAGAAAGGCCCTGAGAAAGACCCACTTAAAGATTAAGATGGTAGAAAAGCAAGGAACCACCATAAAATCCCTGATCAGCAAAACCTACCCTTTTAAGAAAACCCACTGTACTAATAGGAAATGTATCACATGTAAGGTCAACCCCCGGATAAACTGTAACACTAGAAACGTAGTCTATAGCATAAGATGTACATAGGGTACTTGCAGAAACATGACAACAACATACATAGGCGAGACAGCTCGTAGCATAGGTGAAAGGATAGACTAACACTGTGGGGAACTAAAAGGACGAAAAAACGGTTCAGTACTATACGAACATGCCAGACAGCAACACGACGGTAACATAGACAACATAGAAATTAGAATAATATCTAAACATAAAAATGACCCAGCAGATAGGCCAGTGAAATAGAACTTAGAAGGCCAAGGCTAAACAGAAAGAAGGAATGGAATAACAACAACACCCAAACAAACAACACTGACTTAAGAGAAGTATAACTAAATAAATAGATAAATAAATAAATAAATACATACACAAGCACAATAACAACAAACACATATAAACACACACTAGTAAATTTAGAATACATTAACCAATACACAGTCACCCAATCACGAACACACATCAAACAAAACACTATACACACATGCAAACGAATGCGCAAAGAAGACAAAATAAAATAAACAAATAAATAAATATATAAACAGACTAAATAAAGATGGCGTAGAAAATACAATGCAACGGGAGGAAACAATAGCACCACTGACGATGTTGCAGATGTGCAACGAAAGAACTTTGATAAACTATATCTATGTGCTTGTGTCTATATTGTATCTGTATTATTTTTGACAGTTGGTCAGTCAATGGCAACATTGAGGACTGAATAAATTAGATTACCGATATAAAAGACACAGAAGCGAAAAGCGAAAACCAACAAAACAGTGAGTGTGTTCTATTATTAATTCTGGCAGTATTACACAAATATGACCCTCCCCAAGTATAACAATATTTGTTTCGACACACGATTGCATATCAAAAACATCGCAAAACAATATATATATATATATATATATATATATATATATATGCGTGTGTATGTGTGTGTGTGTGTGTGTGTGTGTGTGTGTGTGTGTGTGTGTGTGTGTGTGTGTGTGTGTGTGTGTTTGTGTGTGTATGTGTGTACATATACATCAGGTTACCGTGCAGTGGGCTCATCCGAGATACTGGAGAGCAGG
>OZ024740.1:189576074-189581074 GCA_964016885.1 Eledone cirrhosa
ATAAGTATATATATATATAAGTATATATATATATATAAATATATATATATAAGTATATATATATATATATATGTATATATATATATATATGTATATATATATGTATATATGTATATATATATATATATATATATATATATAAGTATATATATATATATATATATATATATATATATATATATATATATATATAAGTATATATATATATATATATATATATATATATATATATATATATATATATATACATGTAAAGTTATATTTAAAATTGTTGGGTTACAACTAGTAAATATTTATAACTGATATAAAAGCACTCGACAAATATTTGGGGTATATTTACAATATTAAATAAATGGAAAACTATATTTATAAAACCAATATTTATTTCATTATATATATTTCGGGGATATCATATTAACAATATGCTCTGCCTTCATCAGACAAAATACAATATAAACAGTTTTATAGATAAATATATTCGACATACCGTAATAAACATCAACTTCATTTGAAGAGGTTTACGCTAGCAGTGAAACTACAGAGAGAAAGAAAGAGAGAGAGAAAAGATGGAAATAAGAAAGAAAGAAAGACAAAACGAAGAAAAGGAAGAAAAGAAGAAGAAAAAGAAAGAAAAGAAGAAAAAGAAAAAGAAGAAATGCATGGGACAAAATAGAGAGATGGAAAAATAGATAAAGCGAAGAGCTTCATGTAAAGAGACAGAAAGATATATATATATATATAGAGAGAGGAAATAGAGATAGATACATATATATATATAGAAAATTAGGTAGTGGGAGGTCATTTTGAGTAAGTGTATCAATGATGCATTTATTTATCTATCTATTTATTTATTTATTTATTTAGCTCAAGTATTAATGTAAGGGAGATATATAGAGAGATATAGAGAGATATAGAGAGAGAAAAAATTTAAAAATAGCCAGACATATTCGAGGCGTAGAAAACCCTATGTTTTAATGTATTAGTATTTATAAAACTTACACTATATTGTAAATATCAGTATTCCTGAATGAAACAAGTATTCACAATGCGTGAAAATTCATTATCTTATGTTTAGTTTTTAAAAAATTCATATGTCTATGTGACAGCTACAAACATCAATGTGAATCCAACTGATTCACTCCGCAAATTCTAAGTTACCGGAAAACATTCTCAATGTGGTATAAAAATTTGAGCGTATTATTATTCTTGCGATTAATTATCTATCAAGCAGAAATAGAGAGCAGATTTCAATATACTAATCGAAAATATATATTATATTATAAACAAAGATAACAATAATAATGATAATAAGTAAAAATATATAAAAATATAGAATAGAAAACTAAAAAAATAAAAAAATATTACGAAAGAATATTACATAATAAAAATATTGCATATTAAAAATACTACGTATTAAAAATATTACGTATTAAAAATTTACATATAAAAATATTAAAAATAAAAATTTACATATAAAAATATTAAAAATAAAAATTTACATATAAAAATATTAAAAATAAAAATAAAATAAAATAAAATAAAAAATAAAAAATAAAAATATTATAGAATACTACAATACTAAAAGAATAAAAATAAAAATAAAAATAAAAATAAAAATAAAAATAAAAATAAAAATAAAAATAAAATAAAAATAAAAATAAAAATAAACCACAAAGAACAACCCTTCAAAGTTAATTGACAATATATTGCCAAGTTCATTACAAGACAAAGCCAAAAATTATCTATCAAATCACATCTAGCAAGGAATATCGCAAAAAAGATTATGATGTCCAATAATGTCTACATATGTTCCTATATTTAATATATAAGTTTATCTAGTGTAAGGTTAATTCAAAAAATTTGGAGCATCGGCTTTTAGGGTAGCTTAATTTTTCATGAGGAATGTTTAGATAAAAATAAAATAAATAAAATAAAATAAACAATAAAAAGAGTAAAAAGAGGGAATCAAAGATTTATGAATCAAAAGATTTATCGGCTAGTTCTCATATAAATATAAATCAAACTAAATATACTACATTTTAAATTTAAATTTATATTTAAACGTTGAGTTTAATCTATGTTTGCAACAACTGAATAAATTTGTCCGTAGGTTAAGGGAATTTTTAGATTTTAGTATAAAGAATATCTCCTCTGCGCAGAGGTCACATGTCTCAGAGGATGAATTAAAAGGAATCCCTCTTGAGACTATATTCCAAGCCGTCGAATATCTAACGTTATCTAGCTTAAGTTGCCAGAGTACCCCTGATAGTGCCGTTGAAGATTTTTTATTTGGATCTGTGAAAGAATTCTTGTGGTTATTATAGCGAAGTTTAAATTCCGTCGATGTGGAACCGACGTAGTTAAAAGAATTAGAGTCAGTATTAACATTACAATTGTATACTATATTTTTAACTAAGCAGTTGTTATTTAACGGACATTTAGATCTATCTCTACAGTTACATTTGTTAACTTGTATATTATTTATGCTATTATCAGTAGGTTTTAAGTTCCTATTATTTATTCTATTAATATTTTGTGCTAAATTTTTGGTGGATGAGTAGGTTAATTTAATTGTATGCCTATTGAAGATTGAGTGGTACCTATGTGTTCTAGGGAAGCGATTATCAAGAGCTTTGAAAAATAATTTAGCGATGTGGGTTTTAATGTTTAGTGAGAAAGGGGGGGCAAACCAAATTATGTTCCTAGTTCTATTTCTTTTTTGTCCTTTGGAATTATTGTAATGCTTTCTATTATAGTTGTTAATGTTGTTGCCGTAATTAAAAAAGTTGTTACTTTGTTTAGTTTGTTTATCATTATCTATGTACACAATCTTATCAGCATACCCTGCCCTAGCTAGTGCATCATTATAGTATTGGGCCTTTTTGTCAAAAATCTTTCTATTCGACGAGATCCTAGAGATACGTTTTTGGACTGAGTTTACTATAGTGTTTTTGACAGATCTGGGGTGGTTAGAGTTAAAGTTGACATAGTTTAAGTTTTCATTCAACTTGTGAAAACGATAGTGGAGACATGTGTTGAGATTTAATGTTATATCTAGGAAATTGACTATTCTATGGTTGTTCTCAATTTCTATTTTAAGGTTAAAGTAATTAAAAAATTTTGTAATTTATTTACATTTTCTATTTAGTTCAGGGTTATTATTATTAATAAGTAAAAGCATGTCATCCCTATATAAACCTCCGGTAGTACCAGGTATTTTCCTATGTAGCGAATTGATTAAAAATAAACCCACAAGGTCAGTTACCTGAGCTGAGTCGGAAGATCCCATAGTTATGTCAAAATTGCTATCTCTATCTGCTCTGGTCCATAATTTGGCATCAAATTCTATCAAAGTTTTCCTAGCCGATAATATAATATGCATTTCTTTGCTAGTTAGGTCCGTATGTTTGAATGCGTAATTTAGTGCCTTATTTAGTAGACTAGGGGTAATAGAAGAATAATAGTTAGATATATCAAGTTGAATAAACCTATTATTATTGTCATATTTAATTTGCCTAAACCACTCAACAACCTCTCCAGTTCCCTTCCACAAGCTCAGGTTAGATACACAATCCAAGTTCTTAATTTGCAGTATCACCCTGTCAAGAATGTTTTTGCTTAATTTGCCCAGGTCCGATTTTGAAGGTGCGATCAATCTAACTGGCAGGTCAATCTCAAAATTCCTCTTAATTTGGTTTGCCCCCCCCCTTTCTCACTAAACATTAAAACCCACATCGCTAAATTATTTTTCAAAGCTCTTGATAATCGCTTCCCTAGAACACATAGGTACCACTCAATCTTCAATAGGCATACAATTAAATTAACCTACTCATCCACCAAAAATTTAGCACAAAATATTAATAGAATAAATAATAGGAACTTAAAACCTACTGATAATAGCATAAATAATATACAAGTTAACAAATGTAACTGTAGAGATAGATCTAAATGTCCGTTAAATAACAACTGCTTAGTTAAAAATATAGTATACAATTGTAATGTTAATACTGACTCTAATTCTTTTAACTACGTCGGTTCCACATCGACGGAATTTAAACTTCGCTATAATAACCACAAGAATTCTTTCACAGATCCAAATAAAAAATCTTCAACGGCACTATCAGGGGTACTCTGGCAACTTAAGCTAGATAACGTTAGATATTCGACGGCTTGGAATATAGTCTCAAGAGGGATTCCTTTTCATTCATCCTCTGAGACATGTGACCTCTGCGCAGAGGAGATATTCTTTATACTAAAATCTAAAAATTCCCTTAACCTACGGACAAATTTATTCAGTTGTTGCAAACATAGATTAAACCCAACGTTTAAATATAAATTTAAATTTAAAATGTAGTATATTTAGTTTGATTTATATTTATATGAGAACTAGCCGATAAATCTTTTGATTCCTAAATCTTTGATTCCCTCTTTTTACTCTTTTTATTGTTTATTTTATTTTATTTATTTTTTTATCTAAACATTCCTCATGAAAAATTAAGCTACCCTAAAAGCCGATGCTCCAAATTTTTTGAATTAACCTTACACTAGATAAACTTATATATTAAATATAGGAACATATGTAGACAGTATTGGACATCATAATCTTTTTTGCGATATTCCTTGCTAGATGTGATTTGATAGATAATTTTTGGCTTTGTCTTGTAATGAACTTGGCAATATATTGTCAATTAAATTTGAAGGGTTGTTCTTTGTGGTTTATTTTTATTTTTATTTTTATTTTTATTTTTATTCTTTTAGTATTGCAGTATTCTATAATATTTTTATTTTTTATTTTTTATTTTATTTTATTTTATTTTTATTTTTAATATTTTTATATGTAAATTTTTATTTTTAATATTTTTATATGTAAATTTTTATTTTTAATATTTTTATATGTAAATTTTTAATACGTAATATTTTTAATACGTAGTATTTTTAATATGCAATATTTTTATTATGTAATATTCTTTCGTAATATTTTTTTATTTTTTTAGTTTTCT
>OZ024740.1:189586074-189588574 GCA_964016885.1 Eledone cirrhosa
TGGAGCATCGGCTTTTAGGGTAGTTTAATTATTCATGAAGAATGTTTTAATAAAAAGAATGTTTTAATAAAAAGAAGAAATCGAAAGATTTATCGGCTAGTTTCATAAATAATTATAAATCAAATCAAACATAACTACATTTTAAATTTAAATTTATATTTAAACGTTGAGTTCAATCTATGTCTGCAGCAACTGAATAAATTTGTCCGTAGATTAAGGGAATTTTTAGACTTTAGTATAAAGAATATCTCCTCCGCACAGAGGTCACATGTCTCAGAGGATGAATTAAAAGGAATCCCTCTTGAAACTATATTCCAAGTCGTCGAATATCTAACGTTATCATGCCTAAGTTGCCAGAGTACGCCTGATAGTGCTGTTGAAGATTTTTTGGATGGATCTGTGAAAGAATCTTGTGGTTGTTATAGCGAAGTTTAAATTCCGTCGATGTGGAACCAACGTCGTTAAAAGAATTAACGTCCGTTTTAACATTACAGTTGTATATTATATTTTTAACTAAGCAGTTGTTATTTAACGGACATTTAGATCTATCTCTACAGTTACATTTGTTAACTTGGATATTATTTATGCTATTATCGCTAGGTTTTAAGTTCCTATTATTTATTCTATTAATATTTTGTGCTAAATTTTTGGTGGATGAGTAGGTTAATTTTATAGTATGTCTATTGAATATTGAGTGATACTTATGTGTTCTAGGGAAGCGATTATCAAGAGCTTTAAAAAATAGTTTAGCGATGTGGGTTTTAATGTTTAGTGAGAAAGGGGGGGGGGGGCAAACTATATTATATTCCTAGTTCTATTTCTTTTATGGTTTTTGGAATTATTGTAATGCTTTCTATTATAGTTGTTAAGGTTGTGGCCGTAATTAAAATAGTTGTTATTTTGTTTAATTTGTTTATCATTATCTATGTACATAATTTTATCACTATATCCTGCTCTAGCTAACGCTTCATTGTAATAATGGGCTTTTTGATTTATAATTATTTATGAAACTAGCCGATAAATCTTTCGATTTCTTCTTTTTATTAAAACATTCTTTTCATTAAAACATTCTTCATGAATAATTAAACTACCCTAAAAGCTGATGCTCCAAATATATCGAATTAAATTTTACACTAGATAAACTTCTATATTAAATATAAGAACATATGTAGACCAAATGGGTATCCTAAACTTTTGGAATGATTTCTGCTAGACAGGATTTGGTAAATAATTTTGTTTTATCTGTTTCGACTCTGATGCTTATGATGAACTTGGCAATATATTGTCAATTAACTTTGAAAGGCTGATCTTTTGTGGGCGATTTGCGTGGCATACTATGTTTTATTTTTATTATTTTTTAATATTTTTTTAATATTTTGTAATATTTTTAGTTTTTATTTTTAATATTAAATGTTTTAGTTTTCTGTTTATTTATTTATTTTCTTGTCTCTGATATTTTTATTTTTATTTTTATTTTTATTTTTATTAATATATTGAAATCTGTTCTCTATTTCTGCTTGATCGACAATCATGTAGAGTAAAGACAAGAATAGTATTGTTAAAATTAATATAGACTCTATATATATGTGTATATATACACACATATATGTATACTTGAATTTTTATAGCACAATGAGAATGTTTTCGTGTGAATTGGGAGTTTGTTTATAATTATGATATAAACATATGAATTTTTAAAAACTAGACATAAGATCATTACTTTTCACACATTATAGATACATGTCTCATTCATGAATACTGATATTTACATTATAATGCCTGTTTTATACGAACTAATATTTTCTACATGATGAAACATAGCGTTTTTAAATTCTGCCTCGTTTATGTCTGGTTATTTTTCATTGTCTCTTTTTCATTTTCTCTTTTTTCTCTCTATATAACGGCTATTTTTTCTCTTAACTACATACATCTCTCTTTACATTAATACTAGAGCTAAATAAATAAATAAATAAATAAATAAATGTATCAATTGATACTCAACTACCTAGTTTCTCTATCTATCTCTATCTATCTCTTTCTTTTTTTTCCTCTCTCTATATATCTCTCTCTGTTCCTTTACATGAAGTTCTTCTCTTTATCTATCTTTCTATATCTCTCTATTTAGTCACATGCATTTCTTCTTTTTCTTCGTTTTTCTTTCTTTCTTTCTCTCTTTCTTTTTACAACTGCCAAATCAACTTCCCAAATGCAAGTCGATTGAAAGGTATGTCATATCTATTTATTTATAAGACTGTTTATATTGTATTTTGTCTGATGAAGGCATAACATACTGTTAATATGATATCCCTGAAATATATATAATGAAATAAATATGGTTTTATAAATATAGTTTCCATTTATTTAATATCATAAATATACTCCAAATACTTGTTGAGTGCTTTTATATCAGTTATAAATATTTACTCGTTGCTAACCCAACAATTTAAATATAACTTTCCATATATAAGTATATATATATATAAGTTTATATATAAGTATA
>OZ024740.1:189591074-189596074 GCA_964016885.1 Eledone cirrhosa
TATATTGCCAAGTTCATTAGAAGCAATCAGAATCAAGAGCAAACAAAAAACCAAAATTATTCAACAAGACTTATTTAGCAGAAATCATTTAAAAGATTTAGGAGACCCTGTTGTTCTACAGATGCTCTTATATTTAGTATAGAAGTTTATCTAGCGTAAAATTTATTCAATAGATTGGGAGCATCAACATTTTAGGGTAGTTTAATTACATCATTAGTATATATTTATGAAGAAGGTTTAAAAAAGAAAAAGTTGAAGGAATCGAAAGATTTATCGTCAGGTTTCATAATTAATTTAATAAATATCTTAACTAAATATACTACATTTTAAATTTATATTTATATTTAAACGTTGAGTTCAATCTATGTCTGCAGCAACTGAATAAATTGGTCCTTAGATTAAGGGAATTTTTAGATTTTAATATAAAGAATATCTCCTCCACGCAGAGGTCACATGTCTCAGATGAGGAATTAAAAGGAATCCCTCTTGAGACTATATTCCAAAACAACGAATATCCAACGTTATCATGTTTAAGTTGCCAGAGTAAGCCTGATAGTGAAGTTGAAGATTTTTTGCCTGGATCTGTGAAAGAATTCTTATGATTATTATAGTGAAGTTTAAATTCTGTCGAGGTGGAACCAACATAGTTAAAAGAATTTAAGTCAGTTTTAATATTACAATTGTATATTATATTTTTAACTAAGCAATTGTTATTTAACGGACATTTAGATTTATTTCTACAGTTACAGTTGTTTAATTGAATATTGTTTAGGCTATTATCGGTATTTTGGCTAGGTTTTAGATTCCTATTATTTATTCTGTTAATATTTTATGCTAAGTTTTTGGTGGACGAGTAAGTTAATTTTATAGTATGTCTATTAAAAATTGAGTGATATTTATGTGTTCTAGGGAAGCGTTTGTCAAGAGCATTAAAAAATAGTTTAGCAATGTGGGTTTTAATATTTAGTGAGAAAGGGGGGGGGGGGCAAACCATATTATATTTCTAGTTCTATTTCTTTTCTGGCTTTTGGAATTATTGTAATGTTTTCTATTATAGTTGTTAAATTTATTACCGTAATTAAAATTGTTGTTATATTGGTTAGTTTGCCTATTATTATCGATGTACATAATTTTATCACTATATCCTGCTCTAGCTAACGCTTCATTGTAATACTGCGCTTTTTCGTCGGAAATATTTTTATTAGATGAAATTCTTGAGATACGTTCTTGAACAGAGTTCACTATAGTATTTTTAACAGATCTGGGGGTGATTAGAGTTAAAACTGACATAATTCAAGTTTTCATTTAGTTTGTGAAATGGATAGTGAAGACATGTGTTGAGATTTAGTGTTACATCTAGGAAATTGACTATTCTATGGTTATTCTCTATTTCTATTTTTAGATTAAGGTAATTAAAACATTGTATAATGTGTTTTCTTTTTCTATTTAGTTCAGAGTTATTATTTTCAATAAGTAAAAGCATGTCAACACGATATAATCCTCCGGTTACACCAGGAATTTTTCTATGCAGCGAATTAATTATAAAGGTCCGTTACCTAAGCTGAGTCAGATGATCCCATAGTAATGTCGAAATTATTATCTCTATCTGCCCTAGTCCATAGTTGGTTATTAAATTCTATCAATGTTTTCCTTGCCGATAATATAATGTGCATTTCATTGCTAGTTAGGTCTGTATGTTTGAATGCGTAATTTAGTGCCTTATTTAGTAGATTAGGGGTAATAGATAAATAGTAGTTAGCAATATCTAGTTGAATAAATTTATTATTATTGTTATATTTAATTTCTTTAAACCACTCAATAACCTCACCAGTTCCCTTCCACAAGTTTAAGTTAGGTAAACCATGTAAGTTTTTAACTTGTTGTATCACCCTGTCTAGAATGTTTTTGCTAAGTTTACCCAGGTCAGATTTTGATGGTGCAATCAATCTGACTGGCAAATCATTTTCAAAATTTCTTTTGTGATCTTTCATATTGATCTTGGGTTTCCTAGGCAAGAAGGGTTGTGTTTTGTTCTCAATTTCCAACTCATGCATTATACAAGATGCCTCAACATTCATTTTCTCCAGTTCATCCTTATCTGCCACTTTGTACTTTTTCCTTAGTTCTTTCAGTATAAGGCCATTATACATGTCTTTTTGCACTCTTTTTGCATATATAAGTAGATATATATATATATATATATATATATATACGTATATATATATAAGTATATATATATATATATATATATATAAGTATATATATACATATATATATAAGTATATATATACATAAGTATATATATATATATATATATAAATATATATATACATAAGTATATATATATATATATATATATATATATATAAGTATATATATATAAATAAGTATATATATATATATATATATATATATAAGTATATATATATAAATAAGTATATATATATATATATATATATAAGTATATATATATATATATATATATATAAGTATATATATATATATATATAAGTATATATATATATATATATAAGTATATATATATATATAAGTATATATATATATATATAAGTATATATATATATATAAGTATATATATATATATATAAGTATATATATATATATATAAGTATATATATATATATAAGTATACATATATATATATATATATATATATATATAAGTATATATATATATATAAATATATATATATATAAGTATATATATATATATAAATATATATATATATATAAATATATATATATATATAAGTATATATATATATATATAAATATATATATATATATAAATATATATATATATATATATAAATATATATAAGTATATATATATAAGTATATATATATAAATATATAAGTATATATATATAAATATATAAGTATATATATTTATAAGTATATATATATAAATATATAAGTATATATATTTATAAGTATATATATATAAATATATAAGTATATATATGTATAAGTATATATATATAAATATATAAGTATATATATTTATAAGTATATATATATAAATATATAAGTATATATATAAGTATATATATATAAATATATAAGTATATATATATATATATAGGTATATATATATAAGTATATATATATATATATATATATATATGTATATATATATAAGTATATATATATATATATATATATATATATATATATGTATATATATATAAGTATATATATATATATAAGTATATATATATATATATATATATATATATATATATATATAAGTATATATATATATATATATAATTATTTTGAACAGCAAATTTGAACGTTCTCTATACTGTAACCATCGTTTGAAAACGACTTTTTCTTTTTAAATGCATATAATGTTACCTTTTTACACCACCGTTTGCAAATATCTGTTTTACATGTTTATACACAAGATATGGCTTTCTATAATAATGGTACTAAACACTGTTTTCTGGACCCCTTTAGAAATAAACTGCTACTATAATACCCCCAATAACTTGTCTGTGATCTGTACCACTTTGACCCCTTTAACTAAATTTTGTCCGAACAACACCACTAGAAGAATTTACTTCCCCCGCCAACCCTAACACGCCTCATTAAGCTAACTGCTGCCAAAACATTCTCTCCTTACAATCTCTACTAGTCTGACAGTCTTAAATCCTAGGACTCTCTCCACCTTAGTCACTTCCCTCTTCCCCTTCTCTTCCTACCTCCTTCTTTCTCTTTTATCTAGTGTATACAATATTTTCATATCATTCCAATACAAAGGTCTGACGACATGGTGTGTTTGCTTACAGTGTACCTTCGGTTTATGATACTATTTTTATATTATTCAAATAGCGAGGTATAGGTAACCCATATACTATAGAAACAATTGTTACCTAATAAATTCTGTATACCCGCATTTCCATTTCATAAATTTCTTCTCCATATATATAAGTATATATATATATATATAAGTATATATATACATATATATATAAGTATATATATATATATATATAAGTATATATATATATATATATATATATATATATATATATATATATATATATATATAAGTATATATATATATATATATAAGTATATATATATATATATTCATATGAATGAAAACTTAAACTATGTCAACTTTAACTCTAACCACCCCAGATCTGTCAAAAACACTATAGTAAACTCTGTTCAAAAACGTATCTCTAGGATCTCGTCGAATAGAAAGATTTTCGACGAAAAAGCCCAATACTACAATGAAGCATTAGCTAGAGCAGGATATGCTGATAAGATTGTGTACATAGATAATGATAGACAAACTAAACAAAATAACAACTATTTTAATTACGGCCACAACCTTAACAACTATAATAGAAAGCATTACAATAATTTCAAAGGCCAAAAAAGAAATAGAACTAGGAACATAATTTGGTTTGCCCCCCCTTTCTCACTAAACATTAAAACCCACATCGCTAAACTATTTTTTAAAGCTCTTGATAATGGCTTCCCTAGAACACATAGGTATCACTCAATTTTCAATAGACATACAATAAAATTAACCTACTCATCCACCAAAAATTTAGCACAAAATATTAATAGAATAAATAATAGGAACTTAAAACCTACTGATAATAGCATAAATAATATACAAGTTAACAAATGTAACTGTAGAGATAGATCTAAATGTCCGTTAAATAACAACTGCTTAGTTAAAAATATAGTATACAATTGTAATGTTAATACTGACTCTAATTCTTTTAACTACGTCGGTTCCACATCGACGGAATTTAAACTTCGCTATAATAACCACAAGAATTCTTTCACAGATCCAAGCAAAAAATCTTCCACGGCACTATCAGGCGTACTCTGGCAACTTAAGCTAGATAACGTTAGATATTCGACGTCTTGGAATATAGTCTCAAGAGGGATTCCTTTTAATTCATCCTCTGAGACATGTGACCTCTGCGCAGAGGAGATATTCTTTATACTAAA
>OZ024740.1:189603574-189621074 GCA_964016885.1 Eledone cirrhosa
CGTATGCACATCTATGGAGCTAGCTGTAAGTTCATAACATATTAGCCCTGAGCAGCACGAGCATTACAAAATTGATGTGCTTAAATTTTCAGATTTTGTGTTCAACTCATCTCGCTGGTATACCTAGAAGAAATAGGAACACACCTCCCATCATGTTTCATTTGATTTAGATAACATCAAATGAAAAGTATGTTCTTAACTTTAGCCCACAATAACAACTTGTGACTCCTCTTAATATAAATGAGTCGCATCAATTTGCTGCGTTTTGTTCCTTAGCAACAAGGATTAAACATAAAACAGGGAATTAAAATGTTTAGATAATAGATCGAAAAATCGGTCGAACTGTTATAGAAAGGAAAAATGCTTTTCAATAATTACTTACCCCTGCCCTTTACATTCTGAACTTTTAATGGAATGTGGTCATATTTGCTTACTTTTCTTTTCGGGTCAATAATGAAGGCACTGGTAATATTCCTGTAGATAATGGATTGTTACTTCCACAAACATCTGAGCCCTTATGACCTATGTTATGATGTTTTATGTATAGATAAAGGATAAAATAATTTATTTCCTAAGTAATTTTGAAAGTAAACTATTTACTGAATATGACATTATAGTAAAACAAAATAATAAAGTTCTATATTAAATGAGAGAATGCAATATACCGTAAAGGATAATAGGTCTATTCTTGTGGTTGTTTAAATAACATGAAGCGTTCAGCTTAACTTTAGCAGATAGGCTGTATAATACATGATGTAAAAATACAGAAAGTCATGGGAAGGAAGGAAGAAGGAAGGAAGAAGGATGGAAAAGAGAGATGAAATATGGGAAGTTAAAAAGAAAGCGAATAGGCAGTGAGAGCCATTACTTTGCAAATAAAGCGTGACTCTAAATGTTATTCTTCGACATAGATGAGGACTGATATTCGAACTTTCATTCAGAAGCAAATTATAAAATACTGTGAGATGAAAAATGAAGTACCTAGAATGTCAATTTTCTTCACGTAATAACAACGGCAAAAACGAAAATAAAATAAAGTCATGCCAAGGGAGATGGTAACATTCCCCGAAGATAGTTATATCAAAAGTAATAAAAATAAAATAAAATATATCAACACACAGGTAATTCTTCGAATGTATTATTTTCTTGCCACGAAGATTCCAAATATGGTAATATCTCGATTAATCAAATATATGCCCTGTCACGTCATACTCAGAAGCTAATAATAACATATGTGTATTATCCTTACAGAATTTATCAGAAATACATGTTATTACTTTTTTCGTTGGGCAGCTACATATGTACAGTAACCGACTAGATTACAAACGGCATGGTTCCGTACCGTATTATTCGAAACTCCATAAACGATATGACTACAATAATATATCAGAGTGACTTGCATCATAGTTTAAACTACTTCTAATTAATTCTCTTCAACTTTGATTTTATGATTAGTTGAAAGGAATAACTTGGGTGACGACTTTGTATTAAAATAGAAAACAACTGACATAACAATTTACCATATGCATATAGCTTTCCAACATAGAAACAAGACCCCCATATAGTGAGGGATGGCGAATAGTAGATTATAAATATCTCACTAAATTCTTAGTATTCATGTGAATTATTCGGTGAGGATAAAAGACAAATTCATCTCGGCAGCATTTGAACTCAGAATGTAAAGGGACACAACTAAATAACTACTGATTTACCTCCCTTTATTTATATTAATAATTGATTGTTAGCAAGGCCTAAGTTTGGCTTAGTTATTAGAGAATTGAATTCGCAATCGTGATGTTGCGAGTTCGATTCCCGTACCTGGCGATCCGTTATGTCTTTGAACAAAGCATATATTTCATGTCGCACTTTCTGCTAGGAGTTGCGACTGGTAGAAAGTATCAGCAATGGAAAGATCAACGGAAGCATTGTTTCCTTGGTCCCATGTGATGAGTTCTACCCTACTCCATAAGCGAATGATATCTGGGATCGTGTCGATCGATTAAAAAAAAATGAATTTCAGTATTTGACTATTTGAATTTGAAATCGAACCTGGAATGAGAAGAAAATTCAACACAGCAAAAATTGAATCCAGAAGCTTAAAGTACGCCGTCAAATTTCCTTTAATCAACCTCCAATATTTTCTATTTTCTTTATCTATTATGTTACTGGGTTCAGCCATTAGGTTACGGCTATTTCGTCGATCATAACGACTCCATTTTTTTATTTTTGTCAATTGGTGAATCTTTTATTGGTTTCTGCTTGTTGATTTGAAAATGCATGAGGCAGAAATAAAGCATAAACGTGAGCACACACATGGACACACACATACACACACACATGCAGAAACCTCCACATAGTTTCCGAAAAAATATTATTTTCTCGTCGGTATTGGTCAATCTGTGGCTAAAATAGAAGAAACCTGCCGAAGATGCCATGCAGTGGGAACAAACCCAGGACTAGGTGGTTGCGAAGTGAACTTCTTAACTACACAGAACATTATTACCATATGGAGATCGATGAATAGAGGAATCGGAAAAGCAGTGGATAAAATGACATGTGGAATTTATGCCCATTTATGTTTTGAGTTCAAACCCCAATTTTTTAAACCTTGCTCTTCAAATTTCTGGAGTAAAATATATATGAACTTCCCCCTTCATAGATTCTAAATAAAATAAATGCCATTCTAGATTATTACCATCTCCCCCAAATTGCGTGGTGTTATGACTATTTTATGGAGTATAATTGCTGAATGAAAGCACAGAAGGTGGAGTAGATAGATAATGGAAACTCAATGTCAGGACGCCGAGACTCTTTCAGCACTAGACTTCATCGAACACAACGCCACACGATAAAAGGATATCCACAATTTACTACTATATAAAATGTTATTCTAAACCAATTGTGTGTTGATTGATTCTTATATCTCTTCCGTGAGGAGGGGGTGTTCCGACTATATAACATTCATATAAATACAGTTTGGGCTTGTGAAAGGTAAAACATAATAGATTGAAGCTCTACCTTTAGTCTATTTTTCTTACTCATAAAGCTGATTGCTTTTCAGGGTACTTTGACATTTATGTCGATATTCATAATTACACTTCTTACAGTGTATTTCGCGTCAATTCTTCGATATATGTTAAATTGCATTATCTTAATTTTGCTTCAAGATATCGATGATACTATAAAGATATATGGGAATATATATTGTGAAATCTCTGTATTAAGCTCTGAGCCTAGTCAGAATACATCCCTGCCTATGTATAGAACATAAATTGTGTGCTTATAGATTTCTACATGTTCGTTATTCATAAGATTCCATCACCGTGTTATGTCAATTTCCTAATGTAACATGATTATTTCCAAGTCAACTGACATTGATTAATATTATATATTCATCAGAAATTTTAAAATAATTCCTATAATTTATAAAACTATTTAATGCATTTAATCTTTGCCTTCTTTGAACGTTTGGCTGTTTGAAGTCATTAATACAATTCGGGTGTGGTCTTTCTAAATGCATAAAGTTTGTTTGATATAGAATTTGATGATTATTCGTCTTTAAGCATGTCTGAATTATCTTTAAAATAATCTGATTTGGATGGCTATGCAATGGTATTATAATAACATATTAGGTTGATCATTGTCAGCTCGGGCTGATGTTTTAATGCGATATCAAAAAGTAAAGTAAATTCAGTCATCAGTTTGAAATGACTGCTTGCCGAGGCACACCACCAAATAAAATACTCTAAATACATACAACATTACTAACCTTTGAAGCTATGGCATATTTAATCCTTCTTTAACACATCGAAGAATATGAAGGGAAATAAAACTAACCAGCTCTGACTCATAACAAGTAAAAATGTATTTATGTGAAATATTTCTATACGTCTTGTAAACATTGATCAGTACTAAAGGAACCAATTACAATTATACTATATAATGACTATGTAATATTTGAATAACGAACGCGGAAAATGATAAAACAGTGAAAATTGTAAAATGAGTTTTGCAATATTAAAAGGAAATATAAACAAAATATTCTGAACGGTATATACAAGATTAATGCTTGAAAAAGGAAATGTTCAGTTATTATAATAAATGAGAATATCGTTTAGCTTAATGATTGTATGGAACCATTTAGCTTAATGATTCTCTGCTAAAATTCATTACAAGCGTTTATGTACTTTGATGTTTTGAGAATATATTCAATCATTATGTACGCTGGCAAAATCTCTTTCCACTGAAATGATATTAATAAATAATAGCATATCAACTATTCAGAGTTAATTTGTAATAAATAAAATCCACCATGATTAACATCCCATTACATCAATATTACAACTTCTTTTCATGAGATATAATTTATAGATTTGTTGAAATAAACATTTATCTTAACGTTTGCTAGGTATGCAGATTCTCAAGGATTGGTTGTACAATGTATACATTTGTATTTTATTTTACATAAAGTATATGGGCTTTTATAATAATATTCCCGCCGAATGTTATTATTATGAAAATATAAACAGTTAGAAATTAGAAAAATGCATATGTGAAAATAACAGATAACCCAAGCTAACAAGTGAAATTTGAGAAATTATTTGTAAAATGCTAACAGCTCTTAAACATTAAGTTGTTCTAATGTAAATATATATTTTGCGGAATCCTGTTCCAAGCTGATAATCCATTTGTAAAATGTTTTCATTTTTCGTGCGAAATAACGTCTATTGTTATGATTATCATCTTTTATCATTTTGTATATATTTAAAACTTTATATTCTGTTGGATGGCAATAAAATTTCTAATAGGAAACGTTGTATGATGTGCTATAGATGGTTTTGTAGCTCCGATTAGCAAGAAGCATGGCTGTATAAAATCGATGAAGGATGAAAACCCAGAAATTCTGCCTATGCACTGTGTTATCCACAGAGAAATTTTAATTGAAAAAAGCGTTTAACTCGGTATAAACGAGAATTGAAGTCAGTAATAAAATATATCACCAACACGAAAGCTAATGCAACATTTGCGTAGGAATAAAATCTTGCATCATGTAAAATTAATGCTTTACAAGTAAGGAGGATATCAAAACGCAATTACATGAACATACCGACGGATCTGGTATATACTCTCAGTAAATGTTTAAATGAAAACAGAAATAATGTTCATGGAAACAGATGATGTCAAAGACTATGTGTTACTTGAAGTATATTTTTGAAAAACTAAATGTATCCAATAAACAAATTTATGGCACTTGTTGAATCACAGACAAAAAATATTTGGCTTCCTTATATTTCTGGCTTTTTGTCAAAAGAATGTTTTTGCAAGAAATTATTCCCAGTCATGTTGGCTAAATACGAACGAAGAAAAAATATAATGGCTTACTTGTTATTATGGATCATTTGAAAATAATAGTCGGGGATTTAAACTACAGATTTTCTGATTTAATGGCAAACTCAATCATTGTCAATGATATATATGAAGTGGGTGTAAACTACCAAAAAGAGATGTCTGAAATACAAAATGATGAGTTGGTTAAAATTATATTTAACTAGCTGAGGTACCCAGCTTCGCCAAGATTAACACAGGATAAGAGAAGAGAAAACGTCTGTTTTGAATGCATTGTCTTGTTTACAGTGTGTGTGTATTGTGTATGTGTGTATGTTTGTGTGTGTTTGTGTATATATATATATATATGTGTGTGTGTGTGTGTGTGTGTGTATATATATGTGGGTGTGTGTGTGTGTGCATATGTGTATGTGTGTGTGTGTGTTTGTGTATATATATATGTGTGTATGTGTATATATATATATGTGTGTATGTGTGTGTGTATATATATATATATATTTGTGTGTGTGTGTGTGTGCCTGTGTGAGTTCGCGTGCGTGTGTGTGTGTGTGTAAACCACTGTTGGAATTGGAGACATATGCCGCGAAACACGATCATCACTGACAACGAACTTGCAGACAAAATTCCTTATGGTTGATTCGCAACCTGCTAGAAATAGCAGTCACGTTGGTTAGCATACGTGGTATGTTTTTCTTCTTCTTTTGTGTTATAAAATTAGGATCAATAAACTTTCCTGTACATACTTCCGATTGTCACTTTTCGTTTTTTTTTGTGTGATACGCGAAGGAACCAACCGACAAACATCTCTCTTTTATATTATGTATAGGTTACCATATCTCTTTTATTTGTTCATTCAACATATTCTTCAGCTAATTCTGTCGTACAATATACATCAGTAATCGTTATATAATGTTTAAAACATATGAATAGATGAGATATATGCACCATATCAATCAAAAACGATATGAGAATTGAATACCATACTAAAGCGCCAGTAAGCTTGCTAAGAACCTGCAGATAGAAATGTTAATAAATACAACATTTGGCTTGGGTAAACTTTAAGATGTTCTTTCATTGTAGCTTTTTTTTCTCCTTTTCTCCTCTTCCTTCTTCATGTCCCCCCTCTCTCTCTATATATACATATATATATATATATATATATATATATATATATATATATATATATATATATATATATATATATACGGGTAGGTTTACTGGTATTTTATTTTTTCAAGAATCCCCCTCCACTCCAGTGCAAATATACCGCACGCCCTCTCAAGTCAGCGATGGTGGGGGAAGGAGGGTGGGTGGGTGTTAAGGTGCTCTGATGTTGGGTTTCAATAGTTTTTAGGATTCCCCAGTTCAGCAGCCAGTACGTTAAAGAAAATTGATAGTTACAACAATAAAGGGTGAACAGAGAACACATTTTTTAACAAAATTTACAATAATTTGTACAAACATAATGGAAATGCCAAGTAAAAGAAAATGCATAAATTACATTGTTAGATCCTCAGAGTATAAACTATTTTTTGTTCGGCCCTCGGGAGCAAAGATTGTTTGGCGAGCTCACCCTAGTACATACTACATACAATTGACCAAGGTTTTCCCAGATGAAGGCCAGCCACTTTTAAGGTTTAGCCCTGAGCTTTGTTGATGTTAATCGCGAAGCTTAGTCTCTCTGTTGCTCTAGTAACATTTTTTCTTCTGGAAAATCTGATCTTGAGCCCAGGCTGGGACTTTTTGGGTGGCATATCGGCAGTAAGAATGACGATAAGCCCTCTGTGATTTCGTGAAATAAATACGTTGTTTATATTTTGTTTCTGTGTATGCATAAATATCTGTACATATATTTATGCATTATATATTCGTGTAGAGATTATATATTCGTATAACGGGGTCTTCTGAAACTAAAAAAATCAATATGTGAACGCAGAAGTAAATATTTCGAAAAACGTTGTAACCGAAAGAAAACAGAAAGATGATACTTTGGTTCGTGAAGACGTTAGGAATGTCGTATAACCCGAAGTGTTGACATTTGAACATTTTAAAGAAGTGAATATTTAAATACTTGTTTCTACTTTTGGCACAAGGCCAGCAATTATCCAGTACATTACTGGTACTTCATTGTATCGACCCCGTAAGGATGAAAGGCAAAGTTAACCTCGGAGGGATTTGAACTCAGATCATAAAGGGCCGTAACTCTATGCTGCAAAGCATGGTACCCGACCCTCTACCGATACTGCCAATCCACCACCATGTATTTAAATAATGTCTTTAATCTTTTAACAAAATTCAGTAGACGAAAATACTCTTACTTTTTTACTTGGAAAAGGTTACATCTATGGTGCAAATTTGGTGCAGTTACGTCCAGCCGTTTGGCGGAAAGTTTGTTACCTACATACGACCGTCAGCTTTATAGTATAGATATAAAAGAAGACATCATCTGATTCTGTGATGAGACCAATACTTTAAAGCATTATCACCTCATTCAGCAGTTACTGCAATCATTCCCATTTTTTTTATTTGCAGAAATTTGTATAAGTGTTGTAAGCGACCTAGAACAGACGGCAATAGACTGGACAAAGGCAATAGACTGGACAAAGGCAATAGACTGGACAAACAAATCAAGGTAATTTAGGATGAAATTAGATAATTTAGTGTGTAAAATCGAAACCATTTGTAATAAAAACCGCCCAAGAATGTCACTAACTTGAGATGATCAAACCTTAAATTTGCTGTACTTGTACGGACAATTTAAAAGTGTATTATTGAATATATTTCTGTCTTGGTGATGTAAAAATTCTGCTTTTACAACTGAAAAGTTGTATTTCAAGGATATAGTTTAGTTATCCTCAATATTAACATTATCTTTGCACATAATTAATGTAGCTTATATTGATACTACTCATGGTACTGAAATCCGTTATAAAAAAGTTTTAACGGCAAATCTTCTTTAATATTAATTGGAGTCATGAAACGTTTTTTGGTGTTGATGTGAAGTATGGAATAAAAACGGTTCGGGATCTCGGGAATGTGCTATCCCAGCAGAGCCGGTCATATATGACGGATATCTGCATAGCGTCAGTTTACTAAATCCCCCCCATGAGGTATTCAGACATCTGAAGATTTAGTAAGATAAACTTACCCAAGAGGTGCCTTTATACAAATATATGTACATATGTACACATAGATGAACTGTTTAATAGTAGGTTACTTGATTAAACTGGTGGATGATGCGAAACATTCAACAGATGTGGACGAAATCATTATATAGATTTTGAAATGTCATCAACATCTGAATGAACAGACTAATAGTCGGCTTTAGTTATCCAAAACAGATGATGTTAATCAAGAGAGAAAACATAGTGCATGATTATTCTGATAATACTTGAATTAAGAAAGAAAACCAAGACAACAACAACATCAACAGTAATTGGAGAAAATAAAATTAATAAATTAATCAATAACAATCTAACTATTTTGTCAGTTCCTATTAATGACGCGTATCCCGTTGAAGGTCATATGGTGTTGATATGTTCAAACACTAGTCATACAAGGGCTAATCGTTCGTATCCTGACAACGATTAATACATTTATCTGACTAAACGATTGTCAAGATACCAGACCTCATTCGCTTTCCTAGTAGGGTGGAAATTGTCATTTTGGACCAAGGAAACAATATCTCCATTTGTCTTTCCATTGCTGATACTATCCACCAGTCGCAACTCCTGCAGAAAGAGCATCATGAAATGAAGTGTCTTGCTCAAGGACATGACACTTGGCCCGGTCCGGGAATCGGACTCGAAACCTCACAGTTGCGAATCCAATTCTCTCACCACTAAGCCACTTGCCTTCACCCTGTCTAAATGCCCCAATATATCTGTATATTTTTCAGCCCATACCCTACAGTGGAGCGGTAGATATAGTGGATGTAAACTGCGGTAACAAAGTAGAATTAAAGAGTTTTCTATTAGCCTGTCGTAATTAGCTAAAATTCTTTGGTTAATTTCTTCTTGACACATTCAAATTATATTAACTAATGTGAGTCAGTGTATTAGTACTAAGAGATTCACACCAGATGCTACTAACGATTATACGTTAAATATTAAAATATCTCTCTCAATGGCAACATCGAATTATTTGTTAAAATTCGTGCTTGGCATAGAATCACGAGAGAAACGTTAATCATTTTCTTTTTGTATGACATTAAAGCATAATTTGGAATCTTGAAAACTGTATGAAAACGTGGTGAGTCAAATAATGAAAGTTTGAAGAATGATTGCAAGGATACTTCTTAATCATCAGCTCACGTAAGAATAAGAAATACAGGGGATAAGGATATACGCCAATTATTATGTTATATGCCTAAGTTATATTTAGAAAAACGTTTTAGTTCAATTTATCGATCACTCTGTTATTTAAAAGGTCTTAAGTGCGCGGGCACGCACAGACAAACACACATGCATACACACATACACATATACATGCATATATATATATATATATATATTCCAATTTTTAATACTTAAAGACATTGATCTACACAAGCCTTATGAATTAAAGTGAGTAAACAGAAATTGTTTCGAAGCTCACGGATTGGCTGTACATATAGTTCAAGGGGTCAAATGAAACACACTGTCATGCTGAATAATACTGATAATTGTATTAAAGCTACATTTATTATAAAAGTTTGCCCAGCGCTCTACCGATACTGTCAATACACCACGCTGACATCGTTTAATAACGATTACTAGTATAGTCACAAGGCCAGCAATCTTGGGGGAGGGGAAAGTCGATTGAATCGACTCCATGCATTACTGGTGCTTTATTTTATCGACTCCATAAGGATGGAAGGTAAAGCTAATCCCGGCGGGATTTGAACTCAGAACATAAAGGGCCATAACTGTATGCTGCACGGTGTCTGACGCTCTACCGAGTCTTCTAATAAATGAGAAATGATTGTTGTTGGTGTTTAGCCACATTCGAGAAATGATTGTTGAAACCTATACAATTACTTTACATGATGTGGCCTTCCTTTATTATACCTTTCGATCTAAGGAAAATGTACTATTTCTAGCAGCTTGAGGGACTATGTATGGCGTTCTTAGTGCGTCGTTTCCATGGACTTTAATAACGCAAGTGAGCAGAAATGCTTTCAATTTAGGAAAGAATATTCAAGTTAGGTATAATTTAAGCAACGGATCAGAAATAATTTAGCGTATATCCCTACCAATATCTAAAGAATACGTATGCACGTGGTTGCAGTGGTGTGAGGCACTCTTACATGTTCTAATCAAACCGAGAAAATTTCATGATGTAAAAAGAAAATCTCCGTGATATTTCGTAAATTGCAATTTAATCTCATCTAGTTTTACTGCACGTGTTCAGGCTTATGCATTGGCTATTGCGTTTAATACGTTAAAATGCCAACTAATCTTTTAAAACCGGATGTCCTATTTCTTGCAGCTATTGCTGGTGTCTCCCCATCCGCTCCGACGTTCCTTTTCTATTTCTTCATTTTGGGCCCTCTTTCAAACCCACACAAGCCTCCCCCCATACGTATGCATGCATACATAAATACATATATACGTACGTACATACATGCATACATACATAAATACATACATACATGCATGCATGCCTACATACATACACAGATACATGCATACATTCATACATACATACGTACATACATACATATATGCCTACATACATACGCACATACATAATACATACATGCCTACATACATACACACATACATACATTCATACTCTCTCGTTCTCATCCAGATTCTCTCTCTCTTTTAATGCAGTCTCTCTCTCTCTCGCTCTCTCTCACCTACACACACTCCCTGTCTCTCAAACACTCATACACATACGGAAACATACAAATAAATATACATACACATTCTCAGCGCACATCTTCCACATTGTACACCTTCTTTCATATACATAAATATACACACAAGTACACGCTTTTATTCTCCCATTCTTACCCATATTCGCACCCCCCCGCCGCTCACTCTCTGACTCATCCATACGCAGTATATCTTTTTTATTTCTTTCTCCTCCAATAGATCTTGGCAATACTTTTTACAGATACGTCTGTTTGTGAATTTAGCAATGCGGATATCTCCTTTATCTCTTTTAAAGTTTGCTTCCTGAAAAGATAAATGTTCGAAACAGTACATCGTTTGGCAAAAATCAAAAATTCAAATACGCTGCAAACACATCAATCAAGCAAAGGTAAATATATAAAGAACATGTAAACACACACACACACACACACACACATATATATATATATATATATATATGTGTGTGTGTGTGTGTGTGTATATATATATATATATACATCCTTTTTTTGAAAATATGTTAGCTTAAGTTTAACAGCTTCTATGCAGGGTTTTGACTATTGGTCCTATCATCTCCTAGATACGAAAGTATGTAGACCGTTAGAATATATTTCGTAGTGAAAGACCTACGTTGAAGCGGTTAATTTTAAGTAAACATATTTTCCCCAAAAATTCATATTCGTTTAACATTTCTAAAAATAGATTGTTTATATGAATTTATATATACATAAACAGTGCCCCCCCCCCCCCAAAAGGATTTATACTTCAACTCCATACTAATCAAAGTGTGTATATAATTTTGTGGGACAACCTGTATACATATATATATGATGCATATACATATCCTTATACTACATACAAAATATAAAGCAATCAAATTTTAGCTTAATAGATTTAATTGCTGACGATCGTGTCTTCCAGACAGGTGTCTGGTTTCATCGGAGCATACACAATGTTTAAACAAGTAATTATAATCCTATTCTTCGGAACATTCATAAAGATACACTACTATTGACAATGTCAGTGACATCATATTGAAAAACAAGCGTGACAAAATGATATTATGTTATACAGATATCAAAGTATTAGGAGCTGTTGTGAAGAGTGAAAATATTGAGCATATTATATAGAAAGTTATTCATTTAGGTAATTCAGTTGCAAAGAGATACCAAGCAAAAAGGTGTTATAGAAGATAGATAAAAGGCATTGAAAAATGTAATAGTAAAGGTATATGATGCAAAATATTAATTAAGGCATGCATGATGTAAAAGTTGTAAAATGAATATGTCAAGCATATTTCATAAAGAATGTTAAAGAATGTTAAAAATGTTAAAAATGGCAATGCATTATGGTAAAGAAATACGTAATGATAAGATGAATAAATGTTGTGTCATACAAAATGCAAATAATAAGATTTTATTGTTTTATATTTTGTGTCTCGGCTCTGTAATACATCTGATAATTTACATTGAGCTTTTTCTCTTACTGGTAATTGGGTAGTGCTTAATACTACCCTTTCATATTTATAATTATATATAACTCATGTATAATTATAAATATTATTATTATTACATATCCATATATATATGTATGTGTATGTGTGTATATATATATATATATATATATATATATATATATATATATATATATATTTCGTTTCTGAATTTGTTTAGCAAGATTCTTTATCTGACAATGTGTGTTGAAACCGATATTGTTATACTTTGGGAGGGTCATGTTGCCAATAAGAAACACACGCACCAGATGATTTCACTACAATTTATTATAATACATTTATATATTTCCGGTTGGTTGGCTGGTTCCACAACCAGATGATTGTTTATATATTGTCAAAGTTCTTTCGTCACACATTCTGTGACCTCTTCAGTGACTGGGGATTCTTTTCTTTGTTTGTGTGCCTCTCCTTTGTTCCGTCCTACGCCATCTTTTTTTCGTGCGTGGTTTGTGTGCTTGGTTTGCGCATGTGTTACATCCAGGTGTCTGTGTGTGTTTATATTCGTTTATTTATTTGTTTATTTACATGTTACTGGTTGGTTGTTTGTTCTATCATCACCCTTACTAAATCCGCAATCAGTATGTTGATTTTGGTATGATCCGAAACAGCTGAGTTTCGGTGGATCAGATATTTCGAAGTCATGGGTTTGGCATAATGGGAATGGAGGATTCTTTTTTGTTATTAATGGTATCTAACCGGAGTTCTGTGTCTAGTACAGGTAATCGATTGTTGGGGTGTTTGCTTGGGTAGTCTATAGTAACTCTAATACGCTGGTGGATGGAGTTAGCTATTTGCTGGATGCTTTCCATTGTGTTTTTCTCTTATTCCTGACTGTTCTCTAGTGAGGTGTTTTTACTTCGATGTTTATATCATCAACGTAGCGGGAGTACATTATCAGGGTTAAGGGGTCTTCTAATTGTTCTTTAAGTTTGGTGTTTGTGGTGGGGGAGGGGGTTGTGCCAAGCACATGAAGAAATAAGATAGAGTAAACATAACAGGCAATAAAATGAAGAAAATAAAATTAAAATAAAAAAATGAAGAGAACAATAAAATGAAATGGAAAGGTAAAGACTAAAAAATAAGAATAAAAGAAAGAAATAAAAAAGTAAAGTAGAGTAAAATAAAATAAAATAAGATAAAGTAAAATAATATAAGCAAATAAATAAACAAACAAAAAAAATGATAAAATGGTAGAAGGAATAAGATGATAAAAGAATAAAATAAGATAATCAAATAAAATGTGTGTGTTATAACCAATCTCAAATTTAGAAAGATTTAGATGTTGACAGAATTAGAAAGGCTGTGTCAGAATCACTCTTTAGACTATCTTTAGACTAGCATGGTGTGGTGCGTTTTAAGAGCAAATGAGGCAAGGGTGGAGTGTACTACCCCATAACCCGAGTGTCAAAATCTGGAAATGCAGAGGACTACAGTTTCCATTTTGGCATGGAGCTCATATGCGTGTCTGTCAACTCACATCGTTCCAAGCAGACACGCACAGGCACAGGCCCAGGTGCATCCCCAAAGCACACACTCACACATACACACACACACCCATACACACACACACACCCGCATACACAGACGCACACACGCACACACATACACATGCCCACGCACCCCCACCCACCCCCACACGACATGTAAGTATTTGTGCATGTACAAACTTAAACAACAGTATCTTATTCTGGACATATGCATAGGTATGTGTTGTCACAGGGGTCGATCGAGGCATTGGTATGGTGGGGCTGCTGTCTTTAAAGCTAGAGGGAAGTTCCCATCCCAATGTTTTGTTATTATCCATATAGCTTGAGGAAGGCCCCAGCCCTGAGGTGTCTGCACGTCCCGGATGGGTCCCTATAGCTTGAGGGGAGTTTCCAACCTATGGTGTTGTTACCATCCATATAGCTTGAGAGATGTCCGGCCCTGAGGTGTCTACATCTTCTGGGGAAGCCCCTATAGCTTGAGGGGAGTTCACAACCAAGTGTGTTGTTACTGTCCATATAGCTTGAGGAATGTCCGGGCCCTGAGGGGTCTACATGTCCCGAAGAAGTCGGTCCTGAGGTTTATCAGTCTGCTTCCACCCCTTAGTATCTCGATGGTCTCGCTCAAACATAGTTTACAGATGCCAGATCCCCCTTTATCAGGTGGTACTTTCCTGATTATGGACCAGGCCAGAGAGTACGGGGCCCTGTCCAGCTTAAGCTTCCAGATCAGTTAGGAAAGAGCCGTACTATTCCTTTTGTCCTCCCTATTGAAGAAATGGCGATGGTTATACCATCGGTCTTGTTTTTAAAGCTCGTTAATGTGGCTCCTATGTAAAGGTGTTCAGTGTTAGCGGTTTTTACTCTACATCCGTATACTAGGTTCTTCCTAAGGCATTCATTACTAAGGGGGCATAATTAGGGGTTTCTGCAGTTGCAGAAGGCGGTCGACCTCTGCGTGCCTAGTGTGGGGTTCCCGTTACGTGTTATATGGTGGTCTTCCCCCGGGCCAGGTGGGGGATCCCTGGGTCTGTTTGAGTTTCCTGGGTGGGCACTGGCTCCACCCTTCTTTCCTTCCACACGGTTCTGCTGGGTGCTTAAATTGCCAACTTCTGGTTGTGTTTGGCTTTTAAGTCTACTCCTGTCGATGTTAGCTATGTGTTGGGCCAGATTCCTCGTGGTAGAATACGAGAGCTTCACAGTGTCTCTGTTGAAGATCTTGTGGTATCTATGATCCCCCGGGAAGCATTTATCAAGTGCTCCAAAGAATGTGCGGGCCAAGCTGTTCTTTAGGGACGCTGAGTAGGGTGGATTGTACCACGTGATTTTTCTGCGTCTACTCCTATGTGGGTGGGTTGAGCGCGCCGTGGGCTGCTGGGGAGTTGTTGGGTTGCTAGTGGTACCCGCACTGTTGATTCCCCTTTGGGCGCTATGTGTTTTACTACCTTCTCGGCCCGAATCTGTGAGGTAGAATGTCGATCGAATATTAACCTCCAGAAACAGAAATATTTTCCTCGGCCAATGCGAACGCTATCGGAATAAAACCGCCAACGTAGCAATAAAGCCGCACCACGTGAGTTTTAAACTCACATGCAAATATACTCTTTCTGAAATGTCGCCATAGATATACACAACACTTCAAAAGAACACAAATTACAACTGCGTCAGAGAAATATGTGACTTATCAGGAAAAATAACACTGGCATCAACAAAAACAATTGCAACGGTACAAACCTACTTGAAGTTATAAACGTCACACATTTCAGTAGAGTAAATTTAAGAATAAAGAATTCAAACATAAAAATAAATTTTATATGCATGTCATCGAACATTAAACAATTCTGCAACCCCCATATTTACAAAAGCCTTTATGGATGTAAGGATTTTATAACCACATACGGCATTCTCGCAGCAATATGTTGGAAGTATTCGTACTAACTATACACAGAACTTAGCATTCAAACTTGTAATTATATCAAAGCTTGACAGAGTATTTCATAAATTGGATTGGGATCTATTTAGATATATAAAATGTACTTTTAATGTATTGATATGAAGATTGACAAATAGTAAAACTTCAAGAATGTAGAGTTTCAAAATATAAATATATCTCAGACCCTAATTTCCTTAAAACAAGCCAAAACGAACGGCAAAACACAAAAAAAGTGCAATAGACATCTTAGCAGGCTGTATCCCTGGCCTAGAACGACACAACAACAACGCGATGCACAAACCTGTACATTCACAAAAATTCATAGACTACTAATTATCTGAGTTGACATACATTGAATCTGTAATAAAAAAAAAGCAAAAGAACTGTTAGACTTGATTGAATCTTCTTCATCGTCTGAGGGTCCCATCAGAAACAAACGTCACCGATTTATTCGGTATCATTCAGAAGCGTGACCATCTTAGATCATGAATGTTACCAACCGTATTGCTCGTGGGCTACCCTCACTGAACAGGATCCATTACTTTTCAAAATCCTCTGTTTTTTCAAGGACTCCTACGAATGTAAAGCAGTAGTGTCTGCACACCAGGTGCTGACCTCCCAATTAGCCAGCGCTTGTCAATTTATTCAGTAGGGCAAGCTTGACGTGTTAGGTTTGTGGGGTTTCTTTACTTTAGGTAGTCCCAGTTTGCAGAAAACTATACCAGTTAATAGCTCAACCCTTCTCCTAACTCGAATATCAAGCAGAGAGTCTAAGAGAATGAAGACAAAAAATAGTGAATTTTGTGCATCAACCTGCACCATCCACATAGACATTTCATCCTAAGCTTCAAGCAGCAATTGTTTTCCCTCAATGGGAACCAGTCCATAACGTATTCTGACAGCCGGGTTCATGTGAGAATTCCCACTCTCACCTGTGCAATCCTGTCTGGAACCACTCTTGAATTGTGGAGTTTCAATCCTCCATTCAAATCTCTAGTACCATATCCATGGGACGTTGTTGAGGAAAGCCAGACTTTATCGAGTCTGTAACATCAGGGCTCCTCTACTAGTTCCTGCTCCTTACCTGTAAGTGTTGTAACGTTGTAATTTCCAATCGGGAATGTTTGCTCTCTTCTTGACATGCATTGTGGTTTCGGGATACACAACCTTTTTGTGTCGATCCTATGCCTCCTACCATTCTAAACAGAGCTGTTCTGATAAAAAATGTGTCACAAGTGTCTGATACCGATGCGGTCAACACATATGATAGTTAATTGTGATTTAAATGGGCTTCTGCCGAACGAATAATCAGCTATGTACCAAACAGAAGTATATTACTAGGGGAGACGCAGCAATAGATGACACT
>OZ024740.1:189626074-189643574 GCA_964016885.1 Eledone cirrhosa
ATATACATATGTATATACATACATCATACATATATATATATATAAATATATATATATATATATATAGTGAAAGATTGAAGAATAACATGGCCAACAGTACACAAAGGGTTTATTTACAGTATTAACAATTGTTTCATTGATTAGGGTGTCTAAAAATTACTAATCACTTGAAGTTGTGTCACTCAAATTTAAATACAATATATGCCTAATCAAATCATCGGAATAACTGATTAAAATTATACACGGCGTTTGTAATATGCTAGAAAATTCAAATTATATCAGTAATAAAGAAAGCACAAGAAAAAAGAAAAAAGAAAAAAGAGAGAGAGAAAAAGAAAAAAAATTATGTAGGCATAAAGCAGCTACTAAGTTCACAAATTAAAAAAAAAAAGAAAATGAAAAAAGAAAACATAATAAATAAATAATAATAAATATGTTAGAATGAAGATGATAAAAAATAAGTAAAAAAATATATGTGTGTGAAAGAAAAAAGTGAACATAATATGATTGTTGAAAATAGTTGTGGTGGTGTTGGTTAAAATATAAAGATGTGATGGTATAAATATGAAAATATTAAATATATACATATATGTATTGGTTAAATTATATTATGAAGAAATAGTAGAGTTCTAAATAAAGGATAAATTAATAAATTGGAAGTTATGTGAGAGGTGAAGAGAACATGATAGGATATAAGGGAAGAGGTGAAATAGTTGTAGGGAAAGTGAGTGAAAGAAAGAAAGGTTAGTAGGTTATGATGTTGATTCCGTGATTAGTTGATCTATTGAGAGCTAATGATAATGGGTTATTATAATAGACTCTAAGTTGTTCAGTTTGAATTATGAGATTGTTGGATCGAATCATGCTGGTTTGGAATTTGCGAATTTAGTAGCTGCTTTATGCCTTCAGAATTATTTTATTCTTTTTCTCTCTCTCTTTTTCTTTTTTCTTGTTTCTTTTGCTTTCTTTATTTCTGATGTTGTGATTTGAATTTTCCTAGTGTATTACAAACGCCGTGTATAATTTTAATCATTTATTCTGATGATTTGATTAGCCATACCTTGTATTTAAAATTGAGTGACACAACTTCAAGTGATTAGCAATTTTTTGACACTCTAATCAATGAAACAATTTTTAATACTGTTAAAAAAAAACGCCTTTTGACCATGTTATTCTTCACTATTTCACTATTATTACTTCAAGATTAATCTGCTTAGGAATTCCCGAGAACTCGCAACCTATCTAACGATACCTTTCTTTGAGTCAAACAACGCCGTACGTTAAAACTGTCCACAATACGGAGTACTCACAAGCTATAACGATAATTTGTTATCCCATATATATATATATATATATATATATATATATATTATTATAAATGTAAGCTATCGCCGTATTTTGACTAAAGACATTATTTAGCCTGATAGTGGGGTTAAGAACCCTCGGAGAAATGGAAAAAGATGAGTATTGACGTACTGTACTAATCTTTTTCCATTTCTCCGAGGGTTCTTAACCCCACTATCAGGCTAAATAATGTCTTTAGTCAAAATACGGCGATAGCTTACATTTATAATAATTTCAAACCCGCTCGCTGTTTCGAAAATATTCTTACTTAATATACATATATATAATATAAGATCAATAGATGGTTAAAAGAGTTCCAAATATTTTATTATGCCCATTTCAAAAACAAATATCATCATGGGATGATATTTGCGTTCTCATCAGATAAAATAGGGATACATGATATGAAGCTTAAAAAACACTTGTGAGCAGTAAAGTTTTAAATCAACATATGAAAAATAAAGTAAGATGGATATATGAGATTGCGAAAAAATGAGGGGGGGGGGGTACGAGAACGTAAGGAAGAGGAAGAAAGAAAATAAAGGATGGTGGGGACGAGTATAAGAAGGTAGGATGAGGGAGGAGGAGAAATGAGTGATAGAGAGAGTGAATAGCCTTTACAACTGAGAAAACATTGTCTCACAGAGAGAAATTAAAAAACCATTGGGAGATAATAGATATTTTAAAAGATTTTGAAATTAAAAGATAATGAGGTTTATGGATGTTGACGTTTATTATTGAAGAAAAAGGAATTAGGTTTATATATTGAAGGGTTTAATAATATGTGCGAAAAAAAAAAAGGATTTATTAATATGTATTATTAAAATAAAAATATTAAGGATATTAAGGATATAATGTGAAAGAAGAAGAAGATTAAATGAATTATGAACTTAGAGGATTAGTTAGGGGTTAAGTTTGTTTTTATGTATTGTAATATGTAAAAGTAAATAATAGGTTTAAAACGAGCATGGAAAGAGAGAAGAAAAAATAGAATTTAAGGAAGAAAATATATCTAACGTCAAACAGTATATATGTTTACAAAAATGTTCTAATGGTAATATTATTATATATAAAAAAATATATAGTTTCTATATATTTGTTTTTTTTTGTTTTTCGCACATATTATTAAACCCTTCAATATATAAACCTAAATTAATAGTATTCCTAATTCCTTTTTCTTCAATCATAAACATCAACATCCATAAACCTCATTAACCTTTAATTTCAAAATCTTTTTAAATTATCTATTATCTCCCAACGGTTTATTGATTTCTCTCTGTGAGACAATGTTTTCTCAGTTGTAAAGACTATTTCCCTCTCTCTATCACTCATTTCTCCTCCTCCGTCATCCTACCTTCTTATACTCCTCCCCCACCATCCTTTATTTTCTTTCTTCCTCTTCCTTACTTTTTCCCAATCTCATATATCCATCTTACTTTATTTTTCATATGTTGATTTAAAACTTCACTGCTCACAAGTGTTTTTTAAGCTTCATATCATGTCCCCCTATTTTATCTGATGAGAACGCAGATGTCATCCCATGATGATATTTGTTTTTGAAATGCGCATAATAAAATATTTGGAACACTTTTAACCATCTTTTGATCTTATATTATTTATACTCCAGTCCTATAAACTGTAGAGTGCTACTTATCCGATATTTGCATTGCTTTATTGTGCTACAGTAAAACTCACCTCCTACATATATATATATATATATATATATATATATATATATATATATATATATATATATATATATATATATATATATATATATATATATATATATATATATATATATATATATATGTAACAAAGAAGATGTAGTAAGATACCAGGTGGACCATAACGCACCAGAGTACACGATACTTTGGGTAGTAGAGTGGGTAATTTGAAAAGAGTTAGGGCCCCGGCGGTTGAGCTCCAGCCGTTTCAACAGCTAGATCCGGATCTAGCTGTCAAAACGGTCGGAGCTCAGCCGTCGGGGTCCTGACTCTTTTCATATATATATATATATATATATATATATATATATATATATATATATATATATATATATATATGTATATATATATATATATATATGTATATATTCAGACATAGTCACAGATGAGTGTGGCTACCTTCCACGGTGTGACTCAATGAAAAAATTGATTAAGCAAATAATTCTTAATCAGAGCTATATGAAATTATAAGTTTGAAAAACAATCAAACAAAATATATCCAATTTCTGTTCTCCTCGCTCCGTAGAAATCGAATAGATAAATACTCATTTAAACGGATCTAAGTTTAAAATGTAACTCCGAAGAAATAAATGATAAATGTCACAGACTATCCTCCACGAGGAACAGCCAGATAAAATTTACCTACTCTTTCTTCTTAGCCTGTAGAAATTAACTAGACAAATAATCAATTAAATGGAGGTAAGACTAAAATGTAAGTTCGGATATATTTTGTCTGACTGTTCTTCCAACTTAAAATTTTATATATATATATATTTATTTATTTATTCATATGAACACACGCACATACATAATGTAGGCACAAGACTAGTAATTTGGGAGAGGGGAAATCGATTAAATCGACCCCAGTACGTTACTGGTGCTTTATTTCATCGACCCCGTATGGATGAAAGGCAATGTTAACCTCAGCGAGATTTGAACTCATACCGTAAAGCATGGCGTCCAACCCTCTACCGATACTGCCAATCCCACATACATAATTGTTACTACTTTTGGTACAAGGCCAGCAATGAACCAGTACATTACTGGTACTTTATTTTATCGACCCCGTAAGGATGAAAGGCAAAGTTAACCTCGCAGGGATTTGAACTCAGATCGTAAAGGGACGTAACTACGCTGGAAAGCATGTCCGACCCTCTACCAATACTGCCAATTCACCGTATACATAATGATACCTTGTCTTACACGGATACCATGTCAAGTCTTCAAGGCAAAGAATATAAATATGTGCCACACTTTTTCTGAATAACAACTACAACCGATGGCAAAAGCTTACTCAAAATTTATTTCCCACCGGAAAACAAATATCAACGTATTATTTATCATAATAATTTTTTGAGTCGACAAAATATCATACTTTGAACTGGTCAACTGAGAATCCAAGCGACAATTAAATCAGGCATGTGTGAAATGGAAAATGAAAAAATATATCTCACAGTCATGCACTCTTATTTATGAAGAGAAGTTAACACGTATGTGTATTAAGCTGCTTGGGGATCAGAGTACGTAGATACACATATAAGCTTATATGTGTATATATATATATTCACACACACACATGCACACACACACATATATATATATATATAATGCATCTCTGTAAATATATATATATATATATATATATATATATATATATATATATATATATATATACATATATATATATGTGTATATATATATGTATGTATATATATATGAATATATATATATGCATATATATATACATGTCAAGGTATATATGTATGTGTAATCTTATAGAATATAGAATCAATTGGAATACATACACATATTCACATTTATGTTAATATGCGGCTTCTATATATGTGATGAATATATACACACGCATATATATTTATATATATATATATATATATACGTGTATATACATATTTATATATATATATATATTTATATATATATACATATTTATATATATATATACATATTTATATATATATATATATATATATATATATATATATATATATATATATATGGAAACAATACTTATAAAACCATATTTATTTTATTATATATATATGAACCTGAATCGATAAGGTATGGCTTCTTGGGTATATCACCATTTAGAAAACGAATCTTGTATTTTATCTGATGAGAGCGTACCAAAATGTTGATACCTTTGAAATATATATAACAAAATAAATATGGATTTATAAATATTGTTTCCATTTATCAATATCATTGATATTATGTTCCAGAAAATCGGTAGAGTGCTTCGAATCTGTTATCAATAAATTTGTTGTATAACCAAAAAATTATATATATATAAAATAAAAATGAGAATTTTATTTCTCGCCCTAGCACAGCTGATACATAAATCTAAGTATGCACACGTACACACATATAAATATATACACATATATATACATATAGACATGTACATGTATATATGTGTGTACATGTGCATACTTACAGACAGACAGACACATACAAAAATACATACATATATATATTTATACACACCTCTGTATATTTTTACCGCTATCGTAATCTTTTATCATATATGTGAGTCGGTGCGTGTTCGTGTAAGTATATGTATATAGTATGTATATATAGCGATCTGTATCGATATTTGCGTTACCTAAATATATGTAAATATACATTACTTACAACCTCATCTCGCAATAGTTATTTTCTCTCTCCTGAACCAAATGCATATATATATATAAATACATAAATATAGCGAGTGCCTCTATATATGTGTGCGTGTGTGTGTAACAACAAAGTCTATTCACTTTTGATCTTTTGTAAAAAAGTAGTAATTTATATTCTCAACAGTCATTTTGTTGGGCTTCATGCAATTGAATGCTACTTGCAAGTTGGTGGAATTATTTTTATTTCTGATAAAGTCATCCATAAATTTCGCCAATAACTATAGGCTATTTTTATTTCTTTCGTTGCTACGTTCTCTTTGAAATGTTCTGTGTAGTGATCATAAAGTGTTTTACATATTCTTATATATTCATATCTACTTTTTACTTCATGATTATATATAAATATATATATATATAAATATATAGATATGTGAGTGAGTGTGTGTGTGTGTGGTGTGGCATACCATCTCCCTAAAGAAATACTCATATCTTTCATTTGATGTAATCTATTCACTTATATTTCATCACCATCATCATCATAATCTTCTTAATTATGGTTATGATCCTCATGATTATGATGCTACACCCAACACATACACACTGACACACACAAACCCACACACATATCTTGCTATCTCACCAAAGAAATTTGCGTATTCATTTGATGTTATCTATTCACTTATATCATCACCATCATCATCTCACCATCATCAACAACATCACCATCATAATGCTGATCACGATCGTCTTCATCATGATCCCCTCACGTCCTAATTTCATATTAAACACTTGGTAAAAGTTTCTCAATGATATCTATTTTGATTTTTCCAATTGTACTTTAAGGATCTCATCGAAATCTAATTTAGTTCTAATCCCTTCAAAATATATAAAACTAATATATAAATAATTAATATGTAATAAATATTTCTGATTTAGGTATAAGGCCAACAATATTTTTGGGAGGGAAAGTCGATTAAATCGACCCCAGGGCATTACTGGTACTTTATTTATGTATGGATGAACGGCAAAGTTAACCTCGGTGGGATTTAAACTCAGAATGTAAAATGACACAACTCTACGCTACGAAGCATGTTGTCTGACGCTCTACCGACACTGTCAATCTATTTGTAATAATACATTCAAAGTTATAACGTAGTCATAACCTAGGTCAGTGAGATAATATGACATCATTTATTCTTATGCATGTTTGTACATATATCAGGGGCTAACATTGTTGGAAATATCATCCTGTAATTAAGAGGGTAGGTTGTGTTTTATGAGTGATTCAGTGGCTACTTTTAACAGATCAAGTGACTATGTTGAGGCAAAATGGGCGAATATGTCGAGCAATTATTACGTTCCCATCATCCGTTGAATAACACAATGCTTAAAGCCATTACTAATCAATTGATGAATGGTTGTTGAAAGCTATCTTAAAATGTTCCATCATAATTTTATTTAAGAACTTTGTGACGTTATGCGCCAGAGACCAGCATAATAATTATTTCTACTTATGGCACAAGGCCAGCAATTACCTAATGTATTACCGGTACTTTATTTTATCGACCCTGTAAGGATGAAATGCAAAGGTAACCAACATAATAATGGTAACATTAAGTATATTACAAAATTCCTTCAATATTTCATTTCAAAGTTACAGATAGTTAACAACTGCGATGCTTATGATTCTTTATTATACATAAGCATATTACATATTTCGTGGATATAGACGTTTTTTTTTTAATTTGAGATATGGAAGAGAAAAGGTTAAGATGATATGGTACCTTTCAAGGCAGATTTGTGTGCTATTTTTAGCAAATCATATGATCACAAAGACGTTCCTAAGTTAATTCCAGCGACCATGTAGAGTCGTGGTAAAATTGTCAATTTAAATCCATCGACCAATATCCAAATCACTGAATTTTGTGCCCATTAAAACAAAATCATTATTATTTCCAATACTATTTCACTAATATATTATTACATTTCGATTCGTGTATGAAGAGATATCCATATACCTTAACCATGCTTTGATAACATATTGATTATTCAATATGGTTGTCAATATTTCACGTCAAAAGTTCATCCTCCCCTTCTCTCTCTCTCTTGTATGCAAGATGTTCTTAGAATTCTACATATAACCCTTCACTTTAGTTGCTGTCTAAATTAATTGAAATGTTATATATTTGCTTTTCAGGTAGTAGACACAATTCTTATATCACACAGACACACACACATGCACACAGAAATATCTTTCCATCTATCTATCTGTGTATATACATGTGTGTGTGCGTGCGTGTGCGTGTGTGTGTTTATATATAACGCCCTCTGTTATGTTTCTCTCGTAAGTATCTGCATAAACAATATTTTGGACATATATATGTGTGGTATGCACAATGGATTCTATGTTGTGCATTTTCTACCTGTCATAGAGTAAACATTATTCAGATTGCACTGCATGCAATGTAGATTTGCGCTGTGACATTGAAAGAGGTTATAAGAGAATATTGAACAATATAAGCGGATCCATCACTATAATATGCAATGTAGATAATCGCGCTTCGTTTCCTACAATATAAGGTAACCCCTTCAAGTTCCATTCTCCCGTACATCTATGTATACTAAGATGTAAATTGAAATGGATCACCCATTATCCAAAGTATTGAAATTTGTTCCAGTTAAAAGCAATTCATTATTATTTCCAATAGTATTTCAATAATATATGTTTACTCACGTTTCGTACATGAAAAAAATCTCCATGTATCTTGAATATATATAATTCATTTTATACCCTATTTATTATTCAATATATATCCTTGTTGCGCTGTTATTCTAAGTTCCATTCGAAAGTACGTCTCTGTCCCTTCTTCTCTTCTCTCATGTTTCTCCCTTTCTCACTCAATACATACACGCATACACACACACATGCACACACACGCACACACACACACACACACACACATGTGGATATGTGGGTGGGTGGGTGTTTGTGAGTGTGTGTATTGATATATATGGTGAAAAAAAATTGAATGACAAGAGCATTTGGTAAGGCTTTGGTTTTTAATACCTTTTGAGAAATACTATGGATGTCGCACACAACCACGCATTCACACAGCCATGCATACACATACAATCACCAACAGGGGTTGGATCAACCTAAATAAATTGCTGTTATTCAAAACTTTCAACAAATTCAATCAGCTTAAACTGAAAATATAAATTGACGTAAAGGAGGATCATAAACTACTCACAAATATAAATCAACAACGGAAACATCCCAACATATCCAATGGTATAAATCTGGATTAGCATATTATATGGTAGTATACTGAATACTAAAGGCTATCAATTCATATTTCATTGAAATTTCGCACTAAATCGGAAAAAGAAAATATAATAAAGCAGTATTCGTTAGTGATTCTCAAACCAATAATAGATCATTTCAAGAAAGTATGAATTAGGTACTCAAATTAATTTACATGACTCGGGAAAGATAGAAGGGATTCATCTTTGTTTGTAGGCATGTCATACTCACCGAAATATTTTTTTGTCCGTTTAATATCGTTAGTATAGTATTAAAAATCATGCCAATAAGTAAATTTCTATAAATTAAAAATGTATTGCCCACATCATTCAAACAGCACTAATTAAAGAACTCAATACAAGGAAGCTGTCAAAACAGCAAAATGTCGTCAATGACAGCGTCGGGTAAAATTTACCTCAAAGGATAGAAATCTGTGGCTAGAAGTGTGTTGGCTCACAGAAGAGATAGTAAGAAAAAATAACATTTATATACTCATGAGATTTCAGCCCGATCATTATTCTGTAAATTCTAACAGACTTGCGCGTGAAACTCGATATTCAAGATGACTTTGTTTATATTAATTAATTCATTCCTTTTATACACTGTTACTCATTCAATCTAATTACAACAATTTATTCAAAATTTATTAGCAGCTATTACAACTAAAAGAATATTAAGAATTAGAAAGATCTCTTAGACTGGAACAAAGTCGTAAATATATTCGTGTGAGGTATTAATCGGTTGAAATCATTTTCTCGAATCAGTCGCAATACAACTGTGCTGCGTGGTGCTAAATAAATTCAAATTCGATAAGACCCGAATTCAAAATAAAATCGTCGTCGGTGTCATTTTCCCCTTATTTCCAAAGTTTCTACAGCCCTATCAATATTTGTAATGTGGAGGGAGAGAAATGAGTTAGATTCCCACAGAGCTTGATCCTCAAAGATTCTATTTCTGTTGCATAACTGTTGAGAGGATGGAATTCCTGTCCAATTGCAGAGAGATGCAGGCTTGATATAATCTCTAAGTATAGGATATAATCTCTAAGTATGTATAAGATATTGTCATCAATGGAAGATGAATTCCTAGACGGCGTATGCACAAAAGTGAGATCAAGGTCGTCCTGATTGTCATCTGAACACTAGGTACTATCTCAAAGAGTTTTCAAAGATTGTTACAGACCCCTTTTTTGGAACACTTCAAAGGGCATGCTTGCTGGGAACAGCAAGAACACTCCAATACTTCCTGAATAACTGAGGCTACAAGTAGCGGCTTGATGTTATTTGAACAAACTTCGCAGTTAAATAACATCAATGACTGAGACTCTTAGCAAATGATAACAATCATAAAAATATGCTACCGATCTCATGCTTGATACCCACGTTCGATAGACTAATGGAACTGCTACAACTGATGCTTCTAAGCGTATAAATTTAATGGCGAAATCAAAGGGGCAAGAACAATTAGCATCAAAGTGGGAGCAGAAACCTCTGCATGGCAAATATGTGGCCCTTAGCAAAGAGGGTGATGTTGACCAGAAGCACACCCATCACTGACAACGTAGCTCAGGGCTTAAAGCAGATCAAACTTACTAATATGGAATTACCAGGCCAATGTGATGAGAACAGGATTAAATCCAAAGTGCCGATTCTGCAATGTATGGTTAAAACAGTGGGGCAATTAATCTATGGATGAACAGATTTAGTACCAGTAGAGTGCAAATCTAGACGTCATTGAGTTGGCCAATATATACAGAGGTTAATATGTCGACATTCTAAAATCAAAGCTACTGAGAATTATTAACCCGAGGCTGTTACTGAAGGCGAAGACGTAACGATTCCTTCTAACTTTCCTGTACACACAGACCGGACCAAAAATGCTAATAAAAAAGTAAAAGATCAACAATGTAGGTCTGTTTATTGATTCATATGATCACAATATCGCGGCAAATGAATTTGAGAAGCTAAGTAAATATAAAGATCTGATTATTGAAATTTACACTCGGCATGTAACGGAAACAATACTGAAGGAAATGGAAAAAACAATAATGTTGATAATAATAATAAGATGAAGATGAAGATACATGTCTTTGGTTTCAGATTTCATATATATATTTGATGACACAAAGTCTCACGACTTCATTATTATGTATTATGACATTTATTATATGAAAGGCAAAGTTGATTCCGATGGCATTTGAACTGATGAGATATAAAAATCACAATGTATGTTTTGTTATTATTTAGCCAAAAAAAAAGCCTTACTCATCAAGGCACACATACAGAAGTACACACACAAAAATACAGAAATACCCACACACACGCAGAAACACACACACACACACACACACACATATACGCACACACACACACACACAAACACGTATATATATATTTATATATAAAATACGTCTTTTATACATGGACATAACAAGTCATGCCCATGTTTTTGTTACAGAGACTATCACACACACATATATATATATATAATGGATTGTTCCATCGATTTTCACCTATGAAAATCGAACACCTAGGTTTGTTTTCAATGTTTCATGTTTATGTCGTTTATGAGATTTTAATCTAGCCAATGATTTGCAGATCTGGGCTAAGATTGGACATACGCGAGAACTCATATATGCATATGCCAAGCTTATTTAATCCACCACTATCACATCTTTATATTAGGCCTACTGCATTCATCTCAGCGTTATGCAATGAATGTTTCTTTATTATAAAATATAGTTGTTTGCAGTTTGTGGGTTACTTTGCTGCAATTTCACATATATTGAATGAATGAGTAGACCTCAATTCGTTGGATCTACAAGGCGCTTTATTATGTACGTCATTCTACCCATTCTCTTATCCAACGCCATTTTGTTTCTTCTAATAATGGTAGTGATTCCCTCTTTGATCATCCAAGACAGTAGAAAAAGAACAAAATGAAAAGTAGCTCGCATTGATTATTAACAAGGTCAAACCGAACTTTATGTCGTATTTAGAATCTGAAATCTATAATTTTGCATTTTCACAAAAAAAAAAAAAAAATGGAAAAAAATAATAAATAACAAAATAAAATTCTAAATAAATACCTATCTTTACCAAGAAAAAAAACAACAAAAAAAACGTGTATTAAAAAGCACCCCATGCAGCTATTATTTGAAATTAACTCGTGTTTTTCGATAAAAATAACATTATGCTCATACAGTGATTTAAAAAAAAATGATCTTTTTCATCTTTCAAACATTGTGTAATTTCAATTTTAAAAGAGAAATATAAAAAAAGAAATATTAAAAAAAATATTACCCTTTATTATATTTGAGATTCAATCTCAGAACGATAATATGTTCAGTTTCAGCTTTGCATTGATAGTGACATGAATGTGTTGAAGGTATAAGAAAAAATAGACATACAAAAGAAAATGCAAGTGACATGATGTTGCAAGAAGAGCAGGAAAGAATGAAATACATTACGAGAGTTATAATGTGAGAGACGAGAGAGTGCGGGGACATATTACATACGTAACTTAACTACACACACACACACTCATATATATATATATATATATATATATATATATACCGACGGAAAATAGGGAGGGATATGGAGAGAGAGAAAGTAATTTTGGTTTGGTGTTTTCTGCAAACTAGAAAAAGTATTCAATACATAAATCACTGATCTCAATAACATGTGATGCACAATAAATGCATATATAAATCCTTACACAATACGTGAACATATAATGAACGCACATGTAGGTCTTCACTGGTATGTTAATCCGTGCTCATGACACATCTACTGCAGGCTCCTGGTAATAGCTGAGGATTTTACAGTCGTTAAAGTTCGTCAGCCTTTGGGTACCTACGTTCAGATGCTTTTTTCCCTCGATTCTGTAAACAGACTAATTTGTTTATATGTTCATATATTAAACAGTTAACCTTGGAGTATAAATAAATAAGCTTTCACTAAATATATTTTCTTTTAAATTGTATAAGAATATATTGTCTGGCGTACAACAGAAACTGTTCGTTAAAAGATCCCACAACTTATTGAGACACCGAGAGGAGGTTTACCACTTCACTTAAGGCAAAAGGATGAAACATTAACAAAATAAGAACAATTTATCTGTTCAAGAACATGCAATACTTTGATGGCCCCAGAACATGCAATCTATGAGTCTCAGGGCAGTATATCTTATTACAGCCATTCACAATTTTGAATAAAGTGTCGAAATAGGCGGATTTTTACAAACCCTTCTATCGCTGTCTACACGATTGAATAGCAATACTCACAAATATGTTCTCATACATCAATAACATAAATCTATTTAGCAACACTAAAATCACATCAATAAGAGTAGCCTTCTCCTGCTTACCTGTGTTTTTTTTTATACATGATATACTGAATATATGAATACATACTATTTGTGCACAGGAATGTATGGAATACCTCGTGTATCCACTAATGGTACATGTAAAGAATTTTCTAGCATTATTTATCAGCGCATATTCAAATAGCAATCTAATGTTCCTTAATCTAATCATTGTTCCTTTCCCCTTTACCATCATTTAACCCAACCACCTACGTCATACCACACTGCAGAGGAAATATGCTCTTCTGAGAAGATATAATAAGACTTAAACATGATCGTTTCTTTGCCTCCCCTACAAAAAATTCAAACACAAGGTCAATTTATTTAAATATCACCCCTCCCCTCCACCATATGCAAAACCTAATTAACAGGTATTTATAACACCTCATTCAATGAAGACTGTTTCAATCATAATTTGTATTATTAAAATAATACATAGAAAGAGATGGATTATAAATTGAAACTTCGACATTATATACGCATATAAAAATGACAGAAAAAACATCATCTGGTCCAATCTTTTATCAAAATATTTCTTATACCTCAGTCATAATTACTTTTGTAAATCACATCAAATCTACAAATTCTTTACAAACACAAGGAACAGGGATTATTGAAACACAAACAGAAACAGGTCTATTTCAGTCTGGAGTAGCCGTCTTCACAGTGTAGAGTGCTTTAACAAAATATTTATTTTATTCTCTAATTGACACAAATAAATGAAACCTTATTTTAAAATATGTTGTCTTCAAGAAAATATACCTATCTGTGTCACTCATATATATATATGAACATTATATATATATAAGAGAACATTAGTCTACGACATCTTTTATACCATAAACATGGTTTTGTCTTTGCGCGTAATTGTTTTTCACCGCTCCTATTAATGACGTATTATTCGTTTTTTCCCGTTCTTTGCCAGCGAACGTTACCACGAACCAAAGTATCGTCTTCCTGTCTTCCTCCGGTTGCAACGTTTTTTGAAATATCCAGTTCTGCGTTTACAGATTGACTTTGTTAGTTTCAGAAGATCCCGTTAAGGGTGAAAGCAGCGGTTCTTTGCTTAAACTTTAATCTGTTATTTTAATAAATATTTGCTCTACGGTTCTTATATATTTGATATATATTTTCCTTATCGAGCCCTCTTTGGATTTTAGTCTTCAATTTTATTATTATTACTATATATATATATATATATATATATATATATATATATATATACATACATATATATATATATATATATATATATATATATATATATATATATATATATATATATATACTTATATATATATATATATATATATATATATATATATATATATATATATATATATATATATATATACTTATATATATATATTTCGTTTCTGAAATTGTTTAGCAAGATTCTTTATATATATTGTTATACTTTAAAATAAGGTTATTTTAAAATATCCAATACTAACTTACCTAATAGTATAATTAAATATATAACTCCACTATCCGGGGGCTTCCAACAGTAATGGTTGCATTCTTTAAGGGTATGTCAATATTTATTCATAAAACTGCTCTATATTATATTTTATCTGATGAAAGCCACCATAATTTAACTTTGTGTCCTTGAAATATGTATAATGGAATAAATATGGTTTTATAAATATAGTTTCCATTTGTTAATATCGTATTTTTACTACAATTATTTGTTGAGTGCTTTATATCAGTTATAAAAATATTTGCTTGTTGTATCCCAACAATTTAAATAGAGCTTTTACATATATATATATATATATATATATATATATATATATATATATATATAGAGAGAGAGAGAGAGAGAGAGAGAGAGAACGAGATAGAGAGAGGGGAGAGAGAGAAATTTGAATTAAATTAGTAAAACATTGCTGCAACTATTTCTTCATTATTCACCTAGGTGAGGAATTTGACAATATTACGTATACAAGAAAGACTAGACCAAATCAACAGACATTGATGGTAAATATATGACATAGAGTAAGCCAAATACTCAGGTCTTGATGACGCACTAGTGATTATAATAAGATAACTTTTATTAAACATTATATCTTAAACAATCTTGTATAAAGTGAGCTCAGGGATATAATGTTGATCTTTATAGGAACGATGGTGAACTCTACAACGAAATATTATTCTAAATATAACATATCCAAGCAAAGTTGAAATCATAATAAATCTGTGGATAGATAGGAAACTTTTGTGAAAATAGGAAATGAATATGACAAGTAAATCGATTATCAGGACCGAGGGTACTGGCGAACGTAGTGACCAACTGAAGGTTTTAATATATGTTTCCTTCTGGCGTTTATTTTCTGTAGTGAAAGAAGAGGAACATCAGTGCGGTGAATGGAACGATTAGAAACTCATGCACATTTCTAGTGAATGTCTATTATTACAAACTGACTATCGAACCAATGAACAAACCTTTGAGCTACAGCATGACCTGCCATAAATAACAGTCAAATGTGTCGTAAAGCCTACCATCTTCTTAATATAAGAGACTCATGTTCGAGAGTGTCGTTTTAGAAATAACTTGTCGAAGAGAAAGCGGCGAAGTTTGCATGTGCAATACATTTAATAATGGTTTCTGATTTAGGCATAAGGCCAACATTTTGGGGGGAGGTAAAGTCAATTTTTTTAAATCGACCCCTGTGCGTTAATAGTCTAGTACTGTATCTTATCGACACCGTATGTATGAAAGGCAAAGCTTATCTCGGCGGGATTTTACGATTTTACGAGAACGTAAAGTGATATTACTATATGCTACAAAACATGTTGTCCGATGCTATGTATCTAAAAACATATAACAATAACAGGAACGGCAACAAGAAACAAAAACGTTAGAGTGACGTGTTATATGGCAATGAAAAAGACGGAATGAATAAGAACTGCTTGATACGTAGAGAGAAATTGAGTGACAGAGAGAGAGAGAGAGAAGATAACTTTAACTGTAAAGCTAAAATGTCTCTTGTTTCTTTCTGCCTTTCGGTCCCACGTATAGCCAATACAAGCCCGCCATCACTTCCTTCTTTAAAGAGGCTAACTCGATTGAGTTGTCAATTCAGCAAATCATCTTCGAAATAAATACATATTTATACATGGAGAGATTATTGTTGCCATTCTAGTTTTCAGTTTGTTGTAGTAGTTATTATTGTTTTTTTTCCGTTATTGGAACTCAATTTGTTGAAAACTAAATAATAGTTTAACTTCCTAGTAACAATACGTTTCAATCTAAGTTGTTAAATGCGTACGTCTCAGAGTTATTATATGCTTATAACCTTTTGATTTTAATAATCTACGATCTTTTTTAATGCACTATTTATTTATTTATTTCGTTCTTTGTATATCTTGTGTGAGAATGTTCAATGAGAAGTTTCATATTTAAAAAACAAAACAAAACATGTCTTTTATAGACTGATTTGACTGCTATTACTAACAAGATAAGTGGCCACATAGAGTGCCATTTGTTTGCTCTCACCTCCTATATGTTGTGCCGTGCAAATCTTCAGCTCAGCCTTCTGCCTGCTACTGGTACTATGTAACCCTGCATAACCAGCTTCGGTCGAGTGGTCGGTGACTAAATTGACTCTCTCGCCAGACCAGTATCTAGATTAGAAGGGTAAATGGAACACCAGCAGCAGAAAAAACACAATAGTTGTTAAAAAGGAGGATGACCGCCTATGAATCAACGGCCATCCACACGATATCTGGGTTAAAATGCCTCACAAACCCGCAAATGACCAAGCGTGGTGTCAACAGCTATACCCTTGATATGACCAAAACCGAACAGAAGCGTTGAAAGTTAACCAAGCATGGGTTTTCCAACAGGGGTGAGAAGGCCTTGGATTGAATTGGAGTGACATAGTAGAATGTCTAAAGGTTAAATATATGAAAGGAATGTAATTCATGGAAATACACTTGTTAAAGGACACTTTTTTTTTCAATTTAATTTCTTATTCGATAGATAATGATTTGCGGGTTTAAATAGATTATAGCGTTTGCAGGTCATCGTAAATGAAGGAAATTAATGTGGCTGATACCCAAGAAGATTGACCAGGATAATATTCATATATTTGTTGAGGGTTGATTGGTATTGATCA
>OZ024740.1:189648574-189651074 GCA_964016885.1 Eledone cirrhosa
AATGAGACAGGTCATGAGTGCTAATATTCGTCTGCTATATCTTTTTAATATATTCACGCAAATGCGGACATTAACATATATACTTACTTGCATACTTACTTATGTAAATGCGTATATAAGTACATACATACATACATATATACATACACACATACATATATACATGATGGCTGCCCCCTCGTTATCGTGTATTGCCATTACACGATATAACATTGTTAATAATTATCAATTAATGCTATTGTGCAATGCCTGTGCGTGAAGATTTTTTTTAAAGTTTGGAAAGACTGTGCACTGAGCCAATCTCACTCTCTGAGCAAAAGTAGTTATAACTCGGAAAGAAGAAAAGATCAACATCATTGGCAACTACTGAGCTTTCTCCTAGAAGAATGCCCTAAAAAAGGCTAGGGGTCTTTCACTCCCAGTGGTTTAACCGTGCAATCGGGTATCCAGCCCGATTATTTCTATGTCCCCGCGCATATACACACATATGAATACAGGTATATACATATATATATACATACCTACATATATACATATTTATAAATTTGTTTATATGGCCGTTGACTCTTATGAGTTCTTCCACCCTTTGTCAGGTTTTGTTTTTTGTCCTGCAGGCTGTCCAAAATCACCCTCCTCACCACGTAAACTTGGGGTTACAAATTTAGTCGCCGATGACCCGATCATTTGACAGGTTGTACTGGGTTCCATGTTACCAGTAGCACTCAAGAGTGACCCGACATAACATACATACATGTATACATGCATACATACAAGCATACATGCATACACACACATATATTCATAAATTCATAGATATACTTCTCGACATAGCTGTTCTGCTTGAGAACATGTCACACGTGGCGGATAGCGATACGTCCAACAGTTATAAGTGTTAGGTACGATGTAAGCGGGCGGCTCGTGCCGGAAGAATAAGCAAACCTGGAGCAACAGAAACACAATCCTTGGGGTAAGGAGGAGTGGGTGACACTGTTATCTTTCAGGAAAATTTCACAACCCCGAGATGTAGCTACATAGATGTGAGTAAAGGTGTCGTAGGAGTAGAGTCCTCAAACACTACTTGCAGTGGTTCCTGTCAACAGCAACCATCTCCAACTGATCCGACTGGATCCCCAAGCGAGACCAGCCATGCTCATGGATGTTATCCTGCTCGGGTGTTCCGCTGGGCGTCCTGCCGTTTGGTTTGGTTGTAAAATTTGTCCTGCGATTCTTTCCTGGGACATTGTAGCCACATATCCATGGCATCGGAGCTGTGACCTCTCAATTCGGAGAAGTATTGGCTCTATCTGAATTGACTCTCTGATCTCCGAGTTATGCTCTCGACCGAGCAACGTTACTCGGAAGACCCTCCGGAGGAACCATATTTCGGCCGCTTGTATTCGCGATCTTATTTAGGTCATTACCCAAGATTCGTGACAATAGGTAAGTGTGGCTGCATCTAAAACTAACCAACTCTTCGTGGTCCTGCGAAAAGTATCAACTAGTGTCTGGCGCGAATGAGACCAGTACAACACTGCATTATGGTCAGAAACAATAAAGACATCGATACCACATCGTCGTTTGTGTGGGATAACACGGGATGCGTTCTGGCATTATGTACAAAGGCCTATTCGAAAAATATATTTTTTTCACCCTTCAAAGCTACAAGAACTGGTGATGGGCCTGCAATATATCATGGGAGGTGTGGAATGGATGCACACCAGTTACGTATCTCGCGACACAAAAGAGAGTCCGACGGGGAGCACAACTTGATAATTGATAACTGGAAAGTTACTGTCCTTGCATTCAACGAACATCAACTAGTGAAGAAGGTCAGATGTTACCAGCTAAATATAGTAATTGTTTCTTCAACAGATTTACGTGGCTCCGGTACTGTAGATTTGGAGGGCGGATGGAAACTTCACTATTCAAGTGTAGCACCAGAAAAAACTGCACAGGCAGGAGCGGGATATTCACAGAACTCCGGCTCTAAGAATGTGTTATGGACTGGACTCCATAAGAACGTAGGATTTGCCTCTTGACGCTTTGGTTGAAAAAAAGGTCTCTGTCGTTGGTGCAAGTTTATGCACCACACAAAGAGCCCAAGTAGAAATCCTTCAAAATGATGTCATTGCAACGTAGTTGTAGTTAAGACTGAATCATATATCCTAATGGGAGACTTCAATGCACACATTGCCACAGATTACCTGACGCAGAAATCCCAAAGATGACCACTTTAATATAACAAATAATAGTTATTAACACCTTTTATATCGCTCACCCTGCTTATATTTATTTAATTTATTATCGACTACCGAACAAACGACTATTGAACGAAAACGTCACCTTGGCGTGTAATCCTTGTTTATCTTACTCAGTAAAACCACATATAGCACACTTCAGATAGCCAATCCAATGACATATAATAGTTTTGTACTACAAATCACACATTCACCAATATATGTTTGAGGTAGGAAATGCTTGAAAAGTTACTGAGAGACCT
>OZ024740.1:189658574-189668574 GCA_964016885.1 Eledone cirrhosa
CATTTTACTTGGAGCTACAAACGCAATAACGACCTATTCAATTATTATAAAATGGCAAAAGGATTCCTCTGTTGACTCTATGAACAAAATGAAACTATACTGGGACCAACTTCACCCGGAGCTAAATTATTTCACAGCCAAACAACTACGCCAACGAACAACATTTTTCGAAAGTAAAAATAACATACACATCATATAAATCAATAATTGTTTCTACTTTAGGCACAAGGCCAGCAATTAATCGGTACCGGAAATTTTTACATCAACAGTAACATAGATCGCCTCTACATAAGTCGTAAACAGGAAGGCATACGTTTAATATAAGTTAGAATAACATTTGACTGTCGCTTTATATCCCACCGACAGCCTTTACGAACCACCAAACGTAGAAGCCAATCTATAGAATATGCCTGTCTACACGAGGAAAGAGAAATATTCTCTGCATGATAACCAAAACCTAACAACCAGCGACGTTGCGCAGTAATACCGTAATGAAACAATAGACGAAAAGCTACATGTTATCTACAACAAATCATGTATGGCTATTTGCCCAGAAGAATTCAAATTGAGAGTAGTATTGATAAGCAATGTAGTGTATCTTGGACCAACAATCAGTATATTAGCTCTAGCGCTGAAGGATATGCTTCTGCAATCCAGGAACAAGAAATGACAATGACATACCTAATGCACAAAAGAGAAAGGGATGCAGGCAAAACACTTAGATGTAATAACAAATGAAGATTCTGCGGAATAAAGATTAAAGATTTTACCGCCATCATAAGAAGCTGTCCAAAGAAGACATCAAACTACTATCTAATTAGGAGGCATGGTGTATTGGCCAAAACACTATTTCTGGTCCGTTATATTTGCATTTTATTGGGGTTTTGACTAACATGCAGCCAGTACTCCCGTGTTATGTATGCCCATCATGTTCATTATTCTCAGGGCTATCCTTTCTACAGATTGTATAGTATTCTTTCATAACGTAAATATATGTTTACTTTGATATGCTTTTTATACATAAAGATGTAGTATCTGACTTCATATACAACTCTATTATTATTAGTATTACAGTAACTTCGATAGAGTTCAGCAAAGAACTAGCGTTAGAGAAAAATAGAAAGGAGGGGGAGCTGGTAGATAAGTTAGACGAGGCTATTTGTAGTGGCATCGCAACTGACGTGCTAGCGGCGAGAATGGCATTAGACCATTTCTTCAATGCCAAACACGAAGATTGCATTGTCAGAGCTAAGGCGCGTGCGCTGAGAAACGAGGGAACTAAAGCTGTTCGATGAGCCCGCGTGGCGGAGGCGCAGCGTGGTAATAAAACCACAATTCTGTCTTTGGCGGACCGAGACGGACACGAGATAAGCGATTACAAGCGGATGTGTAAGGCCTTTCGCCAGCACTTTGCTCGGTTGTTCGGGGAGAGTGGCGGGTCAGAGAGAGTAGCGGATTTCAGTCCCTACCTTGACGGCTTGCCGCGCATCTCGACGGTCGACGCTGAGCGCTGCGAAAGGCCGATTACTTCAGCCGAAATTCAGGACGCCCTTGTCGGCTGCATGAGGCGCAAGTCACCAGGCTTGGATGGCCTGCCCTACGAGCTTTACGTAAATATGCCAGACTTGTTCTCCGAACTCCTCGAAGCACTCTACTGTAACTGGCAGCAGAATGGGAGTATTCCCAGTTCTGTGAGCAGGGGAGTGGTGACGCTGATAAGGAAAGACGAGAACAAGAGGGATACATTATACAACTTCAGGCCCATAACTCTGCTCAACACAGAGTTTAAGATTTTGGCCAAGGTGTTAGCAAAGAGATTGGCGTTTGTCGTCGAGGATTTGGTTGGGGAGGCGCAAACTTGCGCAATCCCAGCCAGGTCCATACACGACAATCTCCTCCTCATGCGATACATCATAGAGAGGGTTGGGTGTAAACCTGGCTTCGGTGGGGCACTGATCAATTTAGATCAATCGAAAGCATTCGATAGGGTCGACCATCGGTATCTGGAGTTTGTCCTCAAAGCAGCTGGCTTCGGCCCTGTCTTTAGAAGCTGGATCGTTGCAATGCACAGCGGTACACACTCGGTGGTCAAAGTTAATGGCCACCTCTCGGAACCATTTCGGCTCTCCCGATCGGTCCGTCAAGGGTGCCCTCTCTCTTCCCTTCTGTACGTATTGACTCTCGAGCCTTTACTGCGGAAGCTGGAGCTGTTGCAGGGCATCCCGCTCGAACCGGGACGTGGAAAGGCGGTGTCGGCTTATGCGGACGACATCACCGTGATGGTGTCGAACACCTCAGAAATCGAGGTGGTCGGCACCTTATTGAAAGAATATGAAAGGTTGACAGGAGCCAAACTTAACCCGGAAAAGTCGGTGGGCTTGAAGCTCGGAACCTGGAGAGGCAAGCCCATGCCGTCCAACAGCATCGTGGGGCGCTGGACGGACGGACCAGTAAAGTTGCATGGGGTTTGGTTCGGACCAGACCTCCAGGTGGAAAAGAATTGGGACGAGGTAACGAGCAGAGGAGCCAGTCTCACCAAAAAATGGGCTGGGAGGAAGCTATCACTGAAAGGTCGCACAGAGGTGGCGAATGCTTACATCGCGTCCGTCATCTATTACCGCCTAACCGTCGTGCCTTGCCCCCGTCCGCGCCTCGTCAAGTTGGAACGGCTGCTCTTCAAATTCTTGTGGAGGGGACAAGTTCCGTTGGTGAGGCGGTCCATCTGCTGCCAGCACCCTCTACACGGAGGGCTGGGCATGCCGTGGCTAATGATGCGCAGACATGCGTTAAGGCTGCGACATCTCCAGATATTCTGCCTCAATGGTGAACAGGTGTGGTCGCCGTTTATCAGACGGGCCTTTCCGCAGCTCATTTCTTTGACTGAGCTGCAGTCCTGGGTCAAGAAGAGACCGAGACTGGGGGACTGGCACCTGGAATGTTGCCAGGCACTCACTGCCCTCTACCAAGCGGGCAATGCGATCAGTGGAACTTCCACTCTCGAGTTTTATAGAGGATTAGTGGTGGGCAAGTGCGATGACGCACTCGGAGAAGCTTTGGGCCTCGACGAAGTCGAACTGACCAGTCTGTACCGGAGGGCTTTTGAGCCGGGGATGATGGACAATTTCCAGAAATCCCTCGCTTGGCAGTGCTACCGGGGGGCACTGCCGGTTCGGGATAAACTCTACAGGCACGGAAGTGCTGTCAGACGGACTTGCCCAAGATGCGCACAGAACGACGAAACCGTTCTGCACGCACTTGTCCAATGTCCGTACATTACTGACTTGTGGAGTTATGTCGAACAGCTACTGTCGCGTGTGGAACGAATCCGGTTATCGCCCGAGTCCATAGTGAAGATCGAGCCGCCACCTTCCTTAGGTCAGGAAGAGCAGGACATTTTCCTCTGTCTGGTGGCAGTTGCGAAAGAGATTATATGGTGGACCAGGTTGAAAGGACTAACGACAGACACTTTTCTCTTCGGCCAATCCCTCATCAACTTCTTCAAGTTTCACCTGGAAAGGAGGGTGAGGGTGGAGAGAGAAGTGCTGCCCCCCAGTACATTTTCTAAAAGGTGGGTGAATGTGGCGAGAATGGCTCGTGTGAATGGGCCTACTCTGACCATGCGCCTATAGGCTGGCTAACTTGAGGAGAGGGGTGCTCTCCTGGGTGCCCTAGAAGCGCAGGGTGGTTCAGGATTGGTGGGGTACCCGAATCACCCCAGGGTCGTCCACCCCCTATCGGGGAATTTATTTTGTTATATTTTGCATAGTTTATTTTATATTTTATATTTTCATTGTTAAATTAGTCTTGCCATTGTGCACTTTTACTCGACCTTATTGTAAACCCCCACTGTCCCTGTCTTTGTATTGTCCCCTACATGTCGGCCCTTGTGGCTAATAAATGAAATCATTACTATTAGTATTACACACACGGTGAATTGGCAGTATTGGGAGAGAGTCGGACGCCATGCTTTGACGTATAGAGTTACGGCCCTTGCCATTCTGAGTTCAAATCCCGCCGAGGTTGACTTTGCCTTTCATCCTTACGAGGTCGATAAAATAAAGTACCAGTAATGCACTGGGTAATTGCTGGCCGTGTGTCTAACGTAGAAACAATTATTATTACACACACACACACACACACATATATATATATATATATATATATATATATATATATATATATATATATATAACTTTAGTTGTAACCGAATTGATTACAATTTATATTGTAAGTAAATATACCTCTCGTGTAGTAGCAAATAGTGAAGTGTGCCTAACTAAATATTTCGTAGTATGTAGTTAAATTAACATAATTATAACTGGTTTGTCTTTGTCTTTCTGTAATGCAGGCTGGATGTCATGTCTATAGACCACACGTATACATATATGGCCATGTACATCAAATTGTAAAAATAATTATATGAATAGCTATAAATATACATGCATGTGCGGGTGACCCCACTCTTGTATACCTATAGCAATGGATAACATGTTGGGCTTTTCCCTCCGTCATGTTATATATGCCATTTATCTGTATCCTAACTACTTACTCTGTAGATATAATGCGGCTATAACACTGATATCCTCTTCTCATATTATTACTACGCACACTTGGTCACATTTACAGAAATGTTTGTTAAAGCCATGAACACATTGAGGTGGACTAGTAGACTAATTAAAATAATTAGCTGGTAGACTGACATCAAACTGACATTAAAACATTTATGACGGATACATATAGAACGAAAGTCGGCTCAGTTCGAATTTTCTGTTATCATTCTGACTAAATAAGTACGCGTCCGTAATAGAAATTGGGAAAATTTCATTATTTAAAAGGTTTTCTATAGTTCAAATGTGGTTATCAAAAAATATTTACCAATATTAATTATAAGGTGGGGGTAGTGTTTTGTCGTGAGAGGGAAGTAGAAAAATCCGAACGTTTGTATGCTGTTAGGCTCCGTTAGCAAATGTAGAGCTATTAGACCGTGGACTTCAAATTGATTACTCACTCGCCAAACAAGTATTTTATATAGATTATTTCTTATATTTTAGAATATTATATGCTTTGTTTAGTAGATACAATTTACACATAAACGCACTCATATATGTTTCTTACACACACATCTATATGGTACGCTTTAAGATGTAAAAAGATAAAAGTGCTGAACTCACACTTTTATTAGACACGTGCTTGGTCTTTTGTAAATTACGAATGAACTCTTTCAACGCGCTGTTGAGTACAGTCACACAAGAGTGGTTGCACGAAATGTTTTGCTATAGATTTATAATGTAGTTTACTACACACAATCGAGTGCGCACTTTCACTGTCTCCCACAGACAAATATGTAAAGTAACATTGTTCAATATATTATATATCGATAATTTCTATTGTTTAAATGTAGTTCAGAGGATAATTCTGATAAGTAATCGTTATTTATATATACATAACTACACACATACAGTACAGGTACACACACATAACCACACACACGTACACACACATCTCTCTATATATATGATATGTGATATATATATATATATATATATATATATATATATATATATATATATATATGTGATATATATATATATGTGTGATATATAGATATATGTGATATATATATATATATATATATGTGTAATCTGAGTTTCTTGAATATTAATAAGAACACTCGATCCGTTTGCAATTATGCAAACAAGCCTCAATTTTATGGCCATGTCAGTAAAATGAACAGTTCATTCTTGCTCTTGGGTTGGCATGCAGTTCTGTTCGCATGTCAACACAAGAACAAGAATGAAGTGTTCATTCTACTGACATTGCTATAAAATTGAGGCTTGTTTGCATAATTGCAAACGAATCGAATGTTATTATTAATGTTCGAAAATCTCAGATTACATTTATTGTATTCAGCCATGTAGAGCGACATTTTCTTTATATATATATGGTATATCATACATTTTACAAAGAAATGTCTTATACATTTGAAATCACAGTGAAAATACTTTCTCCGTGTTTTCAAATGAACGAAACATTTCTATACAGCGTGTAACTTCTCTACTAATATATTGTGTATGCCTGTATGGTCCCGTAACTCCTGTTAGATTTGTAGGGGCGACGTAATGGGCATTTTAAGCCTGGTGGAGCCCATCGCACTCCAGGCCTGAGTACAGCAGATTTCTTCCAGAGAGAGGAAATATCGACCCCAGTAGTACACAAGAGAAGTCGCTACTAGTTAATTTTGAATTCTTTTCTGGACAATTAGAAATCAGTTTACCTGGATGGAAAAAAAGGTAATAAGGACAGTTGAATGTAATGCATGCAAGATTTAACAGCCCTAGCATCATTTCTTCATAGATACCCTACGAACCTTTCAGCCCAATCTCGTATTTGCCTCCTTTCTGTATTTGAAACACCAACATACACAGGTGGTGGCGAACGTATATTATATTATTTTAATTATTTTAAGTGTTAAATCTATATGTTTGTGAGGGCTGGTTAGATTATTCGTGTAGTTTCATTTATGTTTAATGTAGCTATGTATTAGTTAAGCTTACAATCTCATGTCGTTCCCAGCCTTTTCTAAGTAATAACCGATAGGGAGTGTTGTTTAAAATTTGTTAGGGATTAATGTCATATTTATTCGGGATTAAGATAACTCATTGCGCTGTTTTGATAAAATCGGTACAGTTTTGTATAGTTAAGCGAATAGTCTGTAGCGAGCTTAGGTGTCTTTTAAAGGTTTCGAGTGGGCTTAACATAGTCCGTTTTTCTCGTTGTTGTATACGAACGGAGTTAAAACCTTTGGTGATTACTCGGATTCTAGGTGGCGGCCAAATTAAATTTGTTCTATATAACTGGAGAGTTATATAGTACCAACACAACAGAACAGCTGTATCCTTATAACGTGTGATGTCCCAACACTATTAATTGGTCAAAATCTGCCTGTGAATAGGCGATGAATTTGAAATAATTCTCAAGAGCGTGATTCGTTTTCCGTTAAGTTTAGGACAGGTTGAGTTCATGAATAGTGTTAGCTTAGAGCCACTTCCTTTACGTTTATGTAAAGGCAATTAACAGTCATGTTTGGTTAGATACATTATTATTACTATGTGGATTGGCAGTATCGGAAGAGGGTCGGACGCCATGCTTTCCAACATAGTTACGTCCCTTTAGGATCTGAGTTCAAATCCCGCCGAAGTTAACTTTGCCTTTCATCCTTACGGGGTCGATAAAATAAAGTACCAGTCACGCACTGGGGTCGATTTAATCGACATTCCCCTCCCCCAAAATTGCTGGCCTTGTGCCTATATAAGAAAAAATATTACTATGTGGATTGGCAGTATCGGTAGAGGGTCGGACGCCATGCTTTCTAGCATAGTTACGTCCCATTAGGATCTGAGTTCAAATCACGCCGAGGTTGACTTTGCCTTTCATCCTTACGGGGTCGATAAAATAAAGTACCAGTAATGCACTGTGTAATTGCTGGCCTTGTGCCTAAAGTAGAAACAATTATTACTATATATATATATACATGTTTTAGTCCTGGGTGTCCTTTTACATCATGGATCACAGGCCTCGCGCACCAGGAGCGAACACAGTCTGATTCACCACCTTGGGTCCTATTTCCCTCTTGGACTCAACTCACCTCCCCAATTTATCTAATACCCCGTCCATTTTCACACCCCTAGATTCCTACCACTTTCTCTTGATCATTAGCGGCTTCTCTTACAACTAATACATGCCGACTATATATGCTCACTCCACTTTTCCCTTCACTGCTCTGTATACACACATACACACCCTCATATTAACATACTTTTGCTCATAGCTTCGCACTTACATGCACACACTCTTTTACTCACATATATATACACATTTCTACTTAGCTTCGTACGGACGTACAATAACACACACAAACACATGCTTACGCACGTGCTCAAGTATAGCTCTTTTTACAAAACGTTTTTGTTTTCTATTTCAGGTAGACTCGCTCAATCATCCACTTTTCTAAAACATAGATCATACACGAAACGCCAGCACCAACAGTTTTGCAAGAGATGTCAAAATGAATGGACCTGTTACTTCTATCTAAAGACATTTTTTTCCAATTCCATCCCGCCCATCTCGTACAAGAACCAGTATAGATAAATGCATGCATCTTAGTGTGTGTGTGAATACGTGTGTATCAATGTGTATAGACACACATACATACATACGCATATATATTTACACTCGCGCGTCTCTCAGTTCGTGTGAATACGTACGAATGAATGTGTACCCCCCCCCCCCTATATATATATGCACACAAACACACACACACACATATATATATGTATATATATATGTTTATATATATACACATACATATGTATATATAAATATATATATAAATGTGTTTTTAGCAGTTATAATAATATGTTTATCGTAATTAATTCGGGACAAATAGCGAATATTTTATTAAATATCTGTTGAGTGTGTATTGGGTAATCTAATAATATTCTTAAAACTCATACAAAAAAATATTTCTAGATTAGCAATATCAATGAAATTAAAACATTATTGATTTATCCTACTATGATTTAATAACATTAGCTACATTGGTAAGAATAATAGTAATAACCTTGTCTTTGTTTGCCAGAAGGGTCAGCAAGTAATATATGAAACGAGTTACAAAACACACACACATGTACCCATACACACACATATACACCACGTGCATCCACCCCCATATATTCACACACACACACACTCATATATATATATATATATATATATGTGTGTGCGTGTGTGAATGTGTGTATATATATATATATATATATATATACACACATTCACACACGCACACACACATATATATATTTTTTTTTTTTTTTTTCATATATATATATATATATATATATATATCTTCCGTATTCCCAATCTTTGCTCCCAAATACAGGAAGTCCTCAACCAATTCTAGCAGCTTCCCGCCTACATTAGTAATCCCCACTGGCTTCTCAACATTCTCTACGAGATATTTGGTTTTACTCTCATTCATTCTCAGCCCCACACTCATTGACACAGTCTCAACCTCCTGCATCAAATCCTCTGCCTCCTTCACTGTATTTGTCACCAAAACTATGTCGTCGGCAAATTCAGCATCCGATATCTTTTTCGCCTAAACTCTCCTGCTCTTCATTGCTGCAGTGGAGTCTGTGCTGCTGTACGGGTGACTGAATGAATGTTGGCAAAGCTTCCTTTTTCTTACAATGTGTATCTCTGAGTAGCTTCATTCCCGGTTCCCTGGGCATCATTGAAACTTCGCCAAACATATCGGGACTACCTTTCCTAGCTTTTACAAGTTTAAATATTACCCAAAATGTCGCTCATAAGGAGGAAGGTTTCATCTATCAATGCACCAATCAAATACTAGGGAAGACTCTTCTTTTAGAACTTTAAAAAAATTCAGCAACCAACATGAAGGAAGGGGAACGTAAATCATCCGCCTCATGTTCTGTATTATTTAACAATATCTACTATTATTAAGGACAAGGAAAGAATTCTGAACGATACGAAATGTTCAGTCAATAAAGAAGTGGTGAGAATCTATCAATGATGTGGCAAAATGCTTTACGCTTTTGGATGAAAGAAACCACACCAATGTATATGTTAAAAATCCAAGCTATTGCTAGAAGTATCTTTTAAAATTTGAATGATCGAATAAGCGACGGATATGTGGAAAACGTTCAAGTTAGTTATAGATGGTTAAATTACTTCGAAATTGTCATAACCTGCATAATATTCACATAAGAGCAGCTTCAACGAGCACCGTTGTTGTAGCACGTGAGATGTCTATTGAAAATTAGGATCATCTTATCAATGGTGAAGGATATTTTGAAGATGTTTATTTGAACATGTACATGCCTGGTTTACACGGGAAAATGATTCCTGAGCAAAAGGACAAGTAAAAGCTATTTTTGATGTTATAGTGTACGTATGTGTAATGCACATTAACTTCTGG
>OZ024740.1:189673574-189733574 GCA_964016885.1 Eledone cirrhosa
GTTGACCGTGTTCTAGGTGTACATCTAATTTTACAATTGAAGGGTGCCTATCATGTATTGGAAAACCAAAGATTCGCCAAAAGGCCTCGCTACTACTTATGTAGCGCCCTACTTGGAATTGCGTTACTTCGTCTCTATTGTTTTCGTTGAGTATACCGAACAAAGCAGCGTCAGAACCCTTATTAACATACTTACATATGTATTTGATGCACTTGACGGAGCTGCAGAATTCAACATTAATGTGTGCTTTGAAAGTACTGAGCAGGAATGGGCAATAGGGAATGATCCATCGGTTGTCAACCTCGCCATTCTCAACCCTTGCCGTAAAACCTCCCTCTTCACGTAGCCATCATTGCCAGTCTGAGTATCGCGAATAAATTGACGGGGAAATTGTTTAGTACATCTTTTATTGCCTATAACGCATGGTAAATCAGTTCTTAAACCAGGCCCACGTGGACCATGCACCATATGTGCCCTAACTTTCATGTACATGTCCTTGTCAGTGGAAGGATCGGGTAATTCTGCAGAGATGATCCTGTCAATGTCGTTAGGACTAACTTTTGCTGTCAACCAAATAAGAATATGAGCATGGGAGAGGCCCCTTTTTTGCCATTCGATTGTGTACATATCACATTGAACTGGTCCGAAAACTTCACCTGATTTGATAAGATCCATAAGCTTAAGTAACTTAAGACGGAATACTCTAGCCGCGAGATCATGTCGGCATGTGGCGTTCTGACCAGGAAGGAGTTCGCCCTCAATCTCCTTCCAATGGGGTTAAAATTAAACGTTATAAAAAAGTCTGGCCTGCCGTAATGTCGTACAATTGTCATGGCTCCCCGTGAAGGTAGATGGCAGAATACATACTTATCCAATACACTCAGGATCTGCATCATTGTTCATTCCATCATGAAGGTGTATGTAACTGTCAGAACGAAACATTTTTTGATTGAGTTTGATAAAACACAATATCTCAGATTCTATTTTTGCACACAGTTGCATACTTGTTGAAAAGGTCTTTTGAGCGATGGAGGTGACTAAAACAGTCCTCTGTAGTTTTGGTAGAATGAACCTCTGAATTGCTAGATGTACATTGTGGAATGCCAAAATGGTATACGTCCTCTCCATATACAAAAAGCAACGAACATTGGAGTGCGTCGTATGATCTGTGTGTTTCACTGATCCGGTAAAGTCCGAGGCCGCGATGCTTGATAACAATGTCACCTTTGTCGTGCTGATCACCAGTGAGATGTATTGCAACCTCATTGAAAGAAGGTGAATTATAGCGGCCTGCATGTTCTCCAGATGGCCGCTTGTTAGCATCAATGACGACAGAGTAATTGTCCACAGGAGCTGTTTCTAACGCGTATTTGAAGCTATGAACGTAGCTGTTATGAAGCATGTCCTGAAGTTCAAAAAGGTGCTTCAGTCTAGTGTCAGAAACAATTGAGTATTTCCTTGTTGCTTGTGGACAGTCAATTGAGTTTTGTGCTTTTTTCTTTTGGGAAGGCAAATGTATTTCGCCGTGTAACTTGTTCAAGACAGTTGAGCATGTTTTAACATTCGAGTTATGATTATGTTTTCTTAACTTCACAAGGCATACTGTTGGTTGAGGGAATATTAATCAAAAGTACCACATGAAAGTATACACTGTAGACTCTACAGTTTTTAAGCCAAGAAAGGAACTTAACATTGTAACTTTAACACAGCTACTGAGCAGCCCCAAGCAACACCAGGCTTTACTGCTAGTATCCTTATATATGCATGTATACATGCTATATTATCATACTGTATATATTATTAGATAGTTAGCCAATGTTGCATGTATAAGACGCAGATGTGAACAATCTATATATGATAACTTTCGGGACAGATAAAGGAAGATCACATAGAGTTTAAACATTTTGTGTCGTAACAATATAGGCGGTTAAATGTCCTCTTAAATGTCAACTTACTACAGATACACTGCTTATAATGTGATGAAAAGCAGGGAGAGCTTTCGTATATGATGTAGGCGCACAAGATGTTAAATGTTGCTGAAAGGAAAACATTGTGCTGGTTATTGAAAGTGTAGAAATAATTGACAATGTGCATATTATTAACGATTGTTCATATTACGTCCGTGGTTATGTATCTGAACACGGTATATTGTAAGTTGAGACTATCACAATTAATCCCCTCCTGGGAAATTGAGACAATTACCTTGTTTATATATATATATATATTTTACGTAGTTTTCTGTCGGGATCTAACTTTTTGTGTAACAATAGAGGCACTACCAGCGTGGGAAGCCTTGTTGCCTCCAGTGAACGAAGGTATACTCACACATTACAACCGTACGTTCACAGTAACGGGGTAAATAGTTTTGAACAGAATTTTGGGAGGTATTTTTCGTTGGCACTATGGAGTCTTGAGTATTGATTAATATTTAATTAGTTTGTCAAACTAGGAAAGACCATGCATATGGCGTCTAATCTTCTTAAATTGGTTTATGCTTCTACAGGCCGACAAATAAGATTTACAAAGGGAAAAACGTGTTTGAGGACGCATACACCCTTGCTTTCTATGTGGCATCTATACACGCATGCATGTGTGTGTGTGTGTGTGAGTGTGTTTCTGTTTGTATGTTTGCGTGTATGCCAAAACAATACAAATCAAGAGGATCAAAGAACGCACCGATCAAAACACAAAGTAAAATTTTGAAGCATGAACATTTATGTTAGTCCTTCATAATTCCGAAGTTTACATAACACCTACTTAAATAAATGTAAACCTCACTACAGTGCTTTGCATTTGTTCACATATTATGCTTTATTAAAAGAAGAAAATCAAATGAATAAAATACCCTAATTCACTTGTGCATGATAAAATACGTTAGCATCAAGTAAAACAGTAATAAATTTTGGGTTTAGATGAATCCTACAGTAATTTGTGTTGGTTACATTGACACAAACCTCTTACATCATATGCAGTAATGATGAGATTACGCATTCGGTTATGCAAAAAAATAATAAATCACTTGTACAAATTCGTTTATTCATTTCCATCATTGTTTATCTTAAAAATGCTGTATTTAGTCTTTTTATTTCTTCTATTTTGTATTATGAATTTTGCAATTCAATATTGACTCTTTAAATTGCTTCACATTAGCGGCATACTGACTGCCAACCCTATATTTTTCATTCATTATTCGACAAATTTCGTAGCAAGTAACAAAAGAAGTAAATAATGTTCGTTATAAGAAGAAAAAAAACAAACAGAAAAAGTAAACGATATTTCAAATGTAATGAAAAACCATCAAATGTTCAACTTCAATAGAAATAACCGAATTAAGATTAAATGCGAGAACAATTTTTGAAGTAAAAGAGTAAAATACTTCATTATCAATTAGTTGGTTATTTATTCTATTATATCTTTCATTTCTGGCTTTTCCTCCCATTTTATTCATTTTTATGCGGAATTTCGTATGAGGGAAAAATCTACTTGATTGCACTTCCTTGTATTCGACATAGATCATAAGATCTCAACCATATAGGGAATTTGCATAGCAGTTACACAATATATTATCAGATACAAGTATGCATTCTAAGATTATGTTTTCCCTGTTATTAACCGGAATTATCATATCAATTTGGAGTTAGAACTGAATCTATGTAAATCAGATAAAATTTCAAACTCCACTGGATATTTAAATAGTAATATTCTTGTTTATCACACGGCATTTTAAAGGAAGGGGATAAAGTAATGTTCATCGTCACGTAGAGATCTTCGCCGCAAAAATAGTATGTTTTTCAAACACGTATTGAAAACTCGTTTCAGTCACCTTTTAAACGCAATGTACTCTTACTCTCACTGATATTCTGCTTCATAATTTAGTAATACTGATTTTTTTGACAAGGCACGGGAGTAACATATTTATACGATTGGCTATAATTACCCACGATATTCAATACATAGCCTATAGCCAATTTAATTGATATCAGGAAATTATGTATATCAATATTTTTCTTATTCCGTCATGTTTTTGGGTGTTAGAGCTTAACAGCTTTAACTATGGAAACGATGATATATATAAATATATAAAATATATCATCGTCTAGAATTTGCTGTCGAAACTGCAAGAGCACAACCATTGGGCCCCAATGCCCTATTATATTTACATTCAAATATCCCATGTGTCAAGTACTCTGCTGAATAAAGGCCATACTATTTAAAACTCGTAAAATCCTGACCTATTTATATATATATGTATATATATATATAGGAAAATGTTTAACCCCGACAGCAGAGCTCAAGCCGTTTCGACGGCTATTTCTGGACTAAATTAGAATTTTTAGCGTGGTAATAAATAGCCGAACTTTTCAAGGGGTAATTCCTTATATGGAAAGATAGTAGTTGTCAAAAGGATTGGTCAAAATTTCTTGTAAATACAATTAAATCTTTCATGGCAGTGGGTGGGAGTGGGGTGGCTGAACTTGACTGTAGAACAATAAGAAAGTGGGTGGAGCCGGTCAAGCGTAGAAAGTGAATTCTATTCAGCAAATTCTAAGGAGTGTGTATAAAATTAGGCTAGTTAGGAAGCAGGCGAAAAAGGATTCTGCAGGAAATTTAGAGTGGGACGTTATAGAATTAAAAGGTTAATAAATTGAAATTAAAAAATAATAAATAAAAAAAGGAAAAATAATAAAATTAATTAGTAAAATGTAATGAAAAATTCCCTAGGGTCTAAAGCAGTTCCTATATTTTTAGTTGGTATTGCGTTTTTGGCCAATGCTATATATAATTTACTGAACTGGGGCTACTGAGGCTACAAAAGCCCGATGGGCTGCCTCGGGGTAGGCGAGAGAGGAAAAAGGAAAAAGAAGAGGAGAGGGAGTGGAAGGAAGTGATAAGAATAGATAAAGGGGAAAAAGAAAAGAAAAAAAAAGAAAAGAAGTATATCTACCTATGTAAGCTGGGATTTCACCTATCTTGTTCGGCAATTGGGGAAAAGAAGGATGTGCAGCCATTGTCTACCCACCCGGGTCATGAGAGGCTTTGGGGGCGAGGTATGTCCTACGCAATAGGTGTTTACATGCAGTTACACGTTCGTCTTTTTCATGTAAGGGTTGGTCCTTCGTAAACAGCAGTTGTAATGTCCTCCGATCATAAGTTACATGGACGCCGTCCTCCCGTGTATGAGTTAGCTTTGGACAGTGAACTGCAGGTAATATCGTATGTTAAGTTATTATCTTAGAGGTCCCAGATGAGGCCCGAAAGTGTAGTAGCATGACGCCGGGCGGGGTTTCGGAATGTATGTCGGTGTTGGTAGAGCCGGGACTTAAAGTCACAAGCGGTAATTCCTATAGAGGATTTGTTTGAGGTTTCCGTCCTCGCGTTGCATTGGTAGATCACGTTACGTTCCCGGCATCTGTTGTTGAGGGGGAACATAGATCAGTCAGGGCAGTTACACATCCTGGTCGGCTCTCCACTAATGTCTAGTTTGTTTCTTCCATAGGGGTTGAGTTTCTTGTTGTTTGAGGAGGCGATGTTTTGTGCGAAGCTGGGTGTGGTGCTGTAGAAGAGTTTGATAGTGTTTTTGTTGATTATGTTGTGGTAAGGGTGTTGTGGTTGGAAGTGTTTTTTCGCGGAGCCTAAAGAAGATTTTCCCGATTGGTGTTGCCACCTCGGCCTTGTGGGGAGGGTTGAACCACGTTATGTACCGTGAGCGGCGGCGTCGCCTGCTGGTTCCGCTAAAGGAAGCTGGATAAAAGAAGATTTCCTCCCGAAAGCCGCTTCGTTTGAGGGCCTGGTTGTAATGAGGCGCATGTTCATCGAATATCTGTTCATTAGCGGACAAACGAGATATGCGGAGGGAGATGTTTTTAACCAGGTTATTGGTGATGTTTCTAGGATGGTTAGATCGGTGGTGGATGTAGTGAAGTTTGTCATTTGGTTTCCTGTATGGGTAGTATAGATCATTTTCGAGGTTGAGGGTGACGTCCAGGAAATTGACTCGGGTTAGGGACGTTTGTAGGGTGATTTTAAATCCTCAGTCCCGGAAGAACTTAGTTGTTGACGGACCAGGTCTATACTACTGGGGTTGTACCCTTTGAGGGTAAGGAGCCCATCGTCTCGTTACAATCCACAGCCGAATGCAGGAAACATTTCGGTTAGTTTATATAGTAGGAATAATCCTATAAGATCAGTCAACTCGGCCGAATCGGTCGCGCCCATACTGACGTCGAAGAGGGAGTCGGGAGCTCTATTTATCCATATGGAATAGTCGAAAAGGAGGAGTATCTTCCTGACGTGGAGAATGATGTTTCTTTCCTGGTCAGTGATGGTTGTGAGTGTTTTGGCAAAGTCCAAAGCGGCCGTAAGGAGCGGTAAGGTAATAGAGGCCTAATAGCTCTCTATGTCGAATTGGATACATTTGGTGTCCTCTTTGTCCTCAATAATCCTGAACCATGAGATGATTCCTGGGTGCTGACCCAAAGGTTAAGCCTCGCGTTTTGCTTAAATTTTGGTATAACGCGTTGGGACCCTATTTGCTCATATACGGTGAGATGGGGAGGGCGAGAGAGATGGAGGTGATGACAGTGGGAGATCGGCTGTTCTTTCTTACTCAGGTTACTATTTCCTCTAAATGTATTTGTGAGTGAATAATGATAAAAAGAACTTTGTAACGCAAACTGGTGCGAAATTTATTATACATATTCACGTGACAGTCATCAACCAACCAAATTAGTTTTCTAAAAAACCTAGCATTTCGAGCCACTTTTTTCCACATGAAACAGAAGTAACATTCGAACACCAAAAAGATGCGAGAAAAACCACAAACCCTCCATCTCAATTCTACTTTTGAAAAAACATAATAACTGTGAAACCGGTAAAGTAAACAAATACATATTCTTAAATGTATATGGTTAAATTCCTTCATAGCGGCGGGGTGCTGGTGCTGAACTGGCCTGTAGAACAAAGGGGAGGGAGTAAGATGACTGTTTGAGCTGTGGGTGCCAAGCCGGTTAGGCGTTAAGAGAGAAATCTTGACAACAATCTTTAATAGGGGTAAGACATTAATTTCAGCATTTAAGAATCAAGGAAGGTTGTTATAGTGTAAGTAAATATGCCAAGTCTAACACTTAGCTAAAGAGCAAAGCATATAGATAGTAATACTAATTAAATCCATAAAAAAGAAATTTAGTTATCAGTAACTCTAATGCACGGGAAGGGCACCTCAATACAGTAATTTACTAGTATTTTCTTTTATAAGGATGCAATAAAAAAACATGACTATGTGTTCGGCCGGTTCTATGTATATTTAACAAGAGTGAACATATTCCGGGTCCACCTAAGGAATAATAAGAACTGATTATAATAATGTAGATATGCAAAGGTCCTCCTAAGTGTAATTAGAGTGTGTAACTAACGAAGAAAAGACACTATTTCTAACTAAGTATGCTTGGGGTTTCCTCTATATTAGTTTGTAATTAGGAGGGAGATACAGCCGAGTTCTACCCTCCTCGGTCATGAGGGGGTTCGAAGTTAAGATACGTGCTATGTATTCTGTGTTTACACGAGGTAACGAGTTCATCTTTTTTGTTTAACAGTTGGTCCTTTGCGAACAGCATTTGGATCGTTTTCTCAAAGCATAAATTGCACGGATGGCGTCCTCTCGGGCAAGATTGTGCTTTGGAAAGTATGGTCCATCTTAGATGGTAGGTAATATTGTTGTCTTTGAGGTACCAAATGTGGACAGAAAGTGCTGTCGTGTGTCGCCGGGCCGGGTTTATAAATGTTTCTTTGTGTTGGTAATACCGGGTCTTAAAATCGCAGGCAGTTATTCCGATGCAGGCCTTGTTGGTACTGGTAGACCACGTTTCTTTCTCGGCCTCTATTTTTGAGGGGGCATGATGATCTAACCCGAGAGTTACACCTTCTAAGGAGAAGTGGTAAAGTGATGGAGGAGTAGTAATTATTGATGTCGTATTGGATAAAACGGCAATGTTCCTTGTTGCATATGCCGTTGACCAATCAATCACCACGAAAGAATTGTTCCACAGTGCAAGAGGGGCCAAACTTCTAATTTCAGGTATAATTCTATCAACAATCCTTGTACTAAGTCTACCTAAATCAAACTTCGTGGGGTTAATAAGCCGAATAAAGGGGTTGTTCGGAAAATTGGATTTGTGATCCTTCAGGGTAAAGTGGGGAGAAATAGCGTTCAGAGGTTCGGTCCGGTCCAGGATGTTAAGATCAGAGGTGATTATATATATATTATATATATATAATCAAGGGAGTACCATTGAACCACACTGGCATATGGTCGGACTATACTTGTATCCCTGTGTGTATTAATTACATGTAGGAACACATACTTTTATTATTATTCTCCCCAATGGTAGAGACACTTTTGGTCGTTTGAAAGGCTGCTACATTTAGCAGTACAGGATTGACCTGTCCATCTTGCTTTTTCCTTTGCACACGGTACTAGACAAAATTGCTTTATCATTCATTTGCTCTCATTCTGAGGCAGTTTGGAATGGAGCCAGTTTGTAATTTTAACTCGGGATTTTATATTCTGACGATGATCTCTTTCTCAATGGAAATCCGCCAGGATTAACTATTTGTTTGGGATCTGAAACCGCGGTAAGGGCACATATAGTACGTACAGTGAATTTTTTGGAATTTAATTATTATGTTTTAAGATATTTTCTGTATTTACACGCCCTTGATTTTATATGTTCTGTCTTGTTAATTTATTAACTTGCCATTGAACCACACTGGCATATGGTCTGACTATACTTATGTCCCTATGTGTATTAAATACATGTAGGATAACATGCTTTTATTTATATAAATATATATATATGGTGAGGTTCATATTTGTGTAATAATATTGCCAGAATTAATAACAGAACACACTCACTGTTTGATTGGGTTTCGCTACTGTGTCTTTTATATCGGTTAATTTAATTTATTCGGTCCTCACACACGATTTCATATCAAGAACCTCGCAAAACTATATATATATATATATATATATATATATATATATATATATATATATATATATATATATATACAAAATTAAATTAAGGGTTGTCATGTCAGGGAGACATGCGCCATATCCACTGCAGAATTAGCTCAAAGATTCCAATGAATAGATCCGGACATTTCATATCAACTAGAAATAGATTGACATATATATATATATAAAATAAACATATGGAACAATCACAGGGAATAATTTGTAAAGTATGTAAGCACATATAGCTAGGTAGGTAACCAATTAAAGTTTAACTAGAACTTCAAATATAGATACCTTTTAAAATGATTAATCTCCTTTGTATATATTTCTTTAAATAAAAATTATATTTTAACCAATTAATCAGTAATTCACAGTAGTCAAATCCTGTGGGTCACCAAAGGAGAAGAAATAACTAACTGCGTTTACAATGCGAATGCAAATCTGTGAATGACTCGAACCACGTGCTGCATTTTTTAAAATACACACATCGCACAGCGTGATCCCAGTGCCGTGAATAGGATCATCGACAGCTAGAAATAACAGCCGAGTCCATTCAACTGAGTTAGCTCTACAATTAAGGGGCCGTATATATATACAAAATTAATTTAAGGGTTCTCATGTCTGAGATACATGCGCCATATCCTTTGGTGACCATCCAGGATTTGACTACTGTGATTTACCGAATAATTGGTGAAATATATTTTTTATTTAAAGAAATATATACAAAGGAGATTAATCATTTTAAATGTATCTATACTTTAAGTTCTAGTTTAACTTTAATTGGTTACCTACCTAGCTATGTGTGCTTACATACTTTACAAATTATTCTCTGTGATTGTTCCATATGTTTATTTTATATATAAATATGTCAATCTATTTCTAGTTGATATATATATATATATAAATGAAGTAATTCCGACGGAAAGGTCCAGGAAAAAAGAGTTCACTATGTAGGTTACAGAACTTATTAGTTATGTAATAAACAACATGGGATAATTATTACATTTACCAGTGGTTTCTTGAAAACAAACAAAATTTGCTTTCAGTCATGAGAATGAAAACATCCTGGTGTGTTTATTGACAGTGGATTTTAAAAACAAAAATATAATATATATGAAAGTGAGGCTGGAGAAGGAAGAAGGAAAGGAAAAAGAATAAATATAATAATAAATATGTATGTGTGTATGTACATATGTGTGTGCGTGTGTGTGTGTTTATCTACTTTTATATTTATTCTTTTGTATATATATATATATATACACACATACATACATATATATATATATATCCATACATACACATACACATAAATACACGCACACACACGCACACACACACATATATATATACACACATACATACACACACATACATACACACATATATACAGCATACATACGTACATACACAATTAATTATAAGAAAAAATAAAAAAAACATGAACAACCATATAATGCAATAGGCTGTCATATACAAATAAAAAAATATCTAAAAAAAACTAAAAAAAATAGACTTAAGAAAATAAAAATTATTATTAAGTTGACAGCGATATATATATATATATATATATATATATATATATATATATATATATATATATATATATATAGAGAGAGAGAGAGAGAGAGAGAGAGAGAGAGAGAGAGATGCATATACATATATACCGAAATAAAAATACAAATGTTATGAAATGAGAAATTTCCAAAGATTTCAAATCAGTTATATTAAAGCTGAAACCATTCTTAAAGTTTAGTACAGAACGCATAGATTGAGTATACTAAATAAGATAGGATAAAATTGAAGGGAAATTTCGCGGACAGTCCTACGAATGCCAATTGACTACGCAGACGTTTCCTTAACTGCTTGCATTTTGGATAAGAGGCTGCATCCATATGTTAGCCCTATTAGTTCTCAGCTGGGATTACACACGTACAATTAAATAATGTGAAAGCATTAATTTTGGCATTCATATATTTTTTGTAAACCTGACAAGCCTTTCTAAGGATAGTCTATCCTTGGTCATACCTATATGAAATAGGTGGGAAAACGCTTTCAAATTACAGGAAAGGGTTTAACTGGTTTTCTTGCATTTGAGAAAAACGACTAAGGTATCGTGGTTAGATGGCTTTTCATCTAGGCTAATGGTGGGTTAAACAACAATACAAACAACACAAATCCCAATATAAAAGTAATAGAAACAACGATAACAGTAAATGTAAATTTCGGATATTGTTACGCGGTCTCATGAACACAAGGCCATATATATTTTGAGGGTGTAGTGGAAGAAATGAACCACACCGTACATATCTGCTGCCCCATTTTTCATCGACTACTGAAAGAGGAAGTTTAAAGTCAACAACGTTAGGATTCGACATAAGAACATAACGCTTAAATTATTTAGTCCGGTGCTCCTGCCACCACCGCCAACAACATAAACAACAGCACTCTTCATTAGTTTCTAAAATTGATACAATGTCACAGTTATCTTTTGGAGGTGCTTGGATATCAGCCATCAATTATATCGACCAGTACTTGCCTGTTACTTATGTTATCAATCCTAAAAGGATTAAAGGAGAATTTGACCCCGTCGGCACAATTTGAACTCAGTATGTAAAGAAACGCAAAATTATATATATCGCAAAGCAGTTTGACCGGCGCTTTTGCTGATTATGCCATCGACCAAACGTACATAGTTAATATTGATTTCTTACATTGACATAAAGCCATACGTTTGTAACGGAGGTAGGGGGCTATAATCGATTTAATCGACGCCATTACATGACTTTATCGACCGCAAAGGGATGAAAGGCAAAATCGTCCGTCCGTAATAGTCAAATGATAATGTATATGGTAGTATCTTAAAACTAAATTAAATCACACACTAACATCTACATTACTGACTACAACACGCCAGAATGAATGCACATACAAGAAAACATCTCACTAACGTACACTCTATACAAATAGGCACACATCCATACATATATGCATACATACATAATACATACATACGCGTATACAAGTATATTTAGCAATGTGCTTTCGTAAGTCAGCATTTAACACGGTATTAATGTTTAAAAGCTGCATTACCGATGAAATATATACATATCTATATACATACATCTTATATCTATCTACCTAAATATCTAATAAAGAAATATATCTATCTAAATATCTACCTAATTACCTATATATATACACCCAGCTACCTAAATATGTATGTATGTCTGTATATATGCATGCTTGCATGTATGTATGTATATATGATGTATGTCATGTCACCAGTTGGTGCTACTGGTAACATGTATCCCAGTACAACCTGTCTCGTTGTCGGGTCGATGGCGACTAAACTGGCAATCCCACCAAGGTTTCTTTGTGAGGAGGGTGACTTTGGACATCCTGCAGGACTAAAAACAAAACCTGTCAAAGGGCAAAGGGGCTCTTAAGAGTCAATGGGCATCTAAAATCACCGGAAGAGATAACCCCTTAGCCTTTGTCAAGGCAGAATTCTAGGAGAAGGAAAACTCTGATATAACACCTGCAACTCTGATGGTATCCAATGATGTTGACTTGTTCTTCTTTTTGGTAAATATCATCTTGTTTAAAGAGTGGGACTGGCTTTGTGCAGTGCCTTTGCTCACTATAAAAGCTTCACGGCACTGGCATTGCTTTATATCTGGATTTCTCTCTGCACTTGTCGTCACATGGTACCATCGGCCCAGCACTATCTGTCAATAATTGTTCACAAGTGTAGTGTTTGTACCAGAGTTTTCAAGTCGCTGGCTGGACTAAAATATCACACTCGTTCAGCGCATCGGTTGGGGTTCTCCTTCATGGATATAAAGAAGTGGCCGTACTCGAAAACGAGTTGGCAGCCACCATATATGATGTATGATGTATGTATGTGTCTATCTATATATCCATCTATGAATCTATATATCTAACTATCTATCTATCTATTCATCTAAAGGTGAAAGTGCAAAGAGCAGCCCCTCTCTGTGCTCCTAAGGAAAAGGGTTGCATACTTTTTCGGGGTTGTGTGTAACCCCCAAAACGCCTCCTCCCTAAGGGGACTGTATTTTTAATTTTATATTTGTTTTTGTTTTTTACTCGTTCCTTTATGTAAACTCCTCCCTTGTATTTGTCCCCTTCTTTTGTTCCCTCGTGGCAAATAAATAGAAACTTATCTATCTATCTATCTATTAAAAACCCTTCGGTGGGGACCGAAGGGAAAACTTTAACACACTCTGCGGAGAATCCTAATCTTAAAATGATTAGAATCTCCATGGACACACATAAACAGTTAAAAGAAAAATTTCATAACGACGTAGGCAACCCCTGTGTCAAACCCTATATCCGCATTCCTTTTGAAATGTTCCCCCCCCCCACACACACACATTCCCACCCCAGACAACCCCCACCCCGCCTGACATCCCCTCCCCACCAACCATCTCCGTCCCCACCCCACCAGAGACCACCACCCGACCAAACAACCCCTCCAACACCCCTATGGAAATTGTGCAGCCTGGTCCCCAGGAGACGAAGAGGTGAGCGATTTCTTTTCCTCTTCTTTTAACTTTTCAGCACCAACTAGGCCAATATAAGAGTGGATTTGTGAATGTACGCGGCCTGGGGATGCCCTGGAAATAGGGTAAACTCTTAAACGAGCTCAGGTCGCACAGTATGGATGTAGTAGCCATTTGCGTGTCCAGGATCCAAAGCGAGCGACAACTGGCCCCCATCTTCGAAGATTTTGAGATCTACGCATCTCTCTGTCAACCGGGAGGTGGGGTGGAATTGCCGTTTTGCTGCGGAAACACCTGGACCTCGTAACACAGACGGTACATCTGGACCCGGAGGGTCGACTGGTGGTCCTAGACGTTGACGGTAGTGAAGGTGGAGCCTTCACGCTGGTGGCCGCATATGCCCCATTCGGCACACCGCGGCCAGATTTCTTCAAACGTCTAGAGACTTTTCTGGGAACTTTCCGCTCCCTACTGTTAGTGGGGGACTGGAATGGAATCCTAGATGCACGTTGGGACTATGTGGGAGCATGTCCAGATAGAGTGTGTGTGTGTGTGTGGGGGGGGGGGGGGGGTGTTAACAGCCTCAAACAGTTAATCGGCCGATTTGACCTGGCCGATAGATATCGACTAGATTTTCCGACTGCGCCACTGTGGACGTGGACAAAAAATCAGCGGAACATCTAGATCGTACCTAGATAGGGTTCTAATTAGCTGTCCACAAATGTTCATGGTTGCCTATTCAGATCACAAATTAGTGACATGCTTAGTCAACCTTGACAAAACCCATAGTCAGGACCCGGCTACTGGAAGCTGAACTTGTCGTTACCGACATGCATAGCCTAGAGTAGACGGATTAGCACTTTAGTTAAGCAGCACTTGACGGGGTCCATTGTCAACAACAGATGGTGGTACTCACTCAAGACGGCAGTTAGATTAGACTCGATAGGTTTTAGTAAAGAATTAGTGTTAGATAGAAATAAGATCGAAAAGGAACTGATAGATAAAATAGAAGAGGCACTTAGGAGTGGGAATGTAGCCAGCGTGCTAGCGACGAGAACGGCCTTGGACCCGTTCTTCGACGCAAAGCATGAAGGCTGCGTTGTCAGAAGCAAAATACGTGCTCTGGGAAACGAGGGAAAAAGCTGTTAGCTGGGCCCGAATGACGGAGGCGAAAAGTGGCAACAAGTGCACGATTTGGTCTTTAAAGGAGCAAGACGGACGCGTGATATGTGAGCCGAAGCAAATGAGCGCGGCCTTTCAGCGGCACTTTGTTCAACTGTTCGGGCAGGGCGGCGCGCCAGGTGGGGCTATGGATTTCGGTTTGTACCTCGACGGCCTACCGCGACTCTCGGACAGCGAGGCGAAGTTCTGCGAAAGGCCGATTTCGGCCGTAGAGATAGGGGACGCGCTGAGCCAATGCGGCAAACGCAAATATCCAGGTCTCGACGGTCTACCCTACGGATTTTACGTAGCAATTCCGGACTTGTTTTCCGGTCTCCTGGAAGCGGTCTACTGCAACTGGCAACAGAACGGGAGAATTTCCCAATTCTGTGACCAATGACATAATCACGTTAGTCAGGAAGGACGAGAACAAGGGGCATGACATAGGCAACTTGCGGCCCATAACTCTGCTCAACACAGAATTACAGATTTTGGCCAAGATGTTGGCAAAGAGGCTGGCGCTTGTCATCGAAAACCTGGTGAGAGAAGTGCAGACAGCGCAATCCCGACCAGGTCCATACACGATAACCTCCACCTCATGCGATACATCATAGAGAGTACAGGGTGTAAACCCGGCTTCGGTGGGGCCCTGATAAACTTGGATCATTCTAAGGCTTTCGATAGGGTTGACCATCGTTACCTGGATGCGGTGGTCGAGGCGGTAGGCTTCGTTCCGTATTCAGGGGCTGGATTGCTGCAATGCACAACAGTAACATCTGCTCAAGGGTCAAGGTAAACGGCTACCTCTCGGAGCCGTTCTATATCACGCTATCCATCCGACAGAGATGCCTTCTCTCCTGCCTTCTGTACGTACTGACTCTCGAGCCAGTACTGCGGAAGTTTGAGCTATTGCAAGGTATCCCTTTGGAACTGGGACTGCGAAAAATCGGCGTCAGCCTACGCCGACAACGTGACAGTAATGGTGTCGAACCCCTTGCAAATCGGAGAGGTCGGCGCCTTACTGAAGGAATACGAAATGTTCACAGGAGCGAAGCTGACCCGGGACAAATCCGTCAGTTTGCAACTCGGAACGTGGAGAGGCAAACCGATGCCTTCCGATAGCGTCGTCGGACGCTGTATGGAAGGACTGGTAAAGCTGCTCGGGGTCTGGTTTGGTCCGGACATCCAGGTGGAGAAGAACTGGAACGAGGTGACGGCCCAGGTGCTTGCCCTCATCCAGAAGTGGGCCGAGTGCAAACTATCCTTGAAAGGCTGAGTGGAGGTAGCGAAACTTTTATAGCGTCCGTCATCTACTACCGCTTGATCGTCGTGCCTTGTCCAGCCAAAACGCTCACCAAAATGGAGAGCGCGCTCTTCCATTTCCTTTAGAAGAAACGCGCATCTTTGATGAGAAGATCCATCTGCTACCAACACCCTTCAAACGGAGGGATGGGGATGCCGTGGCTGACGATGCGCAAACACGCGCTCAGGCTGTGGCACCTCCACGTATTCCTCACCGGACAACCGGTGTGGGCCCCGTTCGTGGGGCGTGCCTTCCTACGACTCGTCTCGCTGACCGAGCTGCAATCCTGGGTCAAAAAAAGACCGAGGAAAATGGGCGACTGGCACAACTAATGTGCTCAGGCGCTCACAGTCCTCTGGCAAAAGGACCCGGCGATCAGTGGAGACTCCACTTCGACATTCTATAGAGGGTTGCTCTGCAGCAGGTGCGACAACGGGCTCGGAGAAACTCTAGGCGGAGAGGAGGAGGAACGGCCAGTCTGTTCGGCAGGACGTTCCGCCCGGGACCAATGGACCACTTCAAAAAGTCCCTGGCCTGGCAGTGCTACCGGGGAGCTCTACCAGTTCGAGACAAGCTCTACAGACACGCCGCCCTGGTAGGGACCCTTCGAAAAAGATTTGTTCGAGATGCGTGCGCGACGAAGAAACCGCCGCGGACGCATTTGTACACTGCCCGGGCGTTACCGAGGGAGAGGCGGTTTTCCTATGTGTTATGGCTATGGTGAAAGAGGTTATATGGTGGACGAGGTGAAAAGGGCTGAGATCAGACACCTTTCTCTTCGGCGAGCAACTGATTCGTTTTTTCAAATATCATTTTGGAAGAAGAGTCAGGATAGAGAGAGAGGTGCTGTACCCCAGCAAATTTTATGTGGGTGAATGTGGCAAAGATGGCCCGAATGGTTGGGCCTTCTCTCTATATAAGCCTCTAGGTTGAGGAAAAAGAGGAAGAGAGGAAGGGAGTACTCACACTTGGTGCTCCATGAGGGTTGTACATTTTTTCGGGGTGTGTACAACCTCTGTGTAACGCCTCCCCCCTATTGGAGAGTTCAATTGTTATATGTTATTTTATTAATAGTTTTATTTTCATATACCGGAATGTAAACTCCCGATTTGTATTTGTCCCCTTATTTTGTGCCCTTGTGGCTAATAAATAAATTTATCTATCTATCTATCTATCTATCTATCTATCTATCTATCTATCTATCTATCTATCTATCTGCTTGTCTATCTATCTGTATATTCTGTGTCTCTCACTCTCAGCATATGGTCAAATGGGTATGAAGTTCGCTTCGAAATAATGATGTTTTGGGATCGACCCCTTTATGTCTCAGCTTTGACAAATACGTGATTTATACCATAACCTTGCAACACAACTCATCTAAAAGGACGAAGAGCGTGGAATGCTCAGCCATGAAAGTAGACGGGTAAATTGGGAACGATTCATGTTGAACTCTCTTTACCTCAATCTGTCTCTCTCAATTTTAAATTTGCTGAGAAAGCGATACCTTCCTTAATTTTCTGTAGCAAACAAGGTCCATTAAAATGGTTGAAAATACCATCCTGGGAGTGCTGGGAACGCAGAAAGAAAGAAATAAGAGAAAGTTTGGAGTGATTGAGAGCAATTAACGGGTGGGAGAGATGCATCAGTGCGACAATTATATATATATATATATATATATATATATATATATATATATATATATATATATATATATAGAGAGAGAGAGAGAGAGAGAGAGAGAGAGAGAGAGAGAGAGAGAGATGTCTAGAATCCCGAAGCGGCGCCAATTATGTATAATTTTATATAAATAAAGCTACATGTTCCTAACACGATTAAAGATGGCGAGTGTGGTTTTTAAATTCACCTCACTTCTTCTGATTTAGGAATGTTGGAGTAGGCGCAATTCCTCCAATTCTTGCATTTATTTCAGGCTCCTGCCTTCCATCACTCGTAAACACGGACCTGAGAAACCTGAACTTCTTCACCTGCTTCAGAAAACGTTAAAAAACCTATATTTCAATCGTCTGCACCGTACGGCTTCGTTCCCACCAAAAAATACTGATTACAAATTATTAATCAGTATTTAGGTCTTACGAGATCTCCTCACCAAGCTAGTCTTGTCTTAAGAAGAAACGAGCGAAAGTTCAATTCATCTACAGAGAAATATAAAGCCCACAATTTCCATGCTACCGCATTTTGTTAGTGTAGCAACCAGATGTGAGATACCATATAATTAAAGTGCTGTCATGTCGAGAGCATGACGGACTAAGCAGTGAGGGTGAATTGGCAGAAGGATGCTAAAAAATAGTACAACGTACATCGTCAATCACAATATTTAACGAACCATTCAAATCAAATTACCTATATATATATATATAAACGGAAAAAATGAAACGAAATTTCATTTCTCACTCCTAGTACGGCTGTTACTTAAATATAAGTATGTATACGTACATACATATATGCTATACAGACGTACAATAGTATGTATACATATATGCACACATATATATATCTACGTATGGATTCACCGAACATTTATTATAATGCTCGGAGTGTTTGTTAACAAACATCCCGAATTAAGCCGTACAGTGTCTAGCAACCATCGTTGCTCATTTGTTCAACACTGACAAAGGAACGCTGTACTAGTTTCAAACTTATTAGCTATCGTCAGCAACGTATACCATCCTGCCAGATGATTGAACGTCTGAAAGTATATACTTTCCTTATGCATATACGCACAGGAAGGTATACGTTGCTGACGATAGCCAATAGGCTTGAAACTAGTACAGCGTTCCTTTGTCAGTGTTGAACAAATGAGCAACGATGGTTGCTAGACACTGTACGGCTTAATTCGGGATGTTTGTTTACAAACACACCGAGCATTATAATAAATGTTCGGTAAAAACGATACGTACATATATATATGTGTGCATGTATGTATATATATATACATACTACCGTACGTCTGTATACATATATGTATGTACGTATACATTCTTATATTTAAGTAACAGCCGTACTAAGAGTGAGAAATGAAATTTAGTTTCATTATTTCCGTTTATCGTTTTCGGTACCCGGGCCCATTAACTCTCTCGATATGCATATTAGGCTGCTCAGCCGTTATCATGCATAAGGAAAGTATATACTTTCAGACGTTCAATCATCTGGCAGGAAGGTGTACGTTGCTGACGATAGCTAATAAGCTTGAAACTAGTACACCGTTCCTTTGTTAGTGTTGAACAAATGAGCAACGATGGTTGCTAGACACTGTACGGCTTAATTCGGGATGTTTGTTTACAAACACTCCGAGCATTATAATAAATGTTCGGTGAATCCATACGTACATATATATATGTGTGCATGTATGTATATATATATACATACTACTGTACGTCTGTATACATATATGTATGTACGTATACATACTTATATATATATATATATATATATATATATATATATATTTACATGCACACATGTATGTATCTCTATGAATATAAACACACACAGACACATTATAATTATATATATATATATATATATATATAACCAAAGATTAATATGGTTCGTTGATTATTGAATGAATACAAATTTACAATAGATTAAAAGCACTCAACAACTAAGTGTTCCTGGAGTTTTTAATATTAATTAAAATATTAACAAATGAAACATATTGACATAATCAAAATATATGCTTTAATATATATATTTCAAATGTAGTGTGTTTTTTTTTCAGTACGTCCTCATCAGATAACATATATGATTTGATAATGACATACCGCTACGGTCTTGATTATACAATTCCAGTATTGTATTGATATTATATATATATATTAAATAAAGTAATTGTGGTAAGCAACCTGATGGACCATAACGCACCAGAGTACTCAATACTTAAGGTAGTAGAGTGGGAAATAGGAAAAAAGTATGTCGGGGTCATACTTTTTCCTATATATATATATATATATATATATATATATATATATATATATATATATATATATATATATAAAATTGTATTCTGGCGAAGAATATAGTCACTAGAAGTAAGCGTGACTTAATAGTTAATACTTATATATATATTTGTGTGTGTATTAGTATGCGTATATATAAGTACTAATTATTAAGTTACGCTTACTTCTAGTCACTATATTCTTCGCCAGAATATAATTTGATAGTTGCTTTCAAAGCTTACAACCTTCATATTATCGCAAGACGGGTGATTTTCAGATATTATTGTTCTCTGATAAAATAGTTAATCGATTGAATCTATTAAACACTTATACCTCGCAGATAATATGATAATAGCAAGACTTGAGATATGCAACATCGATGTAGTTTGAAACGGATGGAAGCATTTGAAACTAGAAGCGTGATAGCTTTGTTGTTTAGATAAAGGATAAAAGAACTATTGCAAAATGATATAGAGATTACGGCATTTGAGAACACACGTAAGAAAGCAGACCTTACATTGTTTACACACAGCATGGTACATTACATTCGTGTAGAGGAGTACTATTAGTGAAAGTTACTTTAATCCACATTCTCAAAGGTTTCTGCAAATATGTATTCCATTGAACGTGTTGTTAGTTGAGAAATAATGTTACTTTCTTTGAATATACAAATAAGTAATCTATGCTTTCCTTTATAACATTTCGTGGATATAATTAGCTTTCGATTTATTCGTTTATGCTATCAAGGAAGATCCGTGTGTATTTATTTGTATGTGTATATCTGAAAGAAGCCTAGCTATTCATAACATTTTGTGTTATATTATTTGGCGTGAAGGAGTCAGTGTCTATTGCTTAGTTGGTCCTCTGAGACAGGTTAAATTGCTGCTTTAATTATTTTGTTTCGAAGACTGCATGGAGTACATTTCAGACTGCTTACCGTTTAGATACTGTTATTGTCTTGTGGATGTTGAATTTGGACGTTTAGAATAGTTCAATCGTGTTTGGAGTGTTTATATTGGTCAGGAAATTTTGTATAATGATTTGGAGAATTGGAGACTATAAACAGACAGCCGTATATGAGTGTTATGACAAAGAGGAATTCTAAATACTGAAGTAAACATGGACAATGGATTTGGAGATGGGTTAAGTGATATATATATATGTTTGTGTGAGTGTGTGTGTCTGTCTGTGCCTGTGTCTGTGTGTGTATAAATGGAGCTGTCTGTGGTTAGGGAGCTCAGAGATCTTTAGACGAAGTAGTAATAGGACTAAGAAAGAGGGTCTCTGAGCTAGGGTAAATATCCGACTAAGTTGCTGATATCTAGGGATTTGCCGGGCGTATACGGATAATCAGACGCCATCATGTAAAGTGTATTATCTGCAGAGCAGAAGTATACTTTAGATGAGGGTTCAAATATTTGTGTCAGAGAGGAATAACACATAAATTTGTTTATTAGTAATTTGAGTGGAACGGAATTCAAGGATATTAGGGGAAAAGACGAAGAATTAAACAGCCGATTTAATTTTAGGTTTCATCTTGGGAATGTGGAAAGCATGACCGGCCCGTTTAGAGGTTGCGGAAACCAGCAGTGGGGAGCTTGATATAAATGCTTGCAATATAACGAATGTATGAACCTACTACGAATAACGAGACTACATTTGAAACATCACACATTCTTATTGTTCAGTTGCTTTAACAGAGTGTTTTACAAACTTGCTGTTCTATACTCGTCGTGGATGTGCGTGTGCAAGAACCCTTGCTAGTGGACATGGAAAACTAGACTAGACTTGAATCCAACCCTGACAATCTAGTCACCCCGTTACTTACGATACATAGACTTACCAACAGGTACATCGAGCGGTCAAATTATTGAAATGATTTTAAAAAATTTATTTATGGCTACTTTATTATTCGGTAACTAAATACATTTCCTGCAGAACATCCGCCGGTGTTTCGTTGGTCATGTGGAATTGTAAACACGTTACGGAATTTAGTTAACAGTTTGAATCTCTGGTTGAGGTTTAACACAACATAAATATACATACACAAAACATAACACCGAAACTATGTTTATTGCAATTAAGTAAAAATGTAAAACTCATAGGATTCTATAGATAGTGTTTCGATACTTGCTAGAACTTACGAAATAAATTTCAAAATTTAAATTAAGTCGAATATTATATGTAATTATTCTTATAGGGAAAATAAAATTAGTCACAGAGAGATATCGTTACTTAAACTATGTACCATATCCACTTTTTCAAACTAACACGGACCCATCATGCCTGACGCTAGGAAACGATGGTCGATTGTTCAATGCCTGAAAATGTATTGGATTATTTCTAAATGCCTCTTATATTCTAGGTTCGTTTCATGGCAGAAAACGTTATACTACATTAATGTAGTTAACCTGACATTTGAGAATGGTGATGAGATGATTTAGTAGTCTCTGATAGTAGACAGATTCCCTCAGTCGTTTCAGTACATTTTATGGGATTGGATTGCTTATTATTCTCACAGTATCCATCACCAGTTTAGAAAATGTTCTCAGATCTGTTAGATATTTAAATATGCCAGTCGATATGCATTCATTGTCTGCTAGTAAAAAGTTGTTAAATGTTATAATAATTGTTTCTACGTTTGGCACAAGGCCAGCAATTATTCAATGCATTACTGGTACTTTATTTTATCGACCCCGTAAGGATGAAAGGCAAAGTTAACCTCGGCGGGATTTGAACTCAGAATGGCAAGGGCCGTAACTCTATGCGTCAAAGCATGGCGTCCGACCCTCTACCGATACTGCCAATCTACCGCCCTTAAATGTTATAATAATGTTATTATTATTTAGTTTCAACTTCCGTATCTTGATACCAGAATCAACATTTCCGCTTGAATAGAAGGATCACATTAAGGAATGTGGTCTCTCTCTCTCACACACACACACACACACACACACACACACACACACGTACAAGCATACATACACACATATATGTATATATATATATATATATATATATATATATATATATATATATATATATATATATATATGTGTGTGTGTGTGTGTGTGTGTGTATATATGTATATTTTATACATATATATATACACAACGCTTACTTCGGTGGGATTTGAAATCAGATTGTAAAGGGCCGTAACTATATGCTACAAAGTATGTTGCCCGATCCTCTAACGCCTCAGCAAATCCTCCACCCCGAGGTGCTAAATAATAATAAGAACTGCAATGACAAAATTTGGGTCGAAGTACGAATTCCGTAGGGCATCATTTTGAGCACTGATGATTGGCCGATGAGAAAGGTACAGCTGGTGGGTGCATCAGATAGTCTTGGAATACATGATGTTAAGTTTAATTATTTATTTATGAAGATTATAAGTTTCTGTATAAGAAGTATAATTTGGAGGGAGCGGGAAAGAGAGTAGCGACATTTAACCCGGAATTATATCGTTTGTTGGTGAATACTATTTTTCGGTTAAGCAGGTATCTTATTCTTCAGGAAGTTTAGGAAAATTATGTTTAATAGCCCTCATTGTTGGATAATAATCCACTATTTATTGTATTGTTTGTATAACATGTGATAAGGGTTGAGATGCAAGTAGAGTTATCCGCGTGAAACACTATTTGAAGTGACAAACAAAACATTGGGGTTAATGTAAGAATGTGGTGTTATTATATATTTGTGCTGTTGAAACGCATGAGATTCTCACACATTTTATTTGGCGGTAATTAGCAAGTCTCTGGTTAGGTAAAATCTAAAAGTCTAAGTAGCTGGTTTGCAGATATTTAAGGGTGTGTCGAAATTTGTTATTATCTGCGAGGATATTATGTAGACGAGAAACAAAAAAGATACTCGAGCGAAGTAATCGTCTATAAATACTTCCATATCTCCAAATACATTGTAAAATATTGCATTAGAAGCAACAATGCTTCTCTAAAAATGGGCACATTCTCTAAAAATGCGTCAGCAATTCGATTGAAAGGCGCCTGTTATCGATGGAAATTTCGTTTACCAATCTTTTATAAACATTTTTGCTCATGTAAAATTATAAAATGTATGAACATTAAAATCAATATATCATCTGTTTTCCACAAATGCTCACATTACTACATAGATTTACCCGATCTAATAGAGGTGTTTATTCGGGAATGTGTGCATGTATATATGTATATCTGTATTTGTGTAGGCATAGGTGATTAAAAATGAATCATACACATAAGTAACTTTGAAAAAGATGAATTTTAGATAAGCAAAGCATGCGTGAATACTTTATCAATAAATATTACTTTAGTATGTTGTATATGTTAAGAGAAACGATTGAGCATTTGATTTCAAGTTTCTATGCATATATTATATAAATATATATTATATAATTCTACCACAGCATATATGTTTAATGTATATGCTTGTATAGAATGTCTTATGAATGTATGCATGTATGCATATATAAATATATAATTGTGTCTACTTTTGGCACGAGGCCAGCAATTGTCCCAGTTCATTGCTGGTAGTTTATTTTACCGACCCCGTATGGATGAAAGGCACAGTTAACATTGGTGGGATTTGAACTCAGACCGTAAAAAGGCGTTAAATATACAATGAGTAGGAAAAAGGTGCGAAATTAATATCATAAAATTTATTCAGGTGTGACGCGTGTTTCGCGATTCATCAGATCAATGTACGAACCATATCGACCACGCCCGACTGAGGAATCAACAAGTCCAAGTTTACTGATTGAGACTACGAGTCTGCCGAGCTATTGATTCCAGAGTCAGGCCCGACTTGAGCTGAATAATCGCGAAACGCGTGTCACACCTGAATAAATTTAATGATGATATTTTGATACCACGTTCCTACTCGATATTATTATTAACACTATGCTTTTGAAGAAATCCGATTATAGTATCATAGCAAATGTACAATACCACATATTATAGTAAATTGGAGCTCAATTTGCTGAACAAATAGTAACGTAATGTTATAAATCATTAATATATGCGCACACAAACACACACACACATATATATATATGTATATGGTGGCTGCCAACTCGTTTTCGAGTACGGCCACTACTTTATATCCATGTAGGAGAACCCCTACCGATGCGCTGAACGAGTGTGACATTTTAGTCCAGATAACGACTTGAAAACTCTGGTACAAACACTACACTTGTGACAATTATTGACACATAGTGCTGGGCCCATGGTACCATGTGATGAACAGTGCAGAGAGATCTGCAGATACAAAGTAATGCCTGTGCCGTGAAGCGTTTATAGTAAGCAAATAAGGCTACTCAGCCGATGTGTATCTGAGAAAAAAACTATGTTTTCAACCGTTTAACGACCGAGAAACAAGTTGATTGTTCCTCTAAGCCAATGTTGAACAAAGAGGTGACGATTGGCGACTGGCACGGCACAACTTCAAATCGGGCTCTTCGTTTATAAACGAATCGAACATTGTTATTAATGTTTGATATAACCTATACGTACATATATGAATGTATATATATATATATATATATATATATATATATATATATATATATATATATATATATATATATATAACACTATAGCTAACATCCAAACTTCTACACAGCATAGTAACCGGCAGACTAGCACCCAGAGTAATTGTAACTGTAGATCAAGTAGAACCTGCCCTTTAGATAAAAAATGCTTAACCAAGGATATCATATACTCATGTACAGTCACAACTAACAACTCTTCTGAAACCTATATAGGCTCTACTTCTAACTGCTTCAAAACTAGATACAATTCGCCCCTCCACTCTTTCAAAAAACACAGTCTAGCCAACTCCACTTCACTATCTAGCTACATACACTATCTAAAAACTAAAAATAAAATATATACACTTAAATGGGAAGTGGTAGGTAGTGCAACATCGTACAAACCACCTAATAAATTTTGTAACCTCTGTCTACTAGAGACCCATACTATCATCTTCTCTAAACATAATCTCCTTAATAAAAAATCAGAAGTGTTCGCAACTTACCAACACCGCTTCCGACACTCGTTCCAAAACTTTAAACCCTATATATAATAATGTCAGACTGGAACCGGCACCACCCCTAGCAATTAACATCAGTAGCTCACCTTACACCTCACATCCACACCCATTTATATACTCTAAAGATAATACTGACAGCATTTTAGTACCACCTACCCTGGGAATACCCCCTTGTACCTCTAATCCTGATATCTCGACCGTGGACTACTTAAACTGCATTGCACAGATATAAGATTAGTATAAACCGCGGACACGGTACTGGTTGCGATAACATAGTCCTGTGCATGGATTGCCACCAAGAGATAGATTGATGATTAGATAGATAATCGTATTGTTATGTGAATATATACTGTAAACGATCAGTTCAATGAATTATGCACAGGTGATGCATGAGTTAGGAGCCTCTGTGTTGCCTGGTGACCTGACCGGCATCTTTTGACGAGAGAACCGGCCACTGGACCACCCTGGTGAATTTACCGGGGATGCAGTCATACTACGACCTGAATCTCGCCGGGAGTCATGTATCATAATAAGACCATTACTCATGTAATTAATTATGTAGTCTGACTCTTCTTATGGATTGGCCAGGTGTGGCACCCCATGTTGGACTGTAGTCATCATGATATGAACTCCTTTAGTACTTGTTACTGGACTCCACTCTAACTTGTGGATGGGATACCTGATCTATATGTGGGATGCGAGTTTATGTATTGCTTGGTGGCCAGACAGGTGTCCTGGTATGAGAGATTTAATCTCCAGATTGTAATCATCATGATATGAACTCCTTTAGTACCTATTAATAGACTCCACTCTAACTTGTAGATGTGATACCTAATTGATTTATATATGAGATGGGGGTTGTCTATTGCTTGATGACCAGACTAGTGCCTTTATATGAAAACTTAGATCTCCGGACCATCCGGAAGGTATTCAGATTTACCGGAGATTCAGACATACAATGACCCGGAGCCTACCGGGGGGCATATATAATAGTGGGACCATACCAGGTCCTACTGTTATATTACATTTGCATGGAACAGTGATTTGAGAGTCTGACTCCTCTTATAGAATTTTCAGATATGACACCCCTTAATGGATGGTAATCATCCTAATATATACACCCTGTACTTCTTAATGGACAACTCTCTAACCTATAAATGGGAAACATACTCTAGAAATTAGTTATAACTTCATATGATAGGCACGTATTTGAATCACCATTAATGTAGTTTAGGATAATAATTTAACTAAGATAACGAGCTAGTTACCTCCCCATACGCTTTAATTCCCCTTAGTCATTCAGACACTTCCGGAATCTAAACAGCATGATCTATTAATTAAGAACCGACTAGATACGGTTTATAACTTGATTATATGCTGAACCATCGTGAATTATACGATAGACACGTGTTCTATATATTGCGTCTCATGGATTATGTGAGTGGTGGTGTGAGCGAAGACAGTGGTACGGCTTTGCCTACGATACAATAAGGTTTATAGTATGTTGAAAGTTTTTGATATGTTGGTGCTTCCCTGCATCCGAGACTGTATATCATACAGATGTATGCGAATAAATGACTTAATAATTCAGCCCACATAATAGGATCGATTGCCTGCTTCAACTGCCTGACCCTGCAAATATCATTCTGACGCACTCTAATCATGTATAAATAAGACACGCGTGCATGCTACACGTGAGATTGTTTCATACACTGACTACTCTAAACTTTCCTCTTGCTTTATCTTCATAGACTGCCAACGCTTCATGTTTATCTTTATTTTCATTTTTGTTTTTATTTTTATTTTTATTTTTATTTTTATTTTTATTTTTATTTTTATTTTTATTTTTATTTTTATTTTTATTTTTATTTTTATTTTTATTTTTATTTTTATTTTTATTTTTATTTTTATTTTTATTTTTATTTTTATTTTTATCCTGTAACCTTTATATGTAAATTGCCATGCTATATCATTTGATGAATGTCACCCCACTGTTGATCAATATGCGCATATGTTTTATATGTCCCTTGGGTTGAAAAGGAGGTCGAGTATGTTATAGATCAGAAAATAGTTGCTCCGAAGAATCCAAACCTCGGTTTGGAGGAAACAATTGTAAGCAAATAAATGACTTAAACTGAACTTTGATTATTGTAATCTCTCTCTCTCTCTCTCTATCTATCTCTCTCTCTCTCTCTCTCTCTCTCTATATATATATATATATATATATATATATATATATATATATATATATATATATATGAACCAATAAGACCCCGACGGCTGAGCTCAAGCCGTTTCGACGGCTAATTCTGGACTAAATGAAAATTTATCCTGGTATTTAAATAGCCGAGCTTCTCAAGGGGTAATTCAATATATGGTCAAAGTGATTGTCACAAGGATTGTCACAAGTTAGTAGTAATTCTGTGATGGCAAATTAGTGGGGGAAGGGGTAGCTAAACCTGCCAGTAGGAGAAAAGGGGGAGGGGTTGGAGTAGACCCATTCATGCGTTAGTGGTGCCGGCTACAGCTAGGCGTGAGGTCAAAGAAGATACTAGGAAGGGGGAGGGAGAGGAAGACGAAACGGTAAGTGGAACAATGAAGGGTAAAAATATACTGAGAGTGAAGCGAATAAATGTAAAGAAAAAAAAAGCAATGTCTACGACCTAAGTCTCTCGCTATTGCTAGGCTAAATAAATAAATAAATAAATAAATAAATGAATAAATAGATAAAGAAATAAAAAAATTATAAATAAATAAACTAGGTGGGTCGGAATAGGTAAGGACCCTTTTAAGAGGTATAAGTACGTATATCATACAGTGACGGGTCAACAAAGGGGGGTCAAAATACTAAAGAAACTACCACGAAATAATTAATAAAGGTTTCTACCCCGGGCACAAGGCCAGCAACCACCCAGTGCAGAAAAGTAAACTAGTACGAAATAATAATTCAGAGTCCCGAAAAAAATATACTAATGCTAACTCTAAGGGTACCGCCACGCTACACAAGTTCTTATACAAGCTACATGAAAGTTCGTACGAAGTAAAAGTAGAATACGGAAAATTAATTCAGAATCCACCCCGCCCAAAAGAAAAGTGAAGAAAGAAAAACTGAATAAACGAGAAATAAAGCAGAGATGCCAGCAAAAAATATAGAAGGACACCTCCAACAAAGCTTATATAGGATTAACCGCATGTGACTTCAAGACACGGCTATACCATTACAGACATACCTTCCGAAACCCGGTCCGGCGTCACGCCACTACACTTTCGGGCTACATATGGGACCTCAAGGACAACCACATCACCTATGATCTCACTTGGAGATTACTGTCCAGAGCCAACTCTTACACGAGAGGACGCCGTCCGTGCAATTTATACTCGGAGGAAACATTACAAATGGTGTTTTCAACGGACCAACTCCTAAACAAGAAAGATGAACTGGTTACTGCATGTAAACACAGATTGTGTAGGACTTACCTCGCCCTCAAACCCCATAATGACCCAGGGAGGGGGGGGGGTAGACTAGGGCTATAACACCCCACTTGCCGATTTTGTATTGGGTAACCCCTACTTGCCAAGGGAGACGTAAGATCTTCTTTTATATTCTTTTATCGCTTCCTCTATATTTCATTCTTCCCCCATCCCTCCCTAGTCCTTCTACCCCAGTTCTTTTTCTTTGTCGGCGTCTTTTTCTCGCCCACCCGAAGTAGCGCCTCGGCCCCTTGTAGCCTCAGTACCCCCACCCTTCCCTAGTCTATGTTAGATTTGGCGGACTCCGCTTTCTATAGCAGTTGTGTTAGACCTCGGATACTTGCCCCCTTATCCGACACTCTCCCTTTTTTCCGTGCCTTCTATATTTCTTAGTGGCATCTCTGCTTTATTTCTCGTTTATTCAGTTTTTCTTTCTTCTCTTTTCTTTGGGGCGGGGTGGATTCTGAATTAATTTTCCGTATTCTACTTTTACTTCGTGCGAACTTTCATGTAGCTTGTATAAGAACGTTTGTAGAGTGGCGGTACCCTTAGAGTTAGCATTAGTATATTTTTTAGGGACTCTGAATTAATATTTCGTACTAGTTTACTTTTCTAAACTGGGTGGTTGCTGGCCTTGTGCCCGGGGTAGAAACCTTTATTAATTATTTCGTGGTAGTTTCTTTAGTATTTTGGCCCCCCTTTGTTGACCCGTCACTGTATGATATACGTACTTATACCTCTTAAAAGGGTCCTTTCCTATTCCGTCATACCTAGTTTATTTATTTATAATTTTTTTATTTCTTTATATTTTTATTCATTTATTTATTTATTTATTTAATTATTTATTTAGCCTAGCAATAGCGATAGACTTAGGTCGTAGAAATTGCTTTTTTTTCTTTACATTTATTCGCTTCACTCTCAGTATATTTTTACCCTGCATTGTTCTACTTACCGTTTCAACTTCCTCCCCCTCCCCCTTCCTAGTATCTTCTTTGACCTCACACCCAGCTGTAGCCGGCACCACTAACGCATGAATGGGTCTACTCCACCCCCTCCCCTTTTTCTCCTACTGGCAGGTTTAGCTACCCCTTCCCCCACTAATTTGCCATCACAGAATTACTACTAACTTGTGACAATCCTTGTGAAAATCACTTTGACCATATATGGAATTACCCCTTGAGAAGCTCGGCTATTTAAATACCAGGATAAATTTTCATTTAGTCCAGAATTAGCCGTCGAAACGGCTTGAGCTCAGCCGTCGGGGTCTTACTGGTTCCTATTACCCACTCTACTACCCTAAGTATTGAGTACTTTGGTGCGTTATGGTCCACCTGGTTCCTTACCACATTTCCTTCATTATCTAGCTCCTATTCCCGTAGTAGAGCACTTTCCGACTCTACCACGCCGTATCCAGACTTTTCCGCTAAGCTCAATTTCTTTCACCCGCGCCATGCGAAAACACAACATCGACTTCTCTACCAAGAACATCCCAATCCCACCGAAAAAACTTTACCTTCGGATGCTCACGCAAAAAATCGATCTATTTGCAAAAAGACTTAGATGGAGAACTTTCTTCAACAACATATATTGCGACAATCAGGACTTCGGCACCAAGGAGAGATTCGGATTTATTACCTACAAATCTCCCCCCCCCCCCTCTGACCCTTCGAGAATGACCTCTACCAACTGGTCAAGAACATCAATTTCAAACCCAGACACAACCGATTCCTACAAAAACTCCGTAGCAACTTAACAAAGTATGATAACACCAATGACATGGTGCATTCGGATAAAACTGGGAACCTATACTTTGTCAACCCTGACAGATACCACACACTGATCAGGAGCAGCCTAAACTCCACCTATAAAAAGGCCAACCACTCATGCATCGAGGACATAAATCGAGATGGGCAACAAATTACCTCCAGCCTCGGGGTCGCCGACCGCACGGAACCCCTAGACCCACGGACACCCTACTTCACACTGACGGACCACAAATCCGATTTCGACCGTAAACCCTCTATCAGGCTTATTAACCCAACGAAGTCTGACATAGGGAGAATCAGCAAAAAAATCCTAGACCGCGTGATACCAAAAGTCAAGCAACACGCCCGACTTAGCCTATGGATCAACACCCAGGAAGTAATCTCATGGTTCAGCAATATGGAGGATAAACAAGACACTAAATTCATCCAGTTTGACATATAGAGCTACTATGCTTCAATCACCTTACCGCTACTTACTGCTGCCTTGGACTTCGCCGAAGCACTTGTGCCCGTCACCGACCAGGAAAGAAAAATCATCCTCCACGCCAGGAAGACAGTCTTACTCTTTGACAACTCCAAATGGATAAAAAGTGCTCCCGACTCACCCTTCGACGTCAGCATGGGCGCTACGGATTCGGCGGAGGTCACAGATTTTATATGATTATTCCTAATAGCCAAACTCACCGATACGTTTCCTGCATTCGGTGGTGGATTGTACCGTGATGATGGGCTCCTTACCCTTAAAGGCTACAACCCCAGTAGTTCAGATCGGGTCCGGAAACAATTAATCAGCTTCTTCCGCGACTGGGGATTTAAAATAACCCTACAAACGTCCCTGACCCGAGTAAACTTCCTGGACGTTACCCTCGACCTCGAAAACGACCTGTATTACCCATACAGAAAACCTAATGACAACCTGCACTACATCCAACGCCGTTCAAACCATCCTAGGAACATCACCAACAACCTGGTCAAACACATCTCCCTCCGCATATCCCGTTTGTCAACTAATGAGCAGATATTCGATGAACATGCGCCTTATTACAACCAGGCTTTAAGCGGAGTGGTTTCCGGGAGGAAATATCCTACTGTCCAGCTCCCATTAGCGGAACAAGCAGGCGACACCGCCGGTCACGCAATGTAACATGGTTCAATCCTCCCCACAACGCAGAGGTGACAACTCCCATCGGGAAAATATTCTTTAGGCTCATTGAAAAACACTTCCCACTACAACACCGCTACCACAACATAATTAACAAACATACCATCAAATTCCCTTACAGCACTACACCAAACTTCGCACAAAACATCGTCTCCTCCAACAACAACAAACTCAACCCAGATGGAAGAAATAACCTAAATAGCAGTGGAGAGCCGACCAGGAGGTGCAACTGTCCTGATAGATCCATTTTCCCCCTCGACAACAGATGCAGAGATTAATGTGTTCTACCAGTGCAACGTGAGGACGGACACCTCCAACAAAGCTTATATAGGATTAACCGCATGTGACTTCAAGACCCGGCTATACCAACACAGACATACCTTCCGAAACCCGCCCGGCGTCACGCCACTACACTTTCAGACCACATATGGGACCTCAAGGACAACAACATCACCTATGATCTCACTTGGAGATTACTGTCCAGAGCCAACTCTTACACGGGAGGACGTCGTCCGTGCAATTTATGCTCGGAGGAAACTTTACAAATGCTGTTTTCAACGGACCAACTCCTAAACAAGAAAGATGAACTGGTTACTGCATGTAAACGCAGATTGCGTAGGACTTACCTCGCCCTCAAACCCCATAATGACCCCGGGGGGTAGACTAGGGCTATAACACCCCACTTGCCGATTTTGTAATGGGTAACCCCTGCTTGCCAAGGGAGACGTAAGATCTTCTTTTATATTCTTTTATCGCTTCCTATATATTTCCTTCTTCCCCCATCCCTCCCTAGTCATTCTACCCCAGTTATTTTTCTTTGTCGGCGTCTTTTTCTCGCGCACCCGAGGCAGCCCCTCGGCCCCTTGTAGCCTCAGTACCCCCACCCTTCCCTAGTCTATGTTAGATTAGGCGGACTCCGCTTTCTATAGCAGTTGTGTTAGATCTCGGATACTTGCCCCCTTATCCGACCGCTTCCCCTTTTTTCCGTGCATTCTATATTTCTTCTTGGCATCTCTGCTTTATTTCTCGTTCATTCAGTTTTTCTTTCTTCTCTTTTCTTTGGGGCGGGGTGGAATCTGAATTAATTTTCCGTATTCTACTTTTACTTCGTACGAACTTTCATGTAGCTTGTATAAGAACTTTTGTAGCGTGGCGGTACCCTTAGAGTTAGCATTAGTATATTATTTTCGGGACTCTGAATTATTATTTCGTACTAGTTTACTTTTCTGCACTGGGTGGTTGCTGGCCTTGTGCCCGGGGTAGAAACCTTTATTAATTATTTCGTGGTAGTTTCTTTAGTATTTTGGCCCCCCTTTGTTGACCCGTCACTGTATGATATACGTACTTATACCTCTTAAAAGGGTCCTTTCCTATTCCGTCCCACCTAGTTTATTTATTTATTATTTTTTTAATTCTTTATCTATTTATTCATTTATTTATTTATTTATTTATTTATTTATTTATTTATTTAGCCTAGCAATAGCGAGAGACTTAGGTCGTAGAAATTGCTTTTTTTTCTTTACATTTATTCGCTTCACTCTCAGTATATTTTTACCCTTCAATGTTCTACCTACCGTTTCGACTTCCTCCCCCTCCCCCTTCCTAGTATCTTCTTTGACCTCACGCCTAGCTGTAGCCAGCACCACCAACGCATGACTGGGTCTACTCCACACCCCTCCTATTTTTCTCCTACTGGCAGGTTTAGCTACCCCTTCCCCCACTAATTTGCCATCACATAATTACTACCAACTTGTGACCAATCCTTGTGACAATCATTTTGACCGTATATGGAATTACCCCTTGAGAAGCTCGGCTATTTAAATACCAGGATACATTTTCATTTAGTCCAGAATTAGCCGTCGAAACGCCTTGAGCTCAGCCGTCGGGGTCTTACTGGTTCCTGTTACCCACTCTAAGTATTGAGTACTTTGGTGCGTTATGGTCCACCTGGTTCCTTACCACATTTCCTTCGTTATATATATATATATATATATATATATATATATATATATAGGTAAACAGGAAAAATAAAGCAAACACAGTACACTGAATAAATATATATATATATATAAATACTTGATGGCCACACATAGAAAGCAATATTTGAAAAATGCATATAAGGACTCAGAACGCCCGCTCCCAATTGCTTCCTCAGTCAAAGAACCTTGAGAATTATGCCACACTTGTCATATGGAATTTATCGAATGGAGCATCAAAACTTTGTTTACCAAAGAGAATTTTCTCATCAATAGATTAAGAGAAATACAACTTACGGTCTGAGTTGCATGATGTCAATTGAGTATTAGGATTACACTCGCAGTAGACCACCTCTCCTCGTTAAAATATACACTTCATTGGCTTTTTTCTGTTGGTCCTAATGTCGAAATACCATGAAGTACGACTACCTTGGCGCTAAAATCCGCCAGTTATAGACTGCGCATCAATACGAGATATTTTTCTCCACAAAAGTCGATTACCAACAGCAGAGTTCAAAGAGCATAGATCAAGTCCATTCAATAAGCTGACATTATCAAGCCATTGTTTTCGCTGCCGGCCTCTGTTTCTCTTACCAGCCAACCTTCCTTGAAGGCATAATCTACTCACACCACGAGTTGATCTTTTTATATTCCCGTATAGTTTGAGTACTGTTCACTTGACAATTGATGTAATTGGTTTGGTAATGTTGAGCAGCTTGCAGATACAGATACGGTCGCGGATCCACTTGCCAGTTATATGTCTGATAATTGTTTCTATTTTAGGCACAAGGCCAGCAAATTACCCAGTACATTACTGGTACTTTATTTTATCGACTCCGTAAGGAGGAAAGGCAAAGTTATTCTCGGCGGGATTTGAATTCAGATCATAAAGTGTCCGACTCTCTACCGATACTGCCGTGAATCTGGAATGTAGAGAGCTTCTGAAGTAGACTTGTCCAATTAACACAGTCAAGACAACATAACACAAATGGTAGGATGCAAGTATCGAAGATCTTAGTCTCCAAATGATAGGAAACTCGTTTTGATGTATTTCCTTGTTCTTGTTGTAAGCTGCCCAACCAAGAGCGAAGCGTTGCTGCGCAGCAATCATTCCATTGTTGTTAGATGATAATTTGTAACCGACATATACGAACTCCGTAACTTGAGCAATTTGCTCGTTGTAGATTGCGTGTTGGAGATTTGTGTTGTTTTTATCAGTTGTCATACACTTTGTTTTGGAGATTTTGATGCGCAAGCCAGTGAATGTTTGCTCAGTACATTTAGAAAGTCTTGCAGATCAGTTCTAGAGTAAGTCATGCATTACGAAGCAAGTAGGATGATTGGAATTTCAAATCATGTGATTTTATGCATGTATCACAACGCCCACATTGTAACTAAAAATGACATTATTTGAAAATACATCGGGGATGTAATATTCGAGGCAAAAACAAGTTTGCATAATTGCCCGTGAGGACAGTCTCTCACATCTTCCGCATGTCTAAAGGTTACATGCCACTTATGCCAATTTTGAAGCTGGGATTGAAAAAACGAAGCACTATGGATGAGACTTGTAATATTGTGATATGAACGTAACTTTAGCTTTTATGAAAAGTATCACAAACAACAAAGCAGTTGAGGTGGAATATAGGGCATAATCGGCTTTATGTATATATATATATATATATATATATATATATATATATATATATATATATGTAGGAGGTGAGTTTTATTGTAGCACAATAAAGTAATGCAAATATCGGATAAGTAGCACTCCACAGTTTATAGGACTGGAGTATAAATAATATAAGATTAGTTAATCTTAATATTATTAAGAATAATATACTTGATCTATTTGAGCACCATAATCTAAAAATTGAATTTGAAAACAACGTCAAACTAGCTGACTTCCTGGATATAACCCTTAATCTTGACACCGGCCTATATTACCCTTAGCATAAAGGCAATGAGAATCTAAATTATGTTAATTTTAAATCTAACCACCCCATTAACGTTAAAAATGCTATAGTCAGTAATGTTGAAAAAAAAATCTCAAATCTATCATCTAATAAAGCTATCTTCGACGCTAATGCCAATTATTATAATAATGTGCTTTCAAAGCCTTTCATCCTGATAAAATTAAATTCAGTAAAGAAACCAATCATCGAAGGACTTATAGTAAAATAGTTAGTTATGAACATTCCAACAACTTAAATAAAAGACCTAGATACAAAAATATGATTTGGTACAACGCTCCTTTTTCTCTATCTATTTCTAGTAATATTCCTAAACTAATTTTTAGGGCCTTAGATAAATGCTTCCCTCCCTCGCATATATATATTAAGATCTTTAACAAACACAATCAAATTCTCTAAATTCCATCACTTCCAACATCTCTAGCATTATCTGTAAACATAATAATAAAATATTAAATAATAAATTATATCCATCCAACACTGACCGTCATAATAATAGCAATAGTAAACCCGACGTCAATGTTAACTCTAAGCTAGATTCAGTAAATTTAAATACGACGTCAAACGTAACTTTGTCGAATGTTCATAACACCAATCTAAATCAGGAACAATAGTACCTATCGTATATAATTTCTCCAATCCAATTCCTTCTATAAATAATACTAGGTCGCGTGTTAATAACTTTGGTAATTTCTCTAATCGTAATTGTAATTGCCCTGTTAGAACTAAATGTCCTCTTAATAACCAATGTCTTGATAACAATTTAATGTATGAATGTCAGGTTATAACTGGTACTAATTATTTTACCTATTTTGGTTCCATTTCCACTTCCTTTAAAGCAAGATTTTATAATCACAATTAGTTTTTTAAATACCAACTCAAAAGAACTAACACGGCACTCTCAGAACCCATATGGTCCTTGGATCTCTTGGAGGAAAGTTTGCAACGCCTCTCCTTACCAGAATTCCTCCCTATCCAGAACATGTAATCTCTGCCAAGCCGAGAAAGTTACGATTATCTCTAATTTTAATTCTATAATAAATAGACGTACGGATGTATTTTCGCTCTACTAGCATAAATCCCATAGAACTTTCCATAAAGTATAAGGCTAATATCTCAATACCTAATTAGTTTAAAATCTTTTTCTCAAACGCTTTTATATCTTTACAAATATACCCATCTTTCTACCTTATTTCAGTATATTATATTATACAATTTACTCATTCTATGTCGTTAGCGGTCCCCTATTTTTCTTCTTTTTAAATTTCTTCCTTTTCTCTTTTTTAATTTCTAATCTTTAATCTGTAACTCTTACTTCTCAATTACTTCTTAATTCATATTATTACTCATATAGCATGTTTCTTATATTCTTGGCCATACAGGCTATATTCTTAATATATACTAATATTACCATTAGTAAATTTTGTAAACATATATATATTTTTTTGACGTTATATATTTTCTTCCTTAAATTTTCTTCATTCTTCTCTCCTTCCGTGCTCGTATTAAACCTATTATTTACTTTTTCATGTTACAATGCAAAAAACAAACTTAAACCCTAACTAATTCCTCTAAGTTCATAATTCATTTAATTTCTTCTTCTTCATTCACCTTAAATCCTTAATATTTGAATTTTAATAATACATATTAATAAATTCCTTTTCGCACATATTATTAAACCCTTCAATATATAAACGTTAAATAAATACTATTCTTAATTCCTTTTTCTTTAATCATAAACATCAACATTCATAAACCTCATTAACTTGTAATTTCAACATTTTTAGATTTTTTATTATCTCACAACGGTTTTTAAAATTTTCTCTGTGAGACAGTGTTTCTCAGTATTAAAGACTATCTCTCTCTCTCACTCATTTCTGATCCTCTCTCACCCTTCCTTCTTATTTTCCTCTCCCGTCATCCTTTTTTTCTTTCTTAACTTTTCCTTACTCCTTCTCCTTTTTTCTCAATCTCATATATGCATCTTACTTTATTTTTCATATGTTGATTTAACACGTCACTGCTCGCAAGAGTTATTAAAGCTTCATATCATGTCTCCCTATTTTATCTGATGAGAACGCAAATGTCATCCCATGATGATATTTCTTTTTGAAATGCGCATAATAAAATACATGGAACTCTTTTAACCATCTTTTGATCTTATATTATATATATATATATACATACATACCGGCATATATATATGTATATGTATATTTATATATATATATATATATATATATATATATATATATATATATATATATATATATATATATATATATATATATATATATATATATATATATACATACAGGCATATATATATGTATATGTATATATATATATAAATATATATATACATGGAAAGTTATATTTAAATTGTTGGGTTAACAACGAGTAAATATTTATAACTGATATAAAAGCACTCAACAAGTATTTGGAGTATATTTATGATATTAAATAAATGGAAACTATATTTATAAAACCATATTTATTTCGTTATATATATTTCAGGGATATCATATTAACAATATGTTAAGAAGGCATAACATATTGTTAATATGATATCCCTGAAATATATATAACGAAATAAATATGGTTTTATAAATATAGTTTCCATTTATTTAATATCATAAATATATATATATATATATATATATATATATATATATATATATATATATATATATATATATATATATAAGTATGTTTTTGAAACAGTGAGCAGGTTTGAAATTAGAAATAGAATAACTTTCACCGTACTTTTTTACTAAAGAAATTTTAGTCTGCTAATGGGGTTTAGAACCCTCAGATAAATGGAAAAAATGAGTATTGATGTAATCAATACTCATCTTTTTCCATTCATCTGAGGGTTCTAAACCCCATTATCAGACTAACATTTCTTTAGTAAAAAAAATACGGTGAAAGCTATATATATATATATATATATATACAAAAGTCTATTTAAGTTGTTGGGATACAACAACCAAATATTTTTATAACTGATATGAAGCATTCGACAAGTATTTGGAGTAAATAGACGATATTAACAAATGGAAACTATATTTATAAAACAATATCTATTTTATTATACATATTTCAAGTATACCATGTTAAATTATGGTATGCTTTCATCAGATAAAATACAATATATACCAGTTTTATAAATAAATATTGACATACCCTTTCAAAATGCAACCGTTACTTTTGGAAGACATCAGGGATAGTGGATTTGTTTATCTTAGTAAGACGTTGTGTTAAAGAGAAGGAAAAAGACGGTGAGAGAGAACATAACCGAGAGAGAGAAAAGTGGAGAAAGAAAAGGGAGAGATTAAGAAAGAAAAAGAAAAAAGAAAAAAATAAGAGAGAGATATCAAAACACCAGACCGAGAGAAAAAATCAAGAGAGAGAAATATAGAGATAAAGAGAGGGGGAGAGAACGAAAACCTTAAGTCATGTCATATTAAGTTAAGTTAACAATTGAGATGAAATGAATAAATAAAATTAGAAATATTAATATTCATGAATGGAATATACATATATAATATAAGAAATTAATCATTGTTTAACTATGATTATATATTTAGTTTAAAAATTGAGATCAATATATTAAAAATTGGAATTTAAACATTAAGAAATATATATATTGTTAGAGAAATTACCTATCATATAACGCGTACATACACGCAAAAATACACATAAATATATATATATACACACTAAGGAAATACACATTATATATACATACAAAGCATAAATGATTTTTTTTATTAATTTTATACATCCCTTGTGTTATTAAATAAACATTTTTAATATATATATATAAATATATAAGATTTGATTTCATGCTGTTAAATTATGTATATCTGCAATCAAATTGTATGGGTACACATGTACATATACACACACAATTCTTACATATACATATATAAACATTTGTGTGCATCCTCACCCAATTGGTATAAAATTCCCTAAATTTAAGGAACAATTTATTCAGTTGCTGCAGACATAGATTGAACTCAACGTTTAAATATAAATATAAATTTAAAATGTAGTATAATTAAGTAATTTGGTTAATATATGAAACCTGTCGATAAATCATTAGATTCCTTCACCTTTTTCATTTTCTTTGGTTAAGTACTCAAGTATAAATACTTGTTCTTCCTAAATATAAATATAAACATAATAAACTATTCTAGAGAAATATATTGAGAGCTCTTGAAAGGAGAAAATATTTCCTATTTCTTATATTTTTTATATTTTTCATATTTTATATTTTTTATATTTTTTTATATTTTTTTATATTTTATTTATTTTTTATTAGGTTTGTTTTTATTCTGATAGCTTCTGATAATTTTCGAAAGTTTATCCTTTCCATATCTTGAGTAAAATATACGTAAGATAAATTTCTATACTAAATCTATTAAGCATAATATTTTAACTTAAAATATTCTATAAGATTTTAAAATATTTTAATATTTTAATATTTTAGAATTCTTTTGTTTTTAAGTTATATTGATATAATTATATTTCCAAAATATAATCCTTTTGTATTTTATGTACTCAATTATACTATGTAATATATTAATGTATACTTAGCTCTATACGAGTATGTATGTATATGTGTGTATTAGCATACATATACATGTGTTATATGCATTTTTATGAATATATGTCTGTCTGTATATATGCATTAGTGATGCGTGTCTACCAATTGGGTGAGGATGCACACAAATGTTTATATATGTATATGTAAGAATTGTGTGTGTATATGTACATGTGTACCTATACAATTTGATTGCAAATAGACATAATTTAACAGCCATAAATGCATGAAAGCTAATCTTATATATTTATATATATATATTAAAAATGTTTAATAACACAAGGGATGTATAACATTAATAAAAGAAATCATTTATGCTTTGTATGTATATATAATGTGTATTTTTTAAGTGTGTATATATATATATTTATGTGTATTTTTGCGTGTGTGTACGTGTTATATGATAGGTAATTTCTCTAGCAATATATATATTTCTTAATGTTTAAATTCCAATTTTTAATATATTGATCTCAATTTTTAAACTAAATATATAATCATAGTTAAACAATAATTAATTTATCATATTATATATGGATATTCCATTCATGAATATTAAAATTTCTAATTTTCTTTATTCATTTCATCTCAATTGTTAACTCAACTTAATATGACATGACTTAAGGTTTTCGTTCTCTACACCTCTCTCTATCTCTATATTTCTCTCTCTTGATTTTTTCTCTCTCTCTGTTTTTTTGATATCTCTCTCTTATGTTTATCTTCTTTCTTTTTCTTTCTTTATCTTTCCCTTTACTTTCTCCCCTTTTCTCTCTCTCTCTCTGTCTTTTTCCTTCTCCTTAACACAACGACTCATTAAGATAAACAAATCCACTATCCCTGATGTCTTCCAAAAGTAACGGTTGCATTTTGAAAGGGTATGTCAATATTTATTTATAAAACTGGTATATACTGTTATTTGTCTGATGAAAGCATGCCATAATTTAACATGGTATACTTGAAATATGTATAATAAAACAGATATGGTTTTATAACTATAGTTTCCATTTGTTAATATCGTCTATATATATATATATATATATATATATATATATATATATATATATATATATAAATATATATATATATATATATAGTCAACAAATACGGTGAAAGCTATATATATATATATATATAGCTTTCATTGTATTTTTTGACTAAAGACATTTTAGTCTGATAATGGGGTTTAGAACCCTCATATATATATACATACATATATATATATATATATATATATATATATATATATATATATATATATACATATATATGAATATAGACATAGAATATTCGAAAATATTCTGTATGTTTATAATAAACATTTTGAAGACCTAATCGCTATAGAATAGAATACGTCACGTATTACAATTAGATTCTCGATAAAAGCAAGGGAAGTAATCTACGCGTTTCATTCTCGTTAGAAATCATCAGGACTACATATCCAGTGCTTTTATCGAGAATGACACAGCTAGAGACTTATAGAATACTTAGCTGTGTACAGGAACTGGTTTGAAAGAGCGGTTGCCGGTCCGGCAGAAATTAGAAATTGGAATAAATGCTCTGAAATAGCGATATATATGTGAATATAGACATAGAATATTCGAAAATATTCTGTATGTTTATAATAAACATTTTGAAGACCTAATCGCTATAGAATAGAATACGTCACGTATTACAATTAGATTCTCGATAAAAGCAAGGGAAGTAATCTACGCGTTTCATTCTCGTTAGAAATCATCAGGACTACATATCCAGTGCTTTTATCGAGAATGACACAGCTAGAGACTTATAGAATACTTAGCTGTGTACAGGAACTGGTTTGAAAGAGCGGTTGCCGGTCCGGCAGAAATTAGAAATTGGAATAAATGCTCTGAAATAGCGATATATATGTGAATATAGACATAGAATATTCGAAAATATTCTGTATGTTTATAATAAACATTTTGAAGACCTAATCGCTATAGAATAGAATACGTCACGTATTACAATTAGATTCTCGATAAAAGCAAGGGAAGTAATCTACGCGTTTCATTCTCGTTAGAAATCATCAGGACTACATATCCAGTGCTTTTATCGAGAATGACACAGCTAGAGACTTATAGAATACTTAGCTGTGTACAGGAACTGGTTTGAAAGAGCGGTTGCCGGTCCGGCAGAAATTAGAAATTGGAATAAATGCTCTGAAATAGCGATATATATGTGAATATAGACATAGAATATTCGAAAATATTCTGTATGTTTATAATAAACATTTTGAAGACCTAATCGCTATAGAATAGAATACGTCACGTATTACAATTAGATTCTCGATAAAAGCAAGGGAAGTAATCTACGCGTTTCATTCTCGTTAGAAATCATCAGGACTACATATCCAGTGCTTTTATCGAGAATGACACAGCTAGAGACTTATAGAATACTTAGCTGTGTACAGGAACTGGTTTGAAAGAGCGGTTGCCGGTCCGGCAGAAATTAGAAATTGGAATAAATGCTCTGAAATAGCGATATATATGTGAATATAGACATAGAATATTCGAAAATATTCTGTATGTTTATAATAAACATTTTGAAGACCTAATCGCTATAGAATAGAATACGTCACGTATTACAATTAGATTCTCGATAAAAGCAAGGGAAGTAATCTACGCGTTTCATTCTCGTTAGAAATCATCAGGACTACATATCCAGTGCTTTTATCGAGAATGACACAGCTAGAGACTTATAGAATACTTAGCTGTGTACAGGAACTGGTTTGAAAGAGCGGTTGCCGGTCCGGCAGAAATTAGAAATTGGAATAAATGCTCTGAAATAGCGATATATATGTGAATATAGACATAGAATATTCGAAAATATTCTGTATGTTTATAATAAACATTTTGAAGACCTAATCGCTATAGAATAGAATACGTCACGTATTACAATTAGATTCTCGATAAAAGCAAGGGAAGTAATCTACGCGTTTCATTCTCGTTAGAAATCATCAGGACTACATATCCAGTGCTTTTATCGAGAATGACACAGCTAGAGACTTATAGAATACTTAGCTGTGTACAGGAACTGGTTTGAAAGAGCGGTTGCCGGTCCGGCAGAAATTAGAAATTGGAATAAATGCTCTGAAATAGCGATATATATGTGAATATAGACATAGAATATTCGAAAATATTCTGTATGTTTATAATAAACATTTTGAAGACCTAATCGCTATAGAATAGAATACGTCACGTATTACAATTAGATTCTCGATAAAAGCAAGGGAAGTAATCTACGCGTTTCATTCTCGTTAGAAATCATCAGGACTACATATCCAGTGCTTTTATCGAGAATGACACAGCTAGAGACTTATAGAATACTTAGCTGTGTACAGGAACTGGTTTGAAAGAGCGGTTGCCGGTCCGGCAGAAATTAGAAATTGGAATAAATGCTCTGAAATAGCGATATATATGTGAATATAGACATAGAATATTCGAAAATATTCTGTATGTTTATAATAAACATTTTGAAGACCTAATCGCTATAGAATAGAATACGTCACGTATTACAATTAGATTCTCGATAAAAGCAAGGGAAGTAATCTACGCGTTTCATTCTCGTTAGAAATCATCAGGACTACATATCCAGTGCTTTTATCGAGAATGACACAGCTAGAGACTTATAGAATACTTAGCTGTGTACAGGAACTGGTTTGAAAGAGCGGTTGCCGGTCCGGCAGAAATTAGAAATTGGAATAAATGCTCTGGTATATATATATATATGTAAAAGTTCTATTTATATTGTTGGGATAAAACAAGCAAATATTTTTATAACTGATATAAAGCACTCAACAATATATATATATATATATATATATATATATATATATATATATATATATATATACATGTGTATATATATATTTCGTTTCTGAATTTGTTTAGCAAGATTCTTTATCTGAAAACGTGTATTGAAACCAATATTGTTATACTTTGGGAGGGTCATGTTGCCAATAAGAAACACACGCACAAATAGCTTTCAGTTCAATTGATTATAGTAAATTGAAGTGAAAGTCTCTGGTGCGTGTGTTTCTTTTTGGCAACATGACCCTCCCGAAGTATAACAATATATACATATATATATATATATATATATATGAGGGCGTCTGGCTCAGTGGTTTGAGAATTGGATTCACAATCTTGAGGTTGTGAGTTCGATTCCTAGACGGGGAGATGCGTTATGTTCTTGAGCAAGACACTTTATTTCACGTTGCTCCTTCTACCTGGAGTTGCGACCGATAGATAGTACTGGCAACTGTAAAGACTGACGAAAACATTGAATAGTCTGTCCGATTTGACGAAAGTCGATCGATATCGCACATACACGTACACACACTTACTCAAATACGCACACACTGACATACACCACATACGCACACATATATTTACATACATAGATACATACATACATACATATATATATATATATATATATGTATGTGTGTGTATGTGTGTGTATGTGTGTGTGTGTATGTGTTTAAAGTGTGTTAGAGAATAATAGTGATAAAATAACACCAGGTATGTTAAACAGAAATCAATAGTCGGTATGTGATTCATTAGCATACACTCGCCTGCCTATCATATAAGGAGGGTGTCATGCAGGAGATTGTTAAGTGTGTGACAGTAATGATGGCTCAGCTCGAGATTTATTTCCATTAAGAGATCTATGTCCTCCTCATATATGAAATATATTTAAACGTTTGTGAAATCGGTCACGAAAATTGGCTCGTTATGAAAGAACTATCAGACAATGTCACAATAGTTCAGAAGCCTAAAAACGAATTTTCGATCTTCACTTATAACAAGAATGAATGCTGAGAAACTTGGGCAGAATGTTAGGTTATAATGAAAGCGACCTAAGTGATCATAAATATATAAATATACAAAAAATATATAAATATACAAACACGCGCACTCCGCCATACATATGTATGTATATATATATATATATATATATATATATATATATATAAGAGCGAGAGACGTACATACATATGCATGTGGGAGTATATATATATATATATATATATATATATATATCTGTGTGTGTATGTGATTGTGTGAAGGTGTGTGTGTGTGTGTCTAATGGCGAGAATAACGATAAAGGGAGCTTATTTTATATTGCTTTACTTGGTAGTCATTCAAACGTAAACTAACTTTCTTAATTGTTTCTATATATAGAAAATATATATTGTAGCATCATGTAACATGTTCAAGGAAACTCTTCGTTTGCTATTTAGACAGAAAAAGTCTTATACGCACATAAACACAATCTGAGTCATATGAATATACATATGAATATACAAATAGCATTAAATATATATGTATATCTATATATTTATTTATTTATTGACACATACACAGATCTCCAAAAGTTACAAGTCGGTAAACGTGGAAGGGCCGAACTCCGACCGTCATCGCCTCCATCCCTCTCGTCCTCCTCATCTCTCTGTATGGTGAGCAAATGGCATCCCACGTGCTGGACTCCCTACAGCCCCAGCGAATACAATGGATAAGGCGTTTCCCCAGAGGATGGCACGGGAGATGTGCGGGAAGAGAAATTCCGTCTCACGAGGCTTACACCTGGTGATGAGTAGAGAGGTAGCCCTAGGACCAACAATACCAGAAGTCTCCACTCCCAAGGGAACGACCGCAAACCTGTCGGAGAGCGACCGGTACTTGGAGACAAACTGGTTCGAAGATCATACTTTTGGTATTATAGGATCCTTATATCATTTGGTTTGTTTGCAAGTGTTTGTCTATTTATATCTGCTAGATGTAACGTTAGGATGACATGTTCTGAGCAGTGACATGTGTATAATATTGTGTGTGCGGGTTTGCGAATTCCCGTCAAGTATTATGAACTTTTTTTTATGTAAATTAATGTCGAATTGTAACCGTTTGAAAATGTTAGGTATTCTGGATTATGTTATGTGTTTGGGCTGCGTGATGTGCGGGTTTATGTCAATTTTGTTGTGTATAGTTGTATTTCTCTGTTTGAGTTGGCTCTTATACGTGTGTGCTGTACTATCTCAAAAAGTACGTGTGCGACTTTTCATCATGCATTGGGGGCTAAGTTTAAAAATGTGGTTGACTTGAGGTTACACTTAGCCGTTAATATTTCTTCTTTGATTCTATGTTCAAACCTCCGGCTTCAATAGTAACATTCAGGTCTTCGAATTGTTTTTGCTTTTGTCTAAGTGTTTCTAATTGTAGTTATACTCTGAAGAGAACAGGGATTTCGTCACACTCGTGTATTACAAATACTAGAATCCATCAAGTAACACTCTCAATATCACACGAAGCACTATCACTAGATGGATACAGCCACAGGAATCATGCAATAATGCAAACCTGTAAATAGTCGGGTGGGTTACAATAGTGGGCTGTTAGAACTCAAGATGGAGAAAAATGAAACATGTTAACAAGACAGATGAGCACAGCAGGAGGTCAACAACTGGTCATACACACAGACACAAGCAGGGATACTCACAGACACATACACTAGTACAAGCACAGATACACACATATGCCCCCCCCCCATATATATACACACACACGCGCACACGCGCGGACACACACACACACACACACATATGTATATTATTATATATATATATATAGGTTGTAATAAAATGAAAACGAAATTTCATTTCTCACTCTTAGTACGGCACTTACTTAATAAATTCAGGCTGTTCAGTTTGTTTGCAAACGAACAAAGCGGGCGTTATAATAAGCGTCCGCTAAACTGATACGTACATATACGTATGTGTACCTGAATGTATATATATATATATATATATATATATATATATATATATATATATGCATGCTACTGTACGTCTGTATACATATATGTATGTACGTATACATACATACTTACATTTAAGTAAGTGCCGTCCTAAGAGTGAGAAATGAAATTTCGTTTTCATTTTATTATAACTTATCGTTCTCGGTACGCCTGGCCGAACTCACTCGATATGCAAATTAGGCTGCTCAGCCGTTAATTTTCATAAGGAAAGTATATACTTTCGAACGTTCAACCATCTGGCAGAAGGCTATACGGTGCTGATGATAGATAACAAGCTTGAAACTAGTACATCGTTCCTGTGTCAGTGTTGAATAAAAAGGTGACGTGGTTGCCTTAACAACGTACGGCATAAATTCAGGCTGTTCAGTTTGTTTACAGATGGAAAAAATTGGGCGTTATAATAAGCGTCCGCTAAACTGATACGTACATATATGTCTGCGTACCTGTATGTATATATGTATATATATATATATATATATATATATATATATATATATATATATATATATATATATATATATATATATATATATATATATGTGTGTGCATGCTACTGTACGTCTGTATACATATATGTATGTACGTATACATACATACTTACATTTAAGTAAGTGCCGTACTAAGAGTGAGAAATGAAATTTAGTTTTCATTTTATTACAACTAATCGTTCTCGGTACGCCTGGCCGAACTCACTCGATATGCAAATTAGGCTGCTCAGCCGTTAATTTTCATAAGGAAAGTATATACTTTCGAACGTTCAACCATCTGGCAGAAGGGTATACGGTGCTGATGATAGCTAACAAGCTTGAAACTAGTACATCATTCCTGTGTCAGTGTTGAACAAAAAGGTGACGTGGTTGCCTTAACACCGTATGGCATACATTCAGGCTGTTCAGTTTGTTTACAAACGAACAAAGCGGGCGTTATAATAAGCGTCCGCTAAACTGATACGTACATATACGTATGTGTACCTGTATATATATATATATATATATATATATATATATATATATATATATATATATATATATATATGTGCATGCTACTGTACGTCTGTATACATATATGTATGTACGTATACATACATACTTACATTTAAGTGCCGTACTAAGAGTGAGATATGAAATTTCGTTTTTATTTTATTACAACTTATCGTTCTCGGTACGCCTGGCTGAACTCACTCGATATGCAAATTAGGCTGCTCAGCCGTTAATTTTCATAAGGAAATTATATACTTTCGAACGTTCAACCATCTGGCAGAAGTGTATACGGTGCTGATGATAGCTAACAAGCTTGAAACTAGTACATCGTCCCTGTGTCAGTGTTGAACAAAAAGGTGACGTGGTTGCCTTAACACCGTACGGCATATATTCAGGCTGTTCAGTTTGTTTACAAACGAACAAAGCGGGCGTTATAATAAGCGTCCGCTAAACTGTTACGTACATATACGTATGTGTACCTGTATACATATATATATATATATATATATATATATATATATATATATATATATATATATATATATATATATATATATATATATATATATATATATATATATATATATATATATATATGTGCATGCTACTGTACGTCTGTATACATATATGTATGTACGTATACATACATACTTACATTTAAGTGCCGTACTAAGAGTGAGATATGAAATTTCGTTTTTATTTTATTACAACTTATCGTTCTCGGTACGCCTGGCTGAACTCACTCGATATGCAAATTAGGCTGCTCAGCCGTTAATTTTCATAAGGAAATTATATACTTTCGAACGTTCAACCATCTGGCAGAAGTGTATACGGTGCTGATGATAGCTAACAAGCTTGAAACTAGTACATCGTCCCTGTGTCAGTGTTGAACAAAAAGGTGACGTGGTTGCCTTAACACCGTACGGCATATATTCAGGCTGTTCAGTTTGTTTACAAACGAACAAAGCGGGCGTTATAATAAGCGTCCGCTAAACTGTTACGTACATATATGTATGTGTACCTATATGTATATATATATATATATATATATATATATATTAGAAAGTGAGGTTTTTTTTACAAAATGAAAAATAACCGAGGTGTCCCACACGAGTGGAAGTATAAAGAAAAAGAGATGAAATCGAAAATGCAACTGAAGTCTTATTTTTTTTAAAAATATATATATTTATTTGGTTCCTTTACCGGTTTCGCAGTTCTTCTGCTTTTCAAAGGGTGATTTGAGATGGAGGGTCTGTGGTTTTTCTATCATCTGGTTGGTCTCTAAATGTTACTATGGAAAAAGTGGCTCGAAAGCCAGGTTTTTCGAGAAGTAATTTTATTGGTTTGTCAATAATTATAATAAATTTCGCGCCAGTTCGCGTTACAATAGTTCTTCAAATAAGAGAGGGGGGGGGGTTGTCACAGGTTGTTTTTTCATATATGAGCGTTTGAATTTCTTTTTACTTGAAAAAATGAGGCTCACGAAGGCTTTTTTTTGGTTGGTTATAAATGAAATTTGGCTGTCATGTAAACAAGTTTTCATTACATTTTTGCGCCCTTATTTGGAAAACTATTCTGTAGTCTTTATAGTGAATGTTATGACAATGGAGAGATAGTGGTCAAGGGAAAAGGGATTGGGAGAAATGTTCTGGTTCAGTGAATATGGCCAGCTGTCAGAGTTCAGGTGTCAGAGTTCAGATTTTCTATTGAGACTGAAGATATGTGTTTATTTGTGTGCTTGTGTGTGTGTATATGTGTGTGTGTGTGTGTATGTGTGTATTGGAAGATGATTCTATTAGTAGAGATGGGGGAGGGAGTTGTGTGTGTGTGTATATGGGTGTTATGTGTGCGTGTGCGAGTATGTTAAGATGGAGAGAATATATATTTTGTGTGTGTGTATATATATGTGTGTAGGAAAGTGGTTCTATTAGTAGAAATGGGGAGGGAGTTGTAGGTGTGGGGGTTGTTATGTGTGTGTATGGGTGTTATGTGTGTGGGAGTATGGTTAGCATGTTAAGATGAAGAGAATATATATATATATATATATATATATATTGTGTGTGTGTATGTGTGTGTGTAGGAAAGTGATTCCTTTAGTAGGAATATTTTTGAATGAACATATTTTCTTGACTTTTTCGTGTTTGCTGTTGTATTGCCAGTGCAAACGTATGTTAAGGTTTATTTAGTTCGGGTTTTTATTTTCTAAAGTAGAAGGTGTTATGTGTGTGTGTGTATGTCATATTGTGGTGTTGACGTAATGTATATTAAACCTTATTTAATGTTGGTCTATATTTTTGAATAAACATATTTTCCTTATTTATTCGCATTTGTTCTGTTGTATTGTTAGCGCAAAGGTAAAATGGGAAGACTTGGAATTTGGGTGTCTTATTACTTGCGCAAATGTCTAGATATGCACTTAGTGGTATCTGTCTCGTGGTTGGATCTCGTAATTGTTGGCGATGAACTGTCATTCTGTTTCTGAGTGTGAGTTTAGTTTGTCCTATATAATCTTCATTGCATCCTTTACATTTAATGGCATAAATTAGATTTTTTGATGAGCAAGTGAAGTGATTTTTTACAGTAAAATTTTGTCCTGATTTAAATGTATACGTGTTGCCTTCAATGAGGTGAGTGCAGGTTCCACAATTAGAGCGACCACATTTTTTGATACTTGGTTGTGGGTTTGTGGTAGGTAATTTGGCATTCGTGAGTAATGTTTTCAGTGATTTTGGTTGTCTTTTGCTTTTGATTATTTTGTGTGTTTCAAGGGCTCTTTTCATTCTTGGGTTTTGTTTTAGTAGTGGGATGTTATTGTGAATAGTGTTGTAAGCTTCCGCATTTCTTGGGTTGTGTGTTGAGATATATGATAGAATATTGGACGTATCTTGAATTTGTTTCTGATTCCGTAATTCATCAATGCTTATTACTTTAGCCCTTTCTATTCCATTATTTATTAGTAATAGTGGGTACCCTCTCTCAAGTAGAATTTCCTTTAATTCTTGAAGTCTTTTATTTCGCGTTTCATAATTGGAGACAATTGTGCAAATTCTTCTTGCTAGGTTAAAAGGAATGTTCGTCTTCGTGTGCTTTGGATGGTTGGAGGTGAATAGCAGATATTGTTTGGAATCTGTTGGTTTGTAGTGTATGTCAGTTTCGATATTTGTGTCTTTTTTTGTGATTAAGATGTCCAGAAATGGGAGTTGATCTTGGCTGTATTCCATTGTGAATTGGATGTGGTTATTGATGCCGTTTATTAAGTTTTTGAAATCCTTCAGTTGGTCGAGTGTGTGGGACCAAAGAATGAGGCAATCATCCAAGTAGCGTTTGCAATTCTCTGATAAATAGTTGTGGAAGTTCAATCCGTATTTTGATTTGGACTGTTCATATATCTGGACTTCTAAGTATGCCATGACTAAGTTGGCATAAGTTGGAGCGGCTTTTGTGCCCATCGCAGTCCCCGATATTTGCTTGTAAGTATTGCCATCGAAATCAAAAAAGTTGTTCTGTAGGATGAATTTTAATCCCTCGGTGATGAAGCTTTTTTCTATTCTGATCAGGTATCTCATTGGGATATTTCTCTAGCCAGAATCCTATTGCTTCTAGTCCGTATTGGTGTTGGATCGTTGTGTAGAGATTCACTACATCGAAAGACACAATAATAGTGTCGTTGTTGACATGTTTGGGGAGGTGGTTTAAGAGGTCCAGATCGTCTCTTACAAGGCTTGGTATGTGTTTCAGTATTGGTTTCAGTAGTATGTCTATAAAGTTGCTCAATCTGTGTGTTTCACATTGTGGGCCCGCTACAATTGGTCTTAATTTAAGGTATGTGGGGTATTGTGTGTTCACGCAGGCTGAGGTGGATTGTTTACAGGCATCGTTGATTATTTTACATTTGTGGATCTTCGGAAGTCCGTAAAGGTTGGTGGTTTTGTATTCAAAATTTGTTAAATAATCGCGGTCGTTTTTAGTTAGGTCTTCCTGGTATCGATAAATCAGTGTGTTTAACTTGGTCATTATTTTTGATTGCTGGTAGTTTTTTACTCTTTCATAGTAATTAGTATTTTGTAAGAGAGAGAACATAGAATTTTTATATTTTTCAGCCTCCATAATGACAACAGTACTTCCCTTGTCCGGAAAAGATGGCATTGATACGTACATACATGTATGTGTACCTGTATGTATATATATATATATATATATATATATATATATATATATATATATATATATATGTGTGTGCATGCTACTGTACGTCTGTATACATATATGTATGTACGTATACATACATACTTATATATATATATATATATATATATATATATATATATATATATATATATATATATATATATATAATATATATATATAAATCGTAATAAGTGTTATCGAAGTTGCAATAGCAAGTAGCAGATTAGTCTCGAGCTTCGAAGCCCGTTCCAAAGCACTCGATGATAGATTATATAATAAATTTCTCCTCAGAGAGAACACAAGAAGTTAGGTATTAATGACACAAGAAATAAGGTGACCGGCGGCATGGTGCCACATTAATATCAAAACAACAAAAGTACAGACAGTTTTAAATACGAACCTGGCCCTGTCCGATAGCTATTAATCGATTAATATCTTCTATAGGTTTCTAGGAACCTGGAGTTACATTCCAAGTTGCCTAATGTATATGTAATTCAGTAATGCATCGAAAGATTGAACGGAAATTTCCATACGTCAACAGGTTTTTCGTTCCAAGTATCCACTTTCATCGGTTTCTGAAACGACACTGCCATTCGACTGTATTAAATTTGGCAGTGATGTCACGTGTCTTTCAAGGTGAGTTCTCCGTGCATATTCAAAAGTGTGAACAAAGATATATTCAAAGTCTCGAGGTAAGCTCTCAATCAGGTCAAACAAACAATTAAACAATCAATTAAATAATTAATCAATTAATTAATTAATTAATTATTTATAAAGGCTAGGAGAAAATAATAGTAGTAATGAGTAGAATCGAAGTTGCTGCTGTAAGCAGCAGATTTGCCTCGATCTTCGTAGACTGTCAAAGAGAACTCGATGTTAGAGTAATTAATAAATTTCTCCTCAGAGTGGACATATATATATATATATATACATATATATATATATATGAGATAAAATAAGATACAAACACGTCAGTGCATTAGAGTCACACACACTCATCGCATTAGAGAAATGACAGTACAAGAGATAGCTCAATGTTATCAAACAGACCCGAAAAAATTATATAAATCAACAAATTTTGGCTTGTTCTAGCCGTTGATATTATTTATCTTTTGCTTGCTCTGAAGACTCCTAATTACTGGGACGAAACATTGTCAGCGAATAAAGATTTTTAATGTATTAAAGGCTTCTTTGTTGATTTATATAATTTTATATATATATATATATATACGTGTAAGTATGTGTGTATACGTACATACATATATGTATACAGACGTACAGTAGCATGCATATATATATATATATATATATATATATATACATACAGGTACACATACATATATGTACGTATCAGGATAGCGGAAACTTATTATAACGCCGCTTTGTTCGTTTGTAAACAAACTGAACAACCTGAATTTTTATGCCGTACGGTGTTAAGGCAACCACGTCACCTTTTTGTTCAACACTGACACAGGAACGATGTACTAGCTTCAAGGTTGTTAGCTATCATCAGCACCGTATACCCTTCTGCCAGATGGTTGAACGTTCGAAAGTTTATACTTTCCTTATGAAAATTAACGGCTGAGCAGCCTAATTTGCATATCGAGTGAGTTCGGCCAGGCGTACCGAGGACGATAAGTTGTAATAAAATGAAAACTAAATTTCATTTCTCACTCTTAGTACGGCACTTACTTAAATGTAAGTATGTATGTATACGTACATACATATATGTATACAGACGTACAGTAGCATGCACACACACACACACACACACATATATATATATATATATATATATATATATATATATATATATATATACAGGTACACATACATATATGTACGTATCAGTTTAGCGGACTCTTATTATAACGCCCAATTTTTTCCATTTGTAAACAAACTGAACAGCCTGAATTTATGCCGTACGGTGTTAAGGCAACCACGTCACCTTTTTATTCAACACTGACACAGGAACGATGTACTAGTTTCAAGCTTGTTAGCTATCATCAGCACCGTATACCCTTCTGCCAGATGGTTGAACGTTCGAAAGTATATACTTTCCTTATGAAAATTAACGGCTGAGCAGCCTAATTTGCATATCGAGTGAGTTGGGCCAGGCGTACCGAGAACGATAAGTTGTAATAAAATGAAAACGAAATTTCATTTCTCACTCTTAGTACGGCACTTACTTAAATGTAAGTATGTATGTATACGTACATACATATATGTATACAGACGTACAGTAGCATGCACATATATATATATATATATATATATATATATATATATATATATATATATATATATATATATATATATATATATATATATATATATATATATATATATATATATATATATATATATATATATATATATATATATATATATATATATATATACATACAGGTACACATACGTATATGTACGTATCAGTTTAGCGGACGCTTATTATAACAGCCGCTTTGTTCGTTTGTAAACAAACTGAACAGCATGAATTTATTAAGTAAGTGCCGTACTAAGAGTGAGAAATGAAATTTCGTTTTCATTTTATTACAACCTATATATATATATATATATAATAATATACATATGTGTGTGTGTGTGTGTGTGTCCGCGCGTGTGCGCGTGTGTGTGTATATATATGGGGGGGGGGGCGTATGTGTGTATCTGTGCTTGTACTAGTGTATGTGTCTGTGAGTATCCCTGCTTGTGTCTGTGTGTATGACCAGTTGTTGACCTCCTGCTGTGCTCATCTGTCTTGTTAACATGTTTCATTTTTCTCCATCTTGAGTTCTAACAGCCCACTATTGTAACCCACCCGACTATTTACAGGTTTGCATTATTGCATGATTCCTGTGGCTGTATCCATCTAGTGATAGTGCTTCGTGTGATATTGAGAGTGTTACTTGATGGATTCTAGTATTTGTAATACACGAGTGTGACGAAATCCTTGTTCTCTTCAGAGTATAACTACAATTAGAAACACTTAGACAAAAGCAAAAACAATTCGAAGACCTGAATGTTACTATTGAAGCCGGAGGTTTGAACATAGAATCAAAGAAGAAATATTAACGGCTAAGTGTAACCTCAAGTCAACCACATTTTTAAACTTAGCCCCCAATGCATGATGAAAAGTCGCACACGTACTTTTTGAGATAGTACAGCACACACGTATAAGAGCCAACTCAAACAGAGAAATACAACTATACACAACAAAATTGACATAAACCCGCACATCACGCAGCCCAAACACATAACATAATCCAGAATACCTAACATTTTCAAACGGTTACAATTCGACATTCATTTACATAAAAAAATGTTCATAATACTTGACGGGAATTCGCAAACCCGCACACACAATATTATACACATGTCACTGCTCAGAACATGTCATCCTAACGTTACATCTAGCAGATATAAATAGACAAACACTTGCAAACAAACCAAATGATATAAGGATCCTATAATACCAAAATTATGATCTTCGAACCAGTTTGTCTCCAAGTACCGGTCGCTCTCCGACAGGTTTGCGGTCGTTCCCTTGGGAGTGGAGACTTCTGGTATTGTTGGTCCTAGGGCTACCTCTCTACTCATCACCAGGTGTAAGCCTCGTGAGACGGAATTTCTCTTCCCGCACATCTCCCGTGCCATCCTCTGGGGAAACGCCTTATCCATTGTATTCGCTGGGGCAGTAGGGAGTCCAGCACGTGGGACGCCATTTGCTCACCATACAGAGAGATGAGGAGGACGAGAGGGATGGAGGCGATGACGGTCGGAGTTCGGCCCTTCCACGTTTACCGACTTGTAACTTTTGGAGTTCTGTGTATGTGTCAATAAATAAATAAATATATAGATATACATATATATTTAATGCTATTTGTATGTTCATATGTATATTCATATGACTCAGATTGTGTTTATGTGCGTATAAGACTACGTGTGTAACGCGAACTGGCGCGAAATTTATTATAATTATTGACAAACCAACCAAATTACTTCTCGAAAAACCTGGCTTTCGAGCCACTTTTTCCATAGTAACATTTAGAGACCAACCAGATGTGAGAAAAACCACAGACCCTCCATCTCAACTCACTCTTTGAAAAGCAGAAGAACTGCGAAACCGGTAAAGGAACCAAATAAATATATATATTTAAAAAAAAAATAAGACTTCGGTTGCATTTTCGATTTCATCGCTTTTTCTTTATATATATATATATATATATATATATATATATATATATGCATGCTACTGTACGTCTGTATACATATATGTATGTACGTATACATACATACTTACATTTAAGTAAGTGCCGTACTAAGAGTGAGAAATGAAATCTCGTTTTCATTTTATTACAACTTATCGTTCTCGTTACGCCAGGCCGAACTAACTCGATATGCAAATTAGGCTGCTCAGCCGTTAATTTTCATAAGGAAAGTATATACTTTCGAACGTTCAACCATCTGGCAGAAGTGTATACGGTGCTGATGATAGCTAACAAGCTTGAAACTAGTACATCGTTCCTGTGTCAGTGTTGAACAAAAAGGTGACGTGGTTGCCTTAACACCGTACGGCATAAATTCAGGCTGTTCAGTTTGTTTACAAACGAACAAAGCGGGCGTTATAATAAGCGTCCGCTAAACTGATACGTACATATATGTATGTGTACCTGTATGTATGTATATATATATATATATATATATATATATATATATATATATATATATATATACATATATATATATATATATATATATATATATATATATATATATATATATATATATATATGTGCATGCTACTGTACGTCTGTATACATATATGTATGTACGTATACATACATACTTATATATATATATATATATATATATATATATATATATATATATATATATATAAATCGTAATAAGTGTTATCGAAGTTGCAATAGCAAGTAGCAGATTAGTCTCGAGCTTCGGAGCCCGTTCCAAAGCACTCGATGATAAATTATATAATAAATTTCTCCTCAGAGAGAACACAAGAAGTTAGGTATTAATGACACAATGCATAAGGTGACCGGCGGCATGGTGCCACATTAATATCAAAACAACAAAAGTACAGACAGTTTTAAATACGAACCTGGCCCTGTCCGATAGCTATTAATCGATTAATATCTTCTATAGGTTTCTAGGCACCTGGAAGTTACATTCCAAGTTGCCTAATGTATATGTAATTCAGTAATGCATCGAAAGATTGAACGGAAATTTCCATACGTCAGCAGGTTTTTCGTTCCAAGTATCCACTTTCATCGGTTTCTGAAACGACACTGCCATTCGACTGTATTAAATTTGGCAGTGATGTCACGTGTCTTTCAAGGTGAGTTCCCCGTGCATATTCAAAAGTGTGAACAAAGATATATTCAAAGTCTCGAGGTAAGCTCTCAATCAGGTCAAACAAACAATTAAACAATCAATTAAATAATTAATCAATTAATTGATTAATTAATTAATTATAAAGGCTAGGAGAAAATAATAGTAGTAATGAGTAGAATCGAAGTTGCGGCTGTAAGCAGCAGATTTGCCTCGATCTTCGTAGACTGTCAAAGAGAACTCGATGTTAGAGTAATTAAAAAATTTCTCCTCATAGTGGACATATATATATATATATATATGAGATAAAATAAGATAAAAACACGTGAGTGCATTAGAGTCACACACACTCATCGCATTAGAGAAATGACAGTACAAGAGATAGCTCAATGTTATCAAACAGACCCGAAAAAATTATATAAATCAACAAATTTTGGCTTGTTCTAGCCGTTGATATTATTTATCTTTTGCTTGCTCTGAAAATTCCTAATTACTGGGACGAAACATTGTCAGCGAATAAAGATTTTTAATGTATTAAAGGCTTCTTTGTTGATTTATATAATTTTATATATATATATATACGTGTAAGTATGTGTGTATACGTACATACATATATGTATACCGACGTACAGTAGCATGCATATATATATATATATATATATATATATATATATATATATATATATATATATACACATACAGGTACACATACATATATGTACGTATCAGTTTAGCGGACGCTTATTATAACGCCGCTTTGTTCGTTTGTAAACAAACTGAACAACCTGAATTTTTATGCTGTACGGTGTTAAGGCAACCACGTCACCTTTTTGTTCAACACTGACACAGGAACGATGTACTAGTTTCAAGGTTGTTAGCTATCATCAGCACCGTATATCCTTCTGCCAGATAGTTGAACGTTCGAAAGTATATACTTTCCTTATGAAAATTAACGGCTGAGCAGCCTAATTTGCATTTATATACATACATACAGGTACACATACATATATGCACGTATCAGTATGCATATATGTATGCATATATGTATGTGTACCTGTATGCATATATATATATATATATATTTATATATATATATATATATATATATATATATATATATATATATATATATATATATATATATATATATATATATATATATATATATGCATGCTACTGTACGTCTGTATACATATATGTATGTACGTATACACACATACTTACATTTAAGTAAGTGCCGTACTAAGAGTGAGAAATGAAATTTCGTTTTCATTTTATTTCAACTTATATATATACGTATATATATATATTCCTTACCTTAAGTTGCTCGCACATTGCTCGGTTTGTTGTTTTTTTTTCGCCATTTTCTTTTCCTTCCCTTTTCCAGTCTATTTTCCTTTCCTCCCTCCTCCGTTTTCCTAATGACCTACCCAGTTATTGAATGCTCAATGGATATGCCCTCTTTTGCCCGTAACTTTTATTTTCATTATACTTAATTGCAACCACACAGCTCGCCATTATATACACATAGTTTCCGCTGTGACCCTTCTCTCTTCTCCCCCCTTGCTTATATTCACTCTCCTCCCTTCTATCTCCTTCTCCATCTTCTGCTAGTCACCTTCTCTCGGCTAGCCTGCCACTTTAACTATCTCTTTCTCGCTTCCTCTTACTTTCACTCATTCCCT
>OZ024740.1:189738574-189758574 GCA_964016885.1 Eledone cirrhosa
TCTTCTTCTTCTTCTTCTTCTTCTTCTTCTTCTTACTTGGGTGATGGTCTGATTCTGTTGCACCGTTTGACACCACCACCTGCTCTTGGCTGTTTTAGCAGAATCTACTTTATTGAAAGCATTCAGATCTCTTTTCTGGTTTGAGGATACCGTCCTCCGTAACTGTAACCTGGAAGGTCTTGAAAAGTACCTTGAGCTTGAATTCTCTCTAGCATATACATGAATAATCATTTAGTCGCAATTGCTTTTCTGTTTAAAAACATAGTAAAATAATGTTGCAGCCCTGAATAAAATGCTCTTTTTTTTCTGAATTCAAATTCTACTAAGATCAGCTTTGAGTTTCATCCTTCCGGGATGGCTAAAATAGTGTATCTCTAAAGTACGGTGTTCCATTAATTTCTGACTTTCACCCTATATTAGTAATTATATATATGTCACATAAATATATTGAGATGTTCTTGGGGAACTAATTCCTCAACATTTGGAATGATAGTTCCGAGACGAAACATTACATTTTTCACATTAATATCCTCGTGTGCAACCAATGATCAAAAGAAAATATTTTTGGTATGTTCACATGTTTTTGCGCGAATTGGAGATGATACGATAAGTTACACTTGTTTATCAAAGACTTGTTTTGACAAATTCTTTTCTTTTTACTTTGCATTACTGAGATCAACTTGCGTTATTCTTCATGACACTGACTCATCCGGATCAATTGATGATAGTTGCTTCTGACTCGACCCATTGACTCTCCAAGTATTAAATGGGCAAAGGAAAATGAGAGATAGAAATAGATAGAAGGAAAGGAAGAAAGAAAGAAAGAAAGAGAGAGAGAGAGAGAATGTGCGTGTGAGACTAGCCTTTATAAAACAACTTTCATTCAGACTGGTAGATTGGCAGTATAGATAGCGCGTCGAATAACATGTTTTGAAACATACAGTTACGACCCTTTACAGTCTGAGTTCAAATCCGCCGATGTTAGCATTGCATTGATCCTTACGCGATCGGTTGAGGTAACAAAATATCAGTAGCCCACTGGGTCGATTTAATCAACCCTCTCCTACTCCCAAATTGTTGACTTTGTCGCAATCAGAAACCATCTTTACTCATGACATTAGGGCTATGGATTGGCAGTATAGATTGTGCATGGAAGAACATGCTTTGCAACGTAAACTTACGGCCCTTTACACTCTGAATTCAAATTCCGCTGAGTTTAGCTTTGTCTTTCAACCTTACGGGGTCGATAAAATAAAGTACCAGTAATATACTGGGGTAGTTGAAATGAACGTTTCTTTTATTTTCATATTGCTGGCTTCATATCTAAAGAAGAAAATAATTATTCATGGCATTTGCCTTTGCAAAATAATTACACATATTATATTGAGAATGAAGACATAGTAAAGATTAATTGGTAGAAGGCAGACCTGCAATTAATTCTCTAGCTTAGATTTGCGTTTAAGTGTTGATAAAACTTGTACCAGGGTAGTACTGTCCTTGTTTTAATCTAAAATATTTAAAGCTCTGCATTTGTTAATAATAAATAACTGGTCTCACGGTACCTTTATTCTGCAGCCACGCTGTAAAATTGATGGAAAGTCACGTATTTTTATGAGTTTTCAACTTACAATAGGGCTCGTAACTCATTCCATCAATCCTTATTACAAAGACTCAAAGCCAGAAGCCCAAATCAATTATTTGGAAATAATATAAACAGATAAAAGGAAACTTTTAAACACATAAAATATGCCTGCTTTTGTTGTTAACAGAACTGGATGTGAAACAAGCACGTAACGTGACTCATTTTAAACTTGACGAGGGTTTCTTTATCATCGAACACTGAGAAAATACAGCGCCATAATTTCAGTGAGCAGAAAATTGCAATGAGGGAAATGATGTTAAAACGTGCTAACACATTCACCCTTAGCCTCAATTCAATTTAATCTTCGGCGTGTGATCAGATCTACATTCATCTTTCTTCCGGATGGAAAGAAAAAAGAGTTTTATTCTGATTCATGCATATAATTAATAACCTGCTGAGCATTCACGAATTTAGAATTTCCTGAATGTAGGACATTATTGAAGTGTATCTATTTCTACTCATTGTATCTCATGATTGAATTCGTTTCCCTTATTCTTTATATTTAGAATCATGTTTCCAATAACCCGCAGCCAATTAATGCATTGATCATCTTCTGATTGTTATGCGTATTTTTATTTGACAAATGCAATGTTGTCTTCAAATTATGAATTATGCAATGCTTATGCAAAGGCTATGCAAGTGTTATATGAGGTTGGTTATTGCTCTGCAATTTACGATATTGCATTTGATTTACAGGATGAATTCACTGCTATTAATATTTTCAAATATATATATTTCGGTGTTATTCGGATGGTATATCCTATTTCTTGGTTTAGCTCGGGAGGGTGTGACTTTGTTCATGAACTTTACACGCCTTGCAATACTAGATTATATTAATGCAATTGATGTTCTGATTCAATACCCGCAATTCAACATCTATCGGAAGAATTTGGGAAAGAAAGGAAACGCCAGTGTCTCGACGGAGATAAGGAATTAGGCTGGGGTTTGAGATGAAAGACACACACTGAGTAACGAGAGGAGGTGGCATGGGCATGACGGGTGTATTTAGGGGGAGTTAGTAGAAAACTGTTAAACTCCTAATGAGCAAGGACTGTTCTAGAAACGGAATATTGTCTGTGGACTCGGGATTGAAAACAACGAGTGGGAGAGAAGAGGGGAATGAAGAAATCGTGAAGTTGTTATTTCAGAGTATTTTGTAGGAGAGATGAAATAATATATTACACAGCAAAAGTTATTACCTGTAATACTCCACAGACAATATCATTTGTTTTTTTAATAATTACCTTTTATGGGGATGTTTATCTTTAGATACGTTTTATAAGTTAACCATGAAAAGATGATATACAGTGTCCATAAACCTTTCAGGCTATCTCAGACGTGTAACAATGGCATGGATAATGTGTAACCTTACCGTCTACAATTCCGTATCTTCATAATAAGCTTCATAATAAAACATCTGTTACCTATATTTGCAATGCAGTGAATTTAGTTAAAGGTAATTAGACACATGATGGAGCTATTAAAATAGACAACTTGATAATGTTAATCCTGATGTCTGTTAATTTAAATCAAAGTTAATTTAAACATAATGACTCGTAGAAACTATATGTATATGTAAATAAAGTAGTATAGTTAACAGAACGCACTATGAAATATGTAATAAAAGACTAATAAGTTTTAGAAAGCCGGTATAGAGCGGTAGAAAGGGAAAATAATGATATTGAATAAAGCAAATTAATGACGTGTTACGTCAAGGTTATTACTCTATTTCGAAATGCGAAAAGAAAACGGTTCAAAACGTAAACGAACGATCGAAGAGAAGAACACATCGATCAATCGTTTTTGTTTCACATTTTAAAAGTGGGTATTATCCCTGAAATATCATGCTGAGATATACTGAGTAAAACATTACTTTGTTTTCTTTCATTTGTCATCATTTTCCCTTTAATCTAGTACATTCTCTCGGCTTTCTGAAGCTTACATGTCATTTATTATATATCTATATGTTTAAATATGATCTCGTACCTATTTATCTCCTTCACTCTTTAATGTTTGTACACACTGATAGTTGTAAAATAAAACATTTGAAATATTCTCCGGGTTTCAAATGTCTCTCGAGCTACTTAATAATTCTATGAAGATGTTCTGCATTAATGAGTTTGTACAAGTAAGTCTTGTCGATTAAACTTTCACTAATATACATTTTAGTACGTGGTAAATACACTAATAACATTTTAGTGTTTCATGCAGACATTTTGTGATCTCAGTAGACAAAATGACAAATGCGTACACACCGAAAACTGAGGCGATAGTTGATTTGTAGCATGAGAGAACCGGTTGTTTCCAACACTATATGTTCGAAGAGAATACTATTGGTTAACAACCGTGATTTGGCAGCTTGTGAACATTGGCAAAGGCTACATAAAATTAATATGTGTAATCTTATTTTTCTTATATATCTCAATAATGAATGTCGGATAGATTATTGAAAGGTAATAATATATTAATAAAACAAGCAAAAAAAAAACAAGGCATATTACATAATATATTTTTCCTCTCTAAGTATATTCCCTTATTTGACGACTGTCAGTAGACTGTATCTTCAAAAGGCTGTATTTAGAATAATAGCTATGATATGTAAAAGAGAAAACATAAAAGAAGTTAGATATCTCATAATGTACAAAATAAATATTTTAGAAAGGAAGGAAAAGAATGCAACATGTTACTGATACAATTTTATGGTTGAAATGAGAATGAAACTTACACAGTTTGATATATGAAACTTTTGTTACTTAAATACTCTGCAAATTCAACGTTGAATAGCCTTTCATGCATATGAAAACCGAATTCCATATACATTCTTCCATTTTCTGTGTTTCAGTAAATGTAACAAAGGGAAACGAAATCTGAAGTTTTCTGGTGAATTCTATACGCCCAATAAGAAGCGTGGCTTAGGCGAAACCTTCTGAAATATATATTGCAATGACATATGTATCAGCTCAGCCATAAGTAATTCCACATGTGGATACGTTTCATATTTCTGCTTAAACCAATCGTGTTATGCACGAGCCGATGCCATGTCCTTTGCTTTCCCAAACCATTTCAGCAAACACACACGCAAACACATACATATGTACAGGCACACAAGAACATAAACATATATACCCTTATATATACACATATGCTTACAAATATCAATACACTACTAATATGGTTGTATGTACACACAAACACAAATATATATACAAACACACACACACACACAAATACACACAAACACACACACACGCATATATATATATATATATATATATATATATATATATATATATATATATATATATATATGTATATATATATATCCCCACACATATATATATATATATATATATATATATATATATATATATATATATATATGCATTTTTTATTAGCGTTTATGTTTTCATTCAAGCCAGCAGAATTCTCCGGCGTGAAACATTGTAGATATAGTTTTGGTTAGATTTCTGATGGATTTAATATTTGATTTTCATGAGAAGTACACCAGAATATAGCACTCTCTTGTATCTATGGCTGTATAATAGCTGGTTTGAAGCACGAATTATGAGAAAAGAGAGATGCTAAATCCAATAAACCTCTGTAGGAATAAAGAGCTCATACATGCAAAAATACCACAACAAAAGCGTATTCTTACATATGGGCACGCATTCATATATTTCACACATTTATATATATCTACACGTATGTAAGCTCCAACTGTTAATACATATACACCTGTATGCTTGTGTATACATTTGATGTTAGTTTAAAAGTTTATGTACGAATAGAAGTGTACCCAATAGGAATACTGTTCTTGCTGTATATTGATTTACTTTCCGATAATAAAGTCTGTGGTTGCTGGAGGAAACGTCTCCCATATTTTCTCCATTGCTTTACGTCTACAACACGCTTGTATATATATATATATATATATATATATATATATATATATATATATATATATATATATATATATATATATATATATATATATATATGTATATATATATATCCCCACACATATATATATATATATATATATATATATATATATATATATATATATATATATGCATTTTTTATTAGCGTTTATGTTTTCATTCAAGCCAGCAGAATTCTCCGGCGTGAAACATTGTAGATATAGTTTTGGTTAGATTTCTGATGGATTTAATATTTGATTTTCATGAGAAGTACACCAGAATATAGCACTCTCTTGTATCTATGGCTGTATAATAGCTGGTTTGAAGCACGAATTATGAGAAAAGAGAGATGCTAAATCCAATAAACCTCTGTAGGAATAAAGAGCTCATACATGCAAAAATACCACAACAAAAGCGTATTCTTACATATGGGCACGCATTCATATATTTCACACATTTATATATATCTACACGTATGTAAGCTCCAACTGTTAATACATATACACCTGTATGCTTGTGTATACATTTGATGTTAGTTTAAAAGTTTATGTACGAATAGAAGTGTACCCAATAGGAATACTGTTCTTGCTGTATATTGATTTACTTTCCGATAATAAAGTCTGTGGTTGCTGGAGGAAACGTCTCCCATATTTTCTCCATTGCTTTACGTCTACAACACGCTTGTATATATATATATATATATATATATATATATATATATATATATATATATATATATATATATATATATATATATATTATATATATATATATATATTTATGTATAATATTCTCAGAATCTGGTGACCAATAACAAGATTAAAATCTTGCGAAAAATCCCTTTGTTTATATCAATGCTGCAACTAGTTCAGACACGAAAAAAGAACAATTTGATTATCTCACTCTCCTCCTGAAAATATATATATAAGATAATGCATTACACTTAAATGCAAATTAAGTTAAAGGCTTATGCGGCTGTCAGATTATCCAAATGCCAGAAAGTAGAAATAATTTCACCACAAGCTCTTAGTTAAATACTGACTTTATAATTATGACTGGAGGTATTTAGTAATCTCCAGAAATTTTATTAACTGCATAAAAGCTAACATTTCGTGTATTATTCTCCATTTGTATTACGATTAATATTGTTCTCAAGTGTACATGTGCATTGAGATTTAATAATGCATACCATTCTAATCAAATACACCATTTACCACCAAGTGAAGACGACACATTTATAGCATTTTCCTAGATCGAATTAAAAACGGTGAATACTAAAAGTGATAACAAAACCAATCAATATGACAAATTCACATATCTACCAAAAGTAACAACATCTATATTAGAAATATCAACAATGTGAATAAGTTTGTATTTGAAAGAATATTTATAGAACATGGATCTTACGTCGGCTTCAACAATCCCTGAGATATTGTTCGATCAAATGAAATAATTATTCATTGAATTAGCTTTTAAGATACTGAAGATTTCACAGACATGCGTACGGGAAGCATAATCCTTAGAAAACGTCAACGTGACACAATATATAATATGGCTGGATCATTGCATTCCGTATATAATCTACTCGATGTTTCCAGATAGTTTCCGTTTACCCATTTTCCTTCTCACGACTTGGGTCAGCCCATAGGTTTGGTAAAAATGGAATGCCATATATTGACACCAAAGTGAGGGCCTAGTCAATGCGAAGCGTACTACAAATCATTATAGAACCATACAGGATACTTATAAATTCTAGTTAACGTAGCAGCACAAATGATAGCCTACTTACTTGTTACCATAAAAAACGTGAGAGTATGAAAATACAAAGCGATAATACTACCAAAATAAAGAAAGATTGCCGGCCAAATAAATTACCACCTTGTTTAGATTCACAATCTTTTAGCAATTACTTTCTTTTATTATTCCTTCAAACACGTATGCTATATAATAATTGAAGGAAATATGATTAAGCTCCGTTATAAACAACGCCCCTGTGTGTAACTTATTGGAAAAGCAACGACGATCATTGTGAAATTTTATCTTAACATAAAAAATCTACTACTACTACTACTACTACTACTACTACTACTACTACTACTACTACTGCTGCAGCATCTGTTGCTAGAGCTGCTGGCGCTGCTGTTTCTACGTTTAATGTTACTGCTGATGATTATATCAATTCATCTCAGGGATATTATTTAATTACGTTCTCCTCAAATATTTCCGCCCAAACAATTATTAATACGAATAATCAGCACATTCCTTCTTTCGTTTCCTACACATACAAACAAACAAACATACATACATATATACCTAGATACATACATATACGATATGAAGTTCGCAACTCGATTTTGAGTAGTGCTGTCGCTTGATACATAATCATGAGCACCACAGACGTGGACTTTTAGTCCTGCTAGGGATTTGACTATGGCCAACAATGCCATGCATCAAAAATGAATGCCACATATTAAGCTATACCTGTACTTGAAGCTTTTTTAAGTCAGGAAAGGCTTTCCAAGTGGCTAATTACACTATCTGAATATCGAATGAATTGGATGCAAACGAAGTCGTAGGTTTTATATCAGAGTGGCCTTCTCTTAGAGAGATGTCTTACCGACGACTAGGAGTCTCATGTTGCAGAAAAAAACACACACACACACACGTACACACACACACACACACACACATACCGTGTCAGATTTCTAGCGGGGCCCCATCAGAAGGGTGCCCTTTCGGCATGGGTGGGGCCTAGAAAGACAAATGTGCCCTGGGACTGTGAAAATGTTCCTCCTGATTGGCTTTTTAGTTTTATCGTTTAGACACCCCAGAACAATTTTTTTAACAAAGAAATACTCAATGTGAATCCTATGTCTCATGCAAAAATATTGTGTATATGTGTATGTATGGGTGTATTTATAAAATGATATATATATATATATGTATATATATATATATTATATATGTATATATATATATATATATATATATATATATATATATAGTATATATATATATATATATATATATATATATATGTGTGTGTGTGTGTGTGTGTGTGTGTGTGTGTGTGTGATTGTATGTGTATGTGTGTACGTGTGTGGATTGTGTGTATATGGGTATATTTATAATCAAGTTGTCCCCCAGATGTATGTGACAGTACAGATGACCTCCTCAGCAGAATAAATGAATGCAACAAAAACAAAGACCTATATAACTGCATAATATGCAGTATGGACGTGGTATGACTATACCCATCCATTAACATTGATTTTGCTGTGGAAAAATGTGTGCAGATGATCAGTGAGAGTGAGGTGGAGTTCTGCAACGTCGACACAGACGAACTGGGCTTCCTACTTAGACTTACCTATGACAGCGAGTCCTTAGTCAGCCATGACCTTAGCCGTTTCTGCCCCAGTAGACCCATAAGAGGAAGACCCCCACCATAACCACATTGGCAAACAGGACTCCCATGGGAAGGTGGATTGGGTGGACCAAAACCATACGGACCCCCCAAAACAATGATCAGGTAAGAAAAATGGTCGCGCATGCAATAGGGGCTAGTATTGAAACTATCCTAAAGGGCCACATATTCAAATTCAACGAGAAGATCTACACCTAAAATGAGGGAGCAGCCATTGGCGGCAGCACAGCTGGTGACGTTGCATACCTTTTTATAGTATGGTGTGAAAGGAGACTGAAAGTTCTCCATAGACCTCATCATGTTCTCTCGCTACGTAGACTATATCAATATAGTAATAAGGACATCCCCACAAGATAGTACTAACAAGTATGATTTAGAATGTAGCACGATGGAAAGCATCCAGCAGATAGCTAATTCCATACACCAGAGTATAACTGTAACTATCGATTACCCTTCCAAACATCCTAACAGTAGACTACCTGTATTAGACACGGAACTCTTGGATTAACACTATAGACGAGAGGGCCCAAATTCTCCACTCACACTACGCTAAGCCCATGGCCTCCAAATACCTGATACTCAGCAACTCAGCACTGTCCAGTAGTGCTAAGTTTAATATTTTGATCGCAGATTTGGTACGAGTGATGAAGAACGTGTCCCGTATGTGCGACCCAACAGAAATAGAAAGACACATCCGACACTTCATGAACCGCATGCAGTTCTCCTGCTACAACCAAAGAGACAGATTCAGAGTGTACGAAGGAGCCACGGAGAAGTATAAAACCCTCATAGAACGGGACATGAAAGAAATTTGCCCATTATACAGGAGCAAATCATGGAATAGCTTAGATAGGACTAAACATAAGATAGGGAAAGCCACCTCATAGTATGACAACAAGAGATATAAGAGTGTCATGTTCGTGGACGCTACCCCTGAAGGGAAATTAACTAACCAGTGTAGAAAGGCCCTGAGAAAGACCCACTTAAAGATTAAGGTGGTAGAAAAGCCAGGAACTACCATAACATCCCTGATCAGCAAAACATACACTTTTAAGAAAACCCACTGTACTAATAGGAAATGTATTATATGTAAAGTAAACCCCCGGATAAACTGTTAAACATGAAACGTAGTCTATAGCATAAGATGTACAGAGGGTACTTGCAGAAACATGAAAACGACATACATAATTGAGGCAGCTCGAAGCATAGGTGAAAGGATAGACCAACACTGGGGGTAACTAAAAGGACGAACATATTTTTCAGTACTGTATGAAGACGCCAGACAACAACATGACGGCAGCATAGACAACATAGAAATCAAAATAATATCGAAACGTAGAAATGACCCAGGAGATAGGCAAATCAGAGAGGCCAGTGAAATAGAACTTAGAAGGCAAAAGCTAAACAGAAAAAAGGAATGGAATAACAACAACACCCAAACAAACAATATTGACCTAAGAGAAATATAAATAAATAAATAAATATATACACAAGCCCAATAACAACAAACACATATAAGCACACACTAGTAAACTAAGATAGAATACAATAATCAAAACACAGTCACCCAAACGCGAACACACACCAAACATTATACACACACGCAATCGCATGCGCAGAGAAGAATACAAAAATAAATAAAGAAATAAATAAGAGAGAAAAAACTAAAGATGTATACAATACAACAGGAGGAAACATATTAACACCACTGACGATGTTGCAGATGTGCAACGAAAGAACTGTGTTAGACTATATATATATATGTTTATATCTATATTATATCTGTATTTTTGACCGTTGGTCAGTCAATGGTAAACATTGAGGACGGAAGGAATTAACTCATATAAAAGATACAGAAGCGAAAACCAACCAAACAGTGGCTGTGTTCTGTTATTCATTCTGGCAATATTATTATAACAATATGACCCTCCCCAAGTATAACAATATTGGTTTCGACTCACGATTTCATATCAACAAATTCATCGCCGTTATATATATATATTTATATATATATGTATATCATTTTATAAATACACCCATACACATACATAATACACACACACGCAAGCGCGCACACACACACACACACACACATATATATATTTATATATATATATATACACATATATGTGTATGTGTGCGCGATTGTGTGCGTTTTTAAATATATTCTTTGTAGACAATTGTCAAATTCCGTTGTTAGTTATAGGACATTTTGAACTGTGCTGTTTGAATGAATTGTAAAATTCATCTGTGTCTTCCTCTCTCTATATATATATTTATTTATGTTGTGTCTCCCAATGAGCTTTAAGACAGCAACATCACACAACAAAACAGTTACTATTGAAAATGTAAGTACATTTTATCATGGTTCCCTCACAAAGATGTAAGTGAATTTGGCATGTGTATTTTTTCTTGATTCCGACTGTTTTTATATTATATTCCTGTTTACCCATAAATCACGTTGAAATAAGTATTACTTCAACTAAGGAAACATACACACAGAAAGACACACACAATCACACACACGCATATACACACACACAAACGTATATATATATATATATATATATATATATATATATATATAAAGTGTGTGCGTGTGTGTATATGTATATACATATGGCATATGTTCTAAATCACAAGTTGAAAGAATTGGCCAAATCTGCAATCCAATAAATGTTATACCAAATATCTATATTAAAAGTGTCATTATGCACACACGCTCACACACACACACACAGCACACCCACGCACACAACACAAGCACACACACACACACACACACACACACACACACACACACACACACACACACACACACACACACACACACACACACACACACACACATATATATATATATATATAAAGTGGATATTGAGTTAAAATCTCACACTAATGATTAAGATACCTCAAGGAAAATATTTTCCGAGCCTTATAATATAATATAATAAAGAGAGACAAAAACAGATATATATATATATATATATATATATATATATATATATATACATTTAAGTCACAAGGGACGTAAACGGCTATGGTGAAGAAAATACTAACTAAGGATAATACGGTCTGTTAGTCTCAATTAAAAGGATAAATAAAAATTCACACACCAACACTAAGACAGACAAAACTATTCAGACTCATAGAGGCACACACACCCACACACACATACATACACATACACACTCACACACACTCACACATACACACATACACACACACACGCACACACACACACATACATACACACACACATACATGTATGTGTATATATATCATTCAAAATTACAAACCGAATTATGATAACTTTTAACATCCAGACAGCTTTTGGTAGAACTGTTGCACAATTAAGTGGAGAGAGTTACAATGTTCTTCAGTGGAAGTTCAGATTGGTAATCTCCTCACTTCTAAATTTCTTAGAAGACTAGATAATGCGCGTCTGTTCATAGAGAAAAACGCGCGTGGTATTCCGTGCCTAGCTGGTCGAGTGGAACGTAGGTTACTAAAAAATACTAGTCAGATTCACTCGACATGTAAAAGCTCGACAAAAGTTGACGAGTGTGTTTGAACGCATATATGTATATATCTGTGCTTGTCTCGACTTATTATATATATATATTAAATCAAATATTTTAAATATTTGACTTAATTATATTATTTTACATTACTCCGGAGTAGCCAGACCAACCTGCGTACTTCGTTGAGTGCTCCAATCTGCATACTGAGGTGTCGATAAACAAGCAACATATACTCAATATATATATATATATATAAATATATATATATGGAAATGTAGAATATATATATATATATATATATATATATATATATATATATATATATATATATGGAATGTAGAATATATATATATACAATCCGTCCAACACATGCCTGTATGGAAACTGCACATAAAATGATGGTCGGCAGACTTTTTGCATTCAACATCTCTATGTTTACCTTGGCAATTCGAAATTACCTGCGCCATATCGACTTTGAAATGTAAACTTGTGTTCTTATTGTATACTTAAACTTTTGTATATTAGCCAACCCCACCCCCAATCCGGAATGCTCCGGACACCGCAAGTTCGAAATGAGGCGCTTCATAAACACAAACACACACATACATATATATATGATTATGATTGGCACCTAAATTAACTATAGGGTCACATTGTGCCCCTATATTTAATTTAGGTGCCAATGATAATCATATATATATATGTGTTTGTGTACAGGGGAGCGAAAACCAACTAAACCCAAACAGTGCGTGTATGTATATATATATACACACACACACACACACACACATATATATATATATATATATATATATATATATATATATATATATATTAGACAGTCGTCATCTAAACTCCTACCAGAGTGAATTATGTATGTGTTTACACAAACACACACGCACGCACGCGCGCCCATATATATTAATACATACATGTGCATGTGTGTCTACGCTTTCGTGTGTGCATGTATTTTTTTCTAGTTTGAGATGTGATAATTAGAGGAAAAACTAGTTTTGTAAAATACTTTCTGACGTATTTATAGTAAAATGTTATTACGTCTATTGTAATAATCATAAACTTTCTTCTAGATTGTATTATCCTGGCTTCACGCTTGCTATGTATTGTTATATTGCAAACTTGACACCCAGTATGATTTCTTCACAGGTTTTCTGGTTTTCTTTCTTATCTTTGGTTAGATAGAGAATTATTTATTCCGAATCTTAAAAATAACGACTGCGAAGTTGAGAAGATACGGTAGGCGTTAGAATATTATATCGTTTCCAGTTTTCCATTAATGATTAGGCTTTAATAATTCTTTTTCATATAATGTAATAGAAAAAATACTTTACTAATATACCAAATATATTTATTTATTCAAATATATTTTAGGTTCAATCAATTACTTTCAATATTTTCAGTTTTGTGCTTCTAGTTTGAACTAGTTACTTGCATAAATATATAACGTAATGTTTCGTTAAGCTGGCGTCAGCTATAATGTGTATGGTAGTCGTTATTAAACTATAAATGTTGTTGTACACGAGTTCATGTAATTCAGTATTGACACTAACACGCCAAACATTCTGTGCGATGCATACATACTTTTTGAAAATGAATGGAAATAGTGCAGTGGTAAAACAAAATCTCCGAGTAGAGCTAGACAGCTCTTAAAGTTTAACACTCTAAGGGGTTTCAGCCGTAACCAGATCATCATCCCTGAGTGCCCTTCTGCTGAGATTTAGCCATTTGAATATCGGAGACTCTTCGTCTCTTTAAACAGTATGGAGATTTTGGTGACAAGATCTAACTGGAACTTATCTTCGATGCTTTCAAACTCATGTTTAAACGCATTCTTGAGTTTGGAAATATAACGTTGGTAGTCAGTAAACAATGAGACGAAAACAGTGTCCCTGTTGCTGCCAACATTACAACCATGACTCACTTAGTATTACTTCCCTTAGCTAGCTTTAACATATAAAGCACAATACCCTCAAACGTTTTGGAGGTAATTTTTGTTTCTCCTCGAAGAGATAGAGTTGGATTTCCTTTCTGTGGCCTTGGATATTGCCCTCGGGCTTTGATTCTAATCTGCACCAAGATTAAGAGTTGTTACATGTGATTGTAAGCAGATTTGCCCCACAACACCTCTGTCTCCACCTTCTATGCCGAACATTTGACTCGAGTGTCGGCTGTGATCAGACTGTTGGCTCAACCACATTTATATTATTTGATCTATAATTTTAGGGAAGGATCGCTTCAAACCATATTTCCTCTTAATGGTAAGATACTTTTGCTGCCTATTATTCATAGACTTATTTATAATGAAACATCTATTATTTTTGTATTTTCTATGCTTACTTTGCGGAGACAAAACAGCAGATTCTATGAAAGTATCGCCGACAGTCCGAGATTGGTGGGGGTAATACCAAGAAGATATAGGCCACAACAATAATTATCTTCAAATTGCTGATTTGGCCCGGGTACCTGAAAGAAAGTGGACGCATCTAAAGGCACCAATTGACCAGCTAGTGATGTTAAACAGGGCGATATAGTATGGCCAATGCACAACAAACACAACGCCGTTAATTCTAACATTATCGGAGATGAAGCAATAATCTCATACGAATCAAAACCATGTTCGTTTGGTGGCCAATTACGTGTTCCTTTTTTAATTGTATCCTTTCAAATTTAAACTCTTTTATGATTTACGTATTAGGAGTAAATTGTTTGACTCCGTATTATATCGTACGGTTAACATTGAAGACCTCATCTGTTTCTAGAACAAGTCAGCTATCCAGGTATATCCACAAAAGAATTGATCTTAGAAGGACATGATTAACACTCTAGTTATCCCTTTATATTTTGGGGAACTGAACTGGGAAATTTAAGAGTTACAGCATATATATGTATTTTGTTTTTAATTTTAGTTATTACCGTGGCAAAAATGTAAAGAAATTGTAAGAATGTTGTAAGATCGATCAATTGGTTCTAATTGATAGATCAAACATCTATATTCACTTACAATTTGCTTCCAATTCAACCAATACTTTTTAAACAACACAAATACTCAGAAAAAAAACATAGTTTCATGGGAGTTAATGTTTTTTGAGCAAAAATGAATTTTACAAACTGATGATCAGAAACAACGAAAACAATTAGAAACCTATTTCTTTCTAGTATTTTGTATGAGTGTTACCTGATATCGCACTGAATAGATGATTATAAAAAAGGCAAATAGAGGGAAGATATTAGTCTGAGATATGTTTATTCGTTACGCATATTTCACCAATGACAAGGCTCAAAACAATCTTCGTCCCAGTAACATTATGTACCGGTAGAGTCTGAATCTTATGGTCTCTCCAGACATATTAAAATATAGTTTTAAACGTTCGAGAAATCTAGTTGGTAACTGTTAGTTGAAATATCTGAGCAGGTTTGTGACACTTTTACACAATACTCTTCTGTTTGCAAGCCCAACACAGTCCCGGCGTCCAGCTAATACATCATTTCATTCTCCCACTAGAGTGGTCTACTGGCTTGAAGAAATGGAATCATCTTGCTCTGTCAGGGCATAAACGGCTAACAGCCTGAAAGTAGTTCATCGCTGTTGGGCACGTCCAGCCCCACAAACATTTGTTAACAGTGTTACTGATAATATCAATAGTTTTCTTATTACTATTTTTTAAAAGGAAATTGAAAGGGAACACATTACTGTGATTGTGTGTTTTGGTATATTTTTGAAGATTAATAAGTATAGAAAATTATAAATGTGTATTTACATCAAAATAATCCACATAAACACCAACTGCACTGAATACACGGGATGTAACTCATCTTTTCTGACAGTCAACAAATGAAAGGTAAGAATCCTGTCATTCATCTGCGCCATAGGTGCAGCTCTTATCTATTTACCAACCCTTCAAGGAGTCTGAACGTGTATACCTCCTTCTGGATGAAATATATGATATCCATATAATTATGAACGAACAATTTAGCTTAAATAAAATGTGTATGATCACACCAAGGGTCAGATAATTCGTAGTTTGTTGTTTAGATTGAATGCTGTCCGATTTCATCGGTGAGTCCAACATGTATACTGATCCCATTGATATTATAGAGCTAAAGATGTATCTGCTCGAGGTGAGATTATACCCTTGTTCCCTGACAAATGCGATACAGCTCGCAAGCAAATCTTCGACTTTAACGCAATAACTGTTGTGGATTTTCCTCAAATCAACTTTGACTGAATAAATTCTGATGAAAGGTCTTCGAGCCGTAATCATCCAGCACGGTAAAGAGTCGGACGCCATGCTTTGACGTATAGAGTTACGGCCCTTGCCATTCTGAGTTCAAATCGCGCCGTGTTAACTTTGCCTTTCATCCTAACGGGGTCGATAAAATAAAGTACCAGTAATACACAAAAGTAGAAACAAATATTTCGTATTTAAGACAATAGTGTCTTATGCAGCCTTCCATTGTATTATGACAAGGTGTGATTTTGTTGAATTTGGTTAGTATGCCTATCTGGACGAGCGACAACGCCAAATCCCATGCATCAGTTAGCATTATTGTGAGCGAATTTCATATTTTATAAGCGAAATGATTACAAGTTTCTATAGCACTTACTTAAACGTTTAGTAGAGTGTGATAACGTTTTAAAGTTTTACAGCTACAAAGATACTCAGAAACATTCCCTTCAATCCATGCGAATGAAATGAATAAATTTATTTATTCATATGCATCAAAGACCGTTTGACGATTGTGGTGCCTAGTATTTTTAATTTGAAAGTCGTGCTTCATTGTCTAATATAACGTGTTTTAAGTCTTTAAATCGGAGTACCTCTGACCGTTAAGAATGCCTGAAAGAAAGTAATAGATACCATTGAGTATGTGCGGTAGCAGAACTCAAATCTCACCTTTCACCAATGGATCTGTGTTAATAGTAAAATCGCACACAAAACAATTAATATATGCGAATTAGCGATTTATAATCTATACTAAGTGTTGTGAATATTCAGACTTTGTTATTAAATAATTGGACAAGTTTTAATTAATACGAAAATATTAATTTTCTATCTTTATCGTGAATTTAATATAGTTTTATGGCATTTATTGACAACCCTATAATTATCTTGGTCGCGAGATTCCCGAATAGTAAATATTAATTAAATGTTAATTAAATTTACATAATTTTGATTTCTTTTGACCAGTCCAAACTCGTTAGGATGGTGCGAAGTCTTGCATACGTTAATTTTATCTCTTCATGTTAATAACTGCATATATTCTTTTCAGGGACTATGTTGAAAAAGTAAATCTCATTTGATCATTCCATGAAAGTATCTTGAAACTTTCAGCGTATGAAATTTTCAGTATATTGAACTCAACGTGATGTTTCATTGGTTATAAGAGTCAACATCGAAGCAAGTATTTGGATCACTCGACTTGGTACATGTAACAGCCAAACGACTGGAAGCATCACATCATAGAGTCTTAAAAAAGGAGAAACATTGGATAATGTAGTTATATTTTGCTGTATTATTAACATAATATGGTCCATAATACGTATATACAAGGATGTATATATGATATGTTTATGTATAATGCGTATAGAAGTTACTCACTATGGATGATTATTATTAACCATGTCCTATATAACTACATATACACCTCTACTATGAAGCACTCTCTGTTAGTGGCATAAGTAATTGATCCTAGCCGTTCAACATTACTTTTATAATTAAACTTTTGTGTGTTTATTTACATAAACATATCGTATATTTATTCATATATGCAACTAATCACGATACGGGGGTAAGGCAAATTTTTCTTTGAAGTATTTCAACTTCGAACATAAGGGAGACAAAATCATATATGAAAAGTAATTGTTTGTGTTGCTCTACCGAATATGTAATCGTATTGTTTATCTTGAATTACACACACACACACAGACACATGCCCCCCCCCACACACACACATATACACACATACACACACACAAACAAACACACACACACACATGTATATCTAGTGTTGAATTTATATCGTCTTAATGTCAGAGGCCCAGAGAAAACGCAGTTTTCCGATTAGGTTTCCTATATAATGGCTCAATGGAAGCTATGGCACGGGGGTGTATAATTCCTTCCGAGCACATCATAGTGATTCGTTCATAAGGAAGTAGGACCCATATAGAACATATAGTTATCAATCAATATAATATAAGAATCCCAACAGTTACATTATGAAAGATTTGGGAATACCTGGACCAAAATATTTTGATTGATCTCCGAAAATTCTGCCAAGTACCGATATCGAAAATTGATTTTTGGCAAAGTAGGAATACAAAGTACTTGCGAACAGATAGTCCTACTGATAGCGATATTGTCCGGTCCACACTGAGGCAGAAGTGGCGACTCCTATTGACCGTTATCTGACAATTAAGAACCATCAAGCACAACTCAACCGGGGCGAATTACACTGGGCATTTTAGATCGATTTAATGTAAGAGGCACTTACGCCAACGCAATTTTCAGAACTTGCGCCCCATAAAACTGTCCAACGGAAGCAATACCACGGGGTTGGATAATTCGCTTCGGAGCACAACACAGTGATTCGTTCATAGGAAGGCAGCACCAATATGGAAGAAACAGTTGGATATATATATATCCAACTGTTTCTTCTATATAGGTGCTGCCTTCCTATCAATGAATTTTTGTATTTATATATATATATACATATAGTTTTAATATAGATGAGATTCTACAGGACTAGAACTGTTTCATTCTTTAGAAATCATCAGGAATCTGGGTATCAAAAAATAAGTATGGTATTTATAGGTCTCTACAAGTAGTAGGAGAGGGTGGGGAGTGGGATGGGTGTAGGTCGTTGCTTGATAGAAAAGGGAATTCATTAAAAGCTAATTCTACAAAGCTATAGTTTATTTTTATTTATTTTTGTTTTTAGAGTAACAAAGGCAGACAGAATTCTATAAACAGGTTCAGGATGTCATGCCACTCCTTATTATTAAGTTTCTCTTAAGCTAACAGGTGTCTATAAGATCAGTGGGGGGTCAGTCATGGTAGATAGATTTAAAGGAAAGGGAGATTCTTTAAAAGCTAAATTCATTAAGGTTCTACTAAGTGACAAAGGTACGAACACCTACAAAAAGGTAATAGAGATGTCTCCTCCGATAAAACCCAAACCGTTTATGCGGTAGACCCACAGACCTACAATAAGCTGGCAAAAAATACCATCACGACCACCTACAAAAAGGTAATAGAGATGGCACTGACTGAGACAAACGCGGCCGGAAAAGAAATCGCCAAGTCCCTTAAATTACACGACCGAACCGAACCTTTAAGGGTAAAAACCCCGGACTTTAACCTGAAGGACCATAAGGGAAACTTCCTCAACAAACCATCAGTCAGACTTATCAACCCCTCTCGTTCTGACATCGGCTCTATCAGTAAGAAGATCCTGGATAGAGTTCTACCATC
>OZ024740.1:189763574-189771074 GCA_964016885.1 Eledone cirrhosa
ACTATGTCAGGGTATGTCATGCATCATCTTATTTTATCTGATGAGGAAATACTGTTGAAGATAGCTCAGTACCTCTTAAATATTTATATATATATATATATATATATATATATATATATATATATATATATATATATCACATAAGAAACGGAGAATCAATGGTGCGACGAATTAAAATGTATTAGACATATTACAATCGTTTCTCTGACGACCAGCTCGAGGCACGATCGATTTGATGATCGAACCTGACTCTGAACTCGCAAGATACTCAAACTTTGCTTCGAAATATCGAGACGTATCTGAGGATCTTGCGATTTCAGAGTCAGGTTCGATGATAGCATCGATCGTGCCTCGACCTAGTCGCCAGTTAAACGATTGTAATATGTCTAATAAATTTTGATTCATTGCACCACTGATTCTCCGTTTCTTATGTAATATTATACTCTGCTCAGTAAGAGCATCGAGTGCTCAAACGGTCTACCGCATACGGACTCTTTAAGCACCCCAAACCAATTATATATATATATATGATACTGGTTCAGTGTAATTCAACCGGATTGGTCTGTCCCAGTCATTCATAGAGCAACATCGGTAAGGTAGGCACCATTATCTCACGGTTGGATGTGGATGCATTCATGTCTATGTGTGTGTCCGCATGTATCTGTGTGTTTCTAAATATATTGTTCATAACTCCCTCTGGTCGAGTAATCTCTGAAGTATGGTGTCTGCTGGAAAGCTGCCATTACTCATACTTCTCGCCCCCTTCACCACCTCTTCTACGGCTTCGATATAAATACCCCCTCCGCCTCCGTGGTATTTTCTTCGGGGTTATAAGAGGCTTAGCTCTGTTTCTTGACCGTTGTATCACGTGGCTATCTCCCCCTCCGCCTTTTAGGATTCTTTCTCACATCATATAGACGCGTTATTGAAGCTAGTGAAACGAAGTATCCTCTTCATAAGTCGGCAGACCTCGCAAAAACTCTATATCTTTATGATTTTTGTTTATGCCACGAAATTGTTTATGCCACATATCGTTTTTATTTATGCCACGAAACTACGTAGTCGAGGAATCTAGGAGCAGTTTAGGTATGATACATGTTATTACTAATTATATCTAAATGTTTCTTCTCTCTTCATAATGTTCTTTTAGCTCTGATACTGGTTCAGTCTAATTCAACCGGATTGGTCTGTCCCAGTCATTCATAGAGCAACATCGGTAAGGTTGGCACCATTAACTCACGGTTGGATGTGGATGCATTCATGTATATGTGTGTGTCCGCATGTATCTGTGTGTTTCTAAATATATTGTTATATATATATATAGATATATTTATTAAATTAACAGATTAAAGTTTAATCTTTTATTTTAATAAATATTTGCTGTAGGGTTCTTATATATTTGATATTTATTTATCCTTATCGAGCCCTCTTTGGATTTTAGTCTTCCAATTTATTATTATTACTATATATATATATATTTATATCTAGGCCAGGTAAAATTCCCGAGATCTCTGGACATGTTCTCGCCAGCGGTCTCTGTCCCTCATTATCGCTGCCATGTCCTGCCTCTCCAACAGACCAGTGTCTTTCCTTAGGGCATCAACATATGTTAACCTCGGTCTTCCTCTTCCAGTATGTCCATGCAGGGGCTCCCAGAGGAGCACTGAGTGTAGTGTCAACTCGGGATGTCGGTGTGCATTTCCAGCTAACCTCAGTCTTCTCTGTGTCACTTTTGAGCTGACTTTTGGGTGGCTCCGATAAAGCTCTGCGTTCTTCATTCTTAGTGTATACTGTATAATGTTCATAGCCATCATCAGCATTCTCGTGTAGCACCCATAAGACCCGCACAGCACATAGTCCACTACACCAATATGTATACATATATACAAACCAAACAAACATATATATATATATATATATATATATATATATATATATATATATATATATAATTTTTTGTCCCTCTGTCTTTCAGTCTGATCCTATGCGTTCTCAAACGGCTGTACCAAATCAAATCAAATTTTAAAGGTAGTATTATTAGACCCAGGATTATCAACATTTAATTTTTATTTTCATTTGGATTAAAAAGTATAATATTTAACTAAAAATAACCTTTCCATAATGAACTATAGTAAACTACCACCGGAGTGACGACCACGATGACGTCACATTGTATATATCAGTGTGTATGTGTCTGTGCGTGTGTGTGTTTGAGTATTCGTTACATACGTTAGGCCGCAGAGAATTAACGCACGCACACACACACACACACACACACACACACACATCTACACATACAAATACATCTGATGACAAACAGGTGTGCGTGAATGTATGTCTGGGTGTATATATCTTAGTATATGTATGTGAGTGTATGTGAGAGTGTATGTGTGTAAGTGTATGTGTGATTTTATGTGAGTGTGAGTATATATGTGATAATTTTTATTTTCATTTGGACTAAAACAATATAAAACAACACAACCACGTCATATTGTGTATATAAATATGTATGTATCTGTTATTAAATACACACACACATCTACACATACATATACACATGTAGCGACTGTAAAAAAAAAAAAGAAAAAAGCTATGCATGTGTCTGCGTGAATGCATATCTGTGTGTGTGTCTCAGTATATGTATGCGAAAGTGTATGTGTGTGAGTGTGTAGCAACAAGTTATTCATTCGGACACCAACAAAAATATGACACAATGAATATTGTTAACCTTAAGGTGCTTCAAGATTGACAGATTTTCATTTTTAAATTCTATTAGCATTACAATTTTGATATTTTTTTAAATAAAATGTAGATATTTTGAAATAATTGTGAGAAAAAAAAACATATCTTCATAATTATAGTTTACTAATCTGAATAAAAGCAACAGTAATCCGGGCACCGCGGAGTAATTCAGCTAGTATATATATATATATATATATATATATATATATATATATATATATATATATTAGAAAGTGAGGTTTTTTTTACAAACTGAAAAATAACCGGTGTCCTACACGAGTGAAAGTATAAAGAAAAAGAGATGAAATCGAAAATGCAACTGGAGTCTTATTTTAAAAAAATATATATATATCTATTTGGTTCCTTTACCGGTTTCGCAGTTCTTCTGCTTTTCAAAAGGTGAGTTGAGATGGACGGTCTGTGGTTTTTCACAGTCACTCCATCTCAACTCACCTTTTGAAAAGCAGAAGAACTGCGAAACCGGTAAAGGAACCAAATAAATATATATATTTTTGAAAAAAAATAAGACTCCAGTTGCATTTTCGATTTCATCTCTTTTTCTTCATATATATCTATATATATATATATATATAATGCAATGTAACCAAAAAGCACAGCTATACAATAACACAAAGTCTTATTAACTCATTAGTTTCACGCTTGTTGGAAAAGGAAAACAAATCTCATCAGTAAGGGTGAGGTGGGCAAGTAATTTGTGATGGAACCGAGGTGGAGAATCCGTGCCTAGCATTGGTACACTTATGTGTGGGCTGATGGAATGTGTGTGTATGTGTGTCTGTCGTTGGTGTGGTATTTTGTGTGCTTTTATATGTGCGAGCGAGTATAAGCGTGTGTGTAAGTGTGTGTGGGTTGTGTGAGTTAAGGTGATTATTAATATTAGCATGGGCGCTTGTATATGTGTGTGAGTATTAGTATTATAATGTGCGTTTGTTTATGTGTGTGTGCGTGTGTAATCTTGCATGACTCTTTATATTTATTTGACTGTGTGTATGAACACAGACTAAGAAAACAGATATATCCAGAAACTGTATTCCAAAATTGTGGTAGTTGGAGTTCAGAAATGATTTCGGAAGGACCAGAGGTATTTATGTATGGCTAACAGTGTCAAGTGGTAATAAGAGGCAGTTGGTGTCCAAAGAGACAGACTTTGTGGAGGTGTGTGCAAGCAGAATTTCGATGCCAAAATTCTAAAAAATGGACAAGAATTTCAAATGAAAGGGAAATTTCTATTTTCTCACTGTAATATCATGTTTTGTAGTTGTTTGTTTTGGGGTGGTAGATTTTATGGAGTGATGGTGTTTTTGTTGTGAGTATATGTGTGTGTTGAAGACAAGATATAAGGAAATGGTTCGGAGGGAAAATATATAAGGGACTGAATGGATTTTCGTATAGTCTTTATTCTTATTTTATCGATGCTGTTGTAATTTGAAAACAGTGTGCAGTTATACGGAATAAAACAGAACTACAACATTTAATCCTGTGCTTTGCTATATCCCTATATCAGTCGACACGTAGTTCCTTTATTATTTTATAAACAATTTGCTTTTCAGAACGTTGCGTGTAACCATGTTATTTATTCATATAAAGTATTATAAATATATTTTTTTAGCTAATACCTACATTCTTGCCTTTCGGATTTGTATTAAGTAGCTTAAGGTATAAAATAAATCTAAGTAGTTTCGTGAGAACATAGATAAAGTTTGGTATAATACACAAACAATGAAATTGACAACTTTGTTTTTATATAAGTAGAAAAGTTCATTTCTGAAAGAAAGATAAATTAAGAAGTTATTATTTCATGCGTTTCTCAAAGTGTTTAGCGAAAAAAAAAAAAAAAAAAATCCGGACATACTATTCTCTTACTATGCAGAAAAAAAACATAATAAATCTGTCTCAACTAAAAAATAGTATTCGATTACATTAATGTATGCGTGTCCTATTCCTGAAAACAAGTTTTATATATATATATATATATATATATATATATATATATATATATATATATAAATATAATTCAGCGAGAATCGTATTTCGCTGGTAGAAAAAGTGAAACGAAACGCAAAATCGTAGAAATGCTGGCAAGCGCTCAATAGTTAAAAAACTAGAGCTAAACAATAAGTTAAAACGCCATACAAACTGAAAAAGTGATTAAAAAGGCATTAACCACCTAAGCCAAAAAACAATTCAAACTTAACAGGTCAAACAAAATAAATGATAAAAACCGGCCTGGACCCAAATGGAATTGGTGGTAAAATCCAAATGTAGGGTTTCTATGATACCTAAATCAATATATATATATATATATATATATATATATATATATATATATATATATACATATATAAATCAGGAAAGAAGAGTGATACGGTTTGCTATACAAAAAAGGTTTTTAATCTCATTGCTGACAATTGTTTCTCTGAACTAGTAGGTCTAGAGATCGCTACCCGCTTGTTTTCACGTTATTCGATCACCAATACAAAGTTATAACCAGTCAATTCATCGGAGCTTGTGAGAATGAAAAGAATATACAGGCATGGCTACTATATATAGTAGTAATGGCATTCAATCAACAATAACAACAATACTAACAATGCTAGCAATAAATTATTTGAAATAATCACAACATCAATCTAGGTGGGAAGTATAGTATATCTACGATTTTAGAGTGTAAATCTAGCTGACATGAGGCAGATGCATAACATTGACATGTAAAAGCTGTCATGGGGTGTATTATATATAGTGTAAAAGTAAGCCGGTGGTTTTAAACAATGTAAGTCTGGTGGCCGTAAGAATCATTTATTACCTGACAGATGAAGAATTTATCACTGTAGTGAGGATAGTAATATTTGTGTGGTCTATATTAGATGAAAAGGTTGTCTAGCTTTCTTATCATCAATAACATACATGTATAAGACAACATTAACATAGTAGCAATATAATGGGCAAGTTAATACAGAGGTTAAGGAGGCAATATATACATACATACATACACACAATATATATATATACATATATACATACATATATACATACGTACACACAAACATATGTATATATATATACATGCACATATATACATACATATACAGAGAAAACATGCTGACTATAATTATAACAGGAAGAAGGTAAATGTTCTTGGATTTAGGTTCATGTGCCGACAGCAGCTGAGAAGAGATATATTTATGGGTTGATAAGCTACTAACAGACATTAGTGTGGTATAGAACTAAGAAGGCTAGAATGTACTTAATGATTATATTTCTGTGGTGGTTCATGCAGTGTAATGCGTATCCTAAGTTGAAAGCTAAGTTGCGTCGGTTCGATTCACGGAGGGTTAAATCTTGTGAATTTAGTGGCGATCCTGTGTCTGCAGAAGATTGATCTTTCTAACTTGCTGTTAAGTAGCCTTTTTACATTTCTGATGATGTACAGTAATTCTAGATCACATAGCCTATAGTGGGACATACCGGTACTGTAGGTCTTTGCGGTCGACAACCTCGACCAGTTGATCCTGTAGTTGGTGTTGTTGTCCTTAAGTTCCCAGATTTCTTTGGCGAGGATTGTAGAAACCATAAGTGCACGATTTTTCATCGAGTATCTGTGCACATACCATCTTTTTTTAAAGGTACCCGCGGTGGATCCAATGTAATACCAAGTGAAGTTGTCTGAGTTGACCGTACACATGTACACTAGTGTACATGTTTACGGTCAATGCCTGTATATTCTTTTCATTCTCACAAGCTCCGATGAATTGACTGGTTATAACTTTGTATTGGTGATCGAATAACGTGAAAACAAGCGGGTAGCGATCTGCAGACCTATCAGTTCAGAGAAACAATTGTCAACAATTGTATAGCAAACCGTGTCACTCTTCTTTCCTGATTTATCATTACTCCAAGTATTTACAAAATAGGAATTACAGCAACATCACTATGGAAACGCCTTGTTGAGTCAAACTTTGCCAAGCGTTGATATCATCCATAACCCGGAGTACCATAACTGGACTACACTTAGGTGGACTACCTATAACAATAATTTGTTACCCCGTATATATATATATATATATATATATATATATATATATATATATATACTGGTAACTGATACGCGATTCTACGCACGACATGTTACCCTATACATTCACCTTCAATAATTTACATTTAACTATTTAATTGCTTTAAGGAACGATTTCATAATTTATGCAAAAGAAAACTATATTCAGAAAATGTCTAAAGTAAGAATTCTGAGATTAGTCGAGGCAGACGTTTTCTACTGAGGAGAAATAACTTGGTCTTGTAAAACATCTACCAATCTACTGAAGATTGAGCATGCTAAATGAGATTCATTAATCCTGACAAGAAAACAAACATTGTAAAGTATATTGTGAAATCATTTTTAAAGTCAGTACATGAGAATTGCAGTATTTGCTTAACATTATGTAATAAAGAACAGTATACATAACATAAATACATTATCGCTCTTGGATTATGCCGGATAACTAATATATGGATTTACTTCCAAATAGTGAAATCTTTACTGGAAGAGAAAGAAATTCTATCAGCACCACACACATATGTATACATATCGTAGCAGCTATCAATGTCGGCGTCACTCTCTGTGGGTGTAAAGTGACTGGGCTACAGCTACTGATTCCAAAGTTGACGAATCCTCCGATCCCACAGGGGCCAATATGTGACTTCAATGTCACCTCGAATGGTTAGTGTTGTGAATGTCAGCGA
>OZ024740.1:189776074-189783574 GCA_964016885.1 Eledone cirrhosa
AACGTCCGTTGCTTCAAAAGAAATCCGTTCGATATGTGTCCTTTAATTATGATTTGTTTTTCTGTTATATTCCAATTAAAATCTAAGGCACTTTTCTTTATGTTCTTAGAAATATGATACCAACGAACATTCAATGGATTATCGTTTTCTCTCTAAACATATTGTTTCGTTTGATGTTATGTTTTTGTACAGGTGAAATCGATGGCAGGTTTATATAATAAAGAGAATTTTTAGACTGCATTGATGGAAAAGCTATAATCTTCTGTCGTTCGTTAATGTGAGTTAGCTAGCTGGATCAGAGTAAAAATAAAACAGAAAGATAAGGAAATAAAAGTAAGTTGATTGCGATGATTTCATTTCCTTCCAGCTCTTTGATGGTGATGAAAATATAATCAAAAAACAAAACAAAGAATGAATTAATACAAAGTATGATATTTGATGTTCAGAATACAGACTGTCAACCTCATTCCGTGAAATGTAATATAAAGCATCCTGAAAGGATCCATTCTTACCGAACAAGAAATACATCACACAGAACAGTTTAACATTCTTTGATGTTGCTTAGACAACATAACTCTAGTTTGGTCACTGTTTTTATGGAAATATTGAATACAAAGGAATGACTCGATAAAATAGAATGATCGAATATTTTCTATTCTGCTGTGTCGTTATATTGACTATCGTTCCGCAGTATGCGGTCTCACAAGCTGTTGTAATGTTTATGGTTCTAGACTTATCTGTCTATAATACAACGATGTAGATTATCGATCAAATAATAGTAGAACTAAAACAGATGTTGTATATAATTTTGTTGAAGACCATACTCACTTGATCTGCAACTGTCAAGGACTTTTTGTTTGTTGTAGGTACATTTTATATAATACTTAATTCAAGTGACAGACACTTACGTATTTCATCGAATAAAAACGAAAAAATTCCGGCATCACGAAAAGTTCTGTAAACAAACAAATGTGATTTGTCATTTTAAATTAACGATTACATTTCTCCTTATCAGGGAGATTAAATTGATGCCTTTTTTGAAGTTGGTATGGTCCAGTAACTCCTGATAGGGATACCTTATTGATATACGGCATTTCTTGGACATTTTAAGCCTGGCGCAACCCATCACTGTCTAGGCATGAGTACAGCAGATTTCTTCAAGTGAAAGATAGAACGTGAGAGAGAAGAAATGAGAAAGAGATATAGAGGAAGAATGGACCTCAGTACTAGACTGGTACTATATCTATCGGCCTCGAATGGATGAAAGGCAAAGTTGACCTCGGCGGGCTAAGTACTTCGACAGCTGAGACCCGGAACGAATACCATAAACCATTCTATCCGAAGTTCTAACGCATCTACCAATTTTCCGCCTCCTTTTTGAAGTTAGAATTTATTTAAAAGAATGCCAGAAATCTTTATCATGATCATTGTTTCAATTGTATCCGATATTGGTGGTTTATACATATACGAAATTGAAACTAAAACATTGCAGTATGGATAGACAAAACAAAGACAGTCATACTGCGTCGTCCTTGGTGCAAGTTAACAAGGGAAGTGTTTAGACTTTACCTAGAGAAGCCTGTTTGAAGAATATATTGCAGTCCGTATTTCATGCTATAAAAAGTGGCAGATGTGACAAGCACTGGGAGATCTAGGATGGACACGCAAATATTGCGTATCTCGAGAATCCAAAGAGGGTTAAAAAGGGAGCACCTGTAAATAATGAAACTTAGAACATCAGACCCATTACATGTAAGGTGCAGAAACTAGAGGAGAAGGCTAGATACTACCGGCTAGATATCGTCGGGGTTTCTTCACTAAAGTTCCGTGGTTCTGATAATGTAAATTTGGAGGATGGAGACTCCACTATTCAGGTGTGACACCAGACAAATCTGTACAGGTGGGAGTGGTGATACTCGCAAGCCTCTGGATTTCAGAATGTGTTCTTAACTGGATACCAATACGAGAGAGGATTTGTCTTTTATAAGCTTAGGCTGAAACGAAGATCCCTGTGGGCGATGCAAGTTTAAGCGCCACACAGAGAACCTGAATATTATCCTTCCTTGGTGAAGTCACTGCAGTGTTGTATGTAGCTATGACAGAGTCATATATACTAATGTGAAACATTAATTCACATGTTTGCACTGACCATCTAACATTGAAAGGAGTGTTTGATAGGAAAGGTGATCTCGATCTAAACACGAATAGAGAGATCTGATTAGGCTTATGTTCTAGCAATGGACTCCTTATAATGAACACCTTCTTCCAACACAAAGACATCCATTAATATACAAGGTGTAAGCGGAATCTGAGATAGAGAACAATAATATATTTTCATAGTGTCCCTGATCTCATCGATTCTGTGCTGGATGCTCAGGTTAAGAGAGAGGCTGAGCTGTCGACTGATCACTATCTAGTTATCTGCAACTAAAATAACATACACTTTGTTACTGTCATAATAATTATTTCTACCTTTGTCACAAGGCCAGCAGTTATTCCAATGTATTACTGGTACTTTATTTTATCGACTCCGTAAGGATGAAAGGCAAAGTTAACATCGGCGGAATTTGAACTCAGACCATAAAGGGCCGTAACTTTTTGATGCAAAGCATGGCGTCCGACCCTCTACCGATACTGCCAATCCACCGCCCTTATAACTGTCATAATAATAATATGCATTCCTCTTCGTATATGAATTTTCTACAGTTCCCCAATGCAATAAAAGAAATTTATGTTTTATTACGGAGACGAATAAACATTATACATTTACACCATTAAATTCTGGAGGTAGACTTTTCAATTCAATCCAGTTTCCCGGCACATTCACTACTTGTATTCTTCCATAGTTTCTAGTAGATAACGGAATTGCGAGGGAACCGTGGACAAAACGTTCATGTTCTTTGTGGTAAACATAATTTATGGACCAGTTAAATACCACATAAAAAGGGGATGCTTTTATCAATGTCTATTTTGTTGCAAGTATTCACACTCGACGTCTAGTCTGAGGAAGATTTTCTATTTCTTGCGCTAGTAATTGATGTCTTTAAAAGTTTTATGTGTGATGTTTTCCAGCAGCTGATTAAGCCATTGCAAGGAGACGGGGATCTACTGTAAAATTATGATGTATATCAGTAAGATGTAAACTGTTTACAGCAGATATGCCAAAGCGCTCAATATATTTAATCTGTGAAAACGTCGGTACCTTTATTGACAGGATAAGACAACAGATATTGAATCCCTAAATCTTAAATTATTTCTCGCATCCACACTTTCTTATGCAGAGCCCAGATGAGTTCTTACCCTCTTGGCACAATGATTAATGAATACTTTTCGAAACAATTTTCTAATGCTAGTTGCTTTTAGAAAAACATACTAAAATACTCCTGTACCAATCTGTATAATGAGCCGTCAACATAGTGACGTGTATCATGAAATATGCCATATCATTTCAGCAATGCATGATAATGCAGACTGAACAGAGGAAGTGGCTATCCGTCGGAAACGAATGAGTATACTGTTCCCACGAGATCTCTCCAATATGTAATAGAATTTCTCGTGCCTGTATTGGTATTCTCAGCCAATTTCAGGCAGTTTGACAGCATCTTCGAATCCGGGAGTTAGGTCAGTTTCTTTATCCTATGGATGGACGGACGATATACGTTACCACAACAATTGCCAAAAATAAATGATGTTACTACACATAGTAATGGGCTAAATATTTCTGTATATCTTATTTACAAGTATGTAAATGAGAGTTCAGAGTATAACATTCTATCGACCACAAACCAGCAATCATCATTCCCTTTTTGTTCTATTTCTTGAATTGGTAGTTAGATATAGATGTTACAGACATCATCATTTAGGTTTGAATAAATAATAGATGTATAAGCACATTTACTATCATGAATGGTTGAAATTAGGCATGAAAAACACAAACATGGAAACGCAAACATAGACACAAACATGTGTATGCGGATGTTTGAGCCTATATGAACAGACACACACTAGCTTCATTAGAATGTTGTATTAAAGGCTAAATATCATTTATCAATATATTTATGATTTTTACGAAAAATTATTACTTTCTGTCAGGTTTTGCATATATTATTTCATGTAATTTATGATTGAACAAATAACTGCTTTTCATAGGTTATTGTTTGTTGCTGAGCGCTACATGGTTGGAATCAGTGATGTGAAAACTTAGCTGGTGGAGACTTTCAAGTATCTGGGGACTGTGTTAACGAGTGATGGAAGCGAGGTGGTTGAATTAAGTTCAAGAATTGGAGGAGCTGGTGCAGTAATGTGCCACCTTTTACATTCGGTAATCAGAAGAAAGGAGGTATGTGTAAAAGCCAATCTCACTATCTTCGATTCGGTATTCGTGCCTACCCGTACCTATGGTCACGAATCTTGTGTATTGACGGAGAGAATACGATCGAGAATACAAACGGAGGGTCACTGGTGTAACATTACTCGATAGAGTGCGAGTTTCGTAGATCAGAGTGTCATTCCCGGTAGATACGCTACGTCTCCGAATTAGATCACAGATTCACTGGACTGATTTTACGGGCAAAGCCAGCCGGTAGTAAACCCAAGGGTACACCCGGAGCAAGACCCGTGGATACCATCCATGAATTTGGATTGTTACCCTTGCGGATCAAGTCGGACAAGTAGTGGACGGTTGCTTCTGACAGGACCCACTGGAAGGAGTGTATAATGGCTCTGCTCCCACGACCCTCCCAGGAATATGTGAACGAAAAAGAAGAAGAAGAAGAAGAAAAAGAAAAAGAAGAAGAAGAAGAAGAAGAAGACGACAATGTTTTAACGATAATATTTTTATAATGGGTAGTTGTTGCAGGTTAAAGCTGGAGCTGGGATCAATTTACTCAAGTTAGAAGCAATGACTTCAGCGACATTATGCATTGTTGCGCTTTCCTTAAATATGTAGTACTAGTTGTGGTGATGATGGAAGATGTTTCTCAAGAGTAAGTAATATATTTGTTGTTGGTGTACCAGCAGCTTAGTTAAACAGTAGCATAAAGTATGCATTGGCATATTTTGCTAATTTTCTTTGTTCCTCCCATAAACCTTTCTTTGGGAATCTACTGCAGAATAGAACGTTATTACACTACTTAGATGTATTAAGGCATATGTTGGCATATAGTACAAAATATTTGGCAAATGAAATACGATTGCAGTATTTAAAAAAAAGTAGGAATTATAGCAGACTATTCATTGTCGGTTGTTCAATATAAATCATCTAGATAACAATATTATTAGTTTTGTCCAGTTTTAAATACAACTAACTTTTACAGTCAGCATATAAAACGCTTCACCCACAAATGTAACATTATGTATGTTGTCAATGAAAAGATCATGACCCCCCAAATCATTTGAAATATTATTTATTTATCTTTTATTTTTGCACAATGAAAACGTCTGAACTTCAAAACAACTCGTGAAGGATATGTTGAAAACCAAACCATACATAAAATTAAATAAAGAATAAAGTTTGCATTGGCTTCTGAATGAAATATTATGAAACATTTACTTTCTCATTTCTGTAAATCAGGAAAATGTATGTAGATTTGTACACTAGTTTTCTCCAACATTTACCACTAAGGCAGTAGGATCGTGTTTGAGGGAGATTTGATTACTATTTCTGTTAGGTATAACATTTATAGTGGCTCCAATGATATAAGGAAATATATTCACAAAAAGTATGTATTTGAAGGAAAGTTTGCTAATGTTACCAGTATATCGAGGTTATAGAACTTTTACTATTTGTTTATAAAAGTGAAAAATGGGGGAGCGAGAGAGACGGAGCCAGTGACTATACGAGCATTACTGAAGTGTGTTATGACTTATTTATACATCAGACTTGTAAATAAAGGCTCCAGGATAATTTCTGCAACATTGTTTATCATGCATGCAGTTACAGGTTGGATTGATGACTCCACATTGACCATGGTAGAGTTTGATCTTGATAGGTTTAAATAGCTCTGGTAAACCATCTTTATCAGGCTACTCGACTGAAACGATGTCATCAACATCATCTGGTAATATCCCCTCCTTGCACCATATTAGTGAGTGATAGTGAGGAAGTCCTCTCTTCTGCCAATTAATAGTGGTCCTCCAGGCACTAAGTTCAGCAAAGAATCTTCCTTCTTTTAGAAATCAGAGGAGTTTTGTTTTCTTTTTACAATGTTCATGCTGTTCAACAACAATTATGATTGCAACTTCATCAGTGACAAAAGCATTCGTATTCTGCGTCCATATTCTGAAGGCAGGCGTTTGTCTGTCCTGATGATGACTTTACTATCCCTAGTGCTGTTCCTGTGCACCAGTGAATATTTAAATATACTGACTTACATGTGATGTTAGTTAAGCATTTTTTGTAACGTCATTACTATGTAGAATTGCAACCCACCATGGATATTGATATATCTCTGTCGTGCCGCCTGATTCATTTCCACCCAAATAATAAACCTGAACAAATTTGGCAAGCTTTTTTGGAAGTGCCAAAAGGTTGCCCAATACCTGAAATATTGCTTCTTTATATATAAATACATACGGAAATATCTATAATTGAATCTAAATAGATTCTTTGCTTCGTAAATCAAAGATATTGTTACCATTACTTGTCCGAATAGGGAATATATATATGTAATTCTTTGGGTGTTCATACGCTAGTTTTCAGGGTTTAGGCAGACACACAAAATCAAAAACTTTCATTTTTATATATAATGCAAACCATACAATAATGTCACCAGTTTTCACTTACATTTTTCGAATAGAATGTTAACTATGATTTTCCGTGCGTTTTAAAGGTAAGTTATATTACGGTACGGAATCGTTGATGCAGACATATTAATGGCCTCAGTGAATAGTTATTTGGTGGTAACGGACTAGTAGTTATTCATATAAAATTGAGGGAAGATAGTATTGTTTCTATTACAGATTGTTTAAGACAGCTTGAGTGGCAATCCACAATGCTACAGGTGAGAAATATTTTATTATAATCCACCTGTAACTGTCTCTATCATATACTCCTATATAGTGTGCACTCTGAGATATAGTTTCCATGTTTCCATGTTTTGTCTCATTTAGTGGGTATTGGAACGGCTGCCGCTATATGCATCTTTATTCCACTGACCACATTAACAAATTTATATAATTATATGCATGCTGTTTTACTGGTAACATTTTTGGTTGTTTGGTTTTATTAGGCTGGCTTTCTTTGACAGTAAATCGTATAGTATTTTAAGTTTAATTATGCATCTGTAGGTATGAGTGGTTCCGATCTATCGTTGATTTCAATGTTAATTTCAGGGTATGTCAGACATAACCCCCTCTCCTCTATTTCGCAATAATATTTTTCTTATAATTTTATTCGTGAGTTGGCCTGTGCACTCATAATTACAGATAATAATGCTAGTTAAGTTTATAACAAATGTCGGCTGAACTTGTTTGGAAATTCTATATCATTACATCGAAATG
>OZ024740.1:189788574-189811074 GCA_964016885.1 Eledone cirrhosa
GTGCATTGGTTAATTGGGTGCTTTGGATAATTGTAAACCCGTTCTAAAAGGAGACAGGGAATTCTAATAAGAAAAGAACCAATAGAGAGTATAGGATATATTTATTATTTAGCATAGATAAGCCTTGATTAAGGTGAACTATGATTAATGCTGTCCAAGCAATGGCTATTCTGTATTTGTATAAATCAAGCATTAACTTATTCAATATATCCGCCATTTCTAAAGAAAATAAGGTACACATTTGATCTGATTTTGTCGCTTTTTCTAGGTCTAGCGTTTACGTTGATGCTCTTTCGAGCGCTTTTAGGAATAGTTGTGCGCAAGCAGGGCGTTGTACTAGTAAGACCCTAGAATATTTAGTTGTTTATAGGAAACATGTGATTATAACTTCTTGGATCCAAACTTTATACTATTCCGCTCATAAAAAAACATAGGGTAGCGATAAGAAAGACGCATTTATTTAGTAAATCTGTTAAACATTCTATTAGATTTTCTTTCAGATCAACTCCTACACTCGATAAAATGGATGTCAGTTCTGAATAACATAGTTTTAGGTATAATATTTCTGGCTCTAGATTTTTAGGGCATAGCTTTGCCCAATCAGGGCTGACCTTGAGGTAAATAACACCAAATAAAATTAAAATAATTATAGGGAGTAAATACTGCTTTTACTAGAACTGGATATCTGTTGCTGGTCTAGACGAAGCAAAGCTAAACTGTACAGTACTTCACAGTATCAGCATCCCTAAATCGAAAGGACTTATGTTATTAAGAACAAATGTAGCAAACCCAAATAGCATTTATAAGTGTGTAGTATTACAGAGCTCTTCCACTTCTCAGATAAATATGCATTAGACAAGCCAGCGAAGGGGATCCTCCTCGATAACTTGATTTGCTAGAAACATCAGATAACTTTCCCTTGAAAGAGAACCTACCATCTTAGAGAATAATTATATCTAAACCATGATTATTATAGAGTGTAAAATTCATAAAGAAAAACGGTATGATAATCATGGCTGGAACGCTATCCGTTTGTCTATTCCGAATTAACGTACGAGCAATCTTAACTATAATAAAGAAAAGAGTGCGGGACTGCATCCAGAATATAATTGTTTATCCCATTTGTAAAATAAGTTGGATTACTTTGAATAAATAATTGTTTCTACTTTAGGCACAAGGCCAGCAATTACTGGTACTATAATGAATGAATATTACATAATTTATGATCATAACACATGATCAAACATATATTAAAAACATTATTGCAAACTTCAAGATTCACTTCTTTTAAAAGATCCAAATTTCAATACTTCCGGTATATCTATACTATATATATAGAGAGAGAGTGAAAGAGAAATATGAAGCGATTTTGACGTTTTTCAACACGCTGATGTGTATGTGTGTGCGTGTGCATGTGTGTATGTTGTTCTTGGATTTTATAAAATTGCTAGAGTAAGAATGAGAGATATTGTATGTGTGAGTATATATAGAGAGAGATACATATAGAGTGACTGTGACAGAGATATATATATATATATATATTGTTTTCATACGCTTTTTGCTGCTACCACTGTTGTTATGACTACCTCATACTACTCTCTCGCTCTCTCTCTCTCTCTCTCTCTCTCTCTCTCTCTCTCTATATATATATATATATATATATATATATATATATATATATATATATATATATATGTATATATATATATATATATATATATATATATATATATATATATATATATATATATATATGGTATATGAAATAGCAAACGAATATAAATCGTTCTTTCATAACGTTTATAATATTCCGTCTCTCATTTATTTCAAACATACATTTATTTCAAAGATTTCTTTTTTCCGTGTAAGCTATATATGTATATATATATATATATATATATATATATGCAAAGTTTTATTTAAATTGTTGGGTTACAACGAGTAAATATTTATAACTGATATAAAAGCACTCAACAAGTATTTGGAGTATATTCACGATATTAAATAAATGGAAACTATATTTATAAAACCATATTTATTTCATTATATATATTTCAGGGATATCATATTAAAAATATGGTATGCCTTCTTCAGACAAATCAACTTTTTAAACGGAAGTTGAAGTTGTAAGGTATGTCAAATCTATCTATTTATAAGACTGTTTATATTGTATTTTGTCTGAAGAAGGCATACCATATTTTTAATATGATATCCCTGAAATATATATAATGAAATAAATATGGTTTTATAAATATAGTTTCCATTTATTTAATATCGTATATATATATATATATATATATATATATATATATATATATATATATATATATATATATATATATATATATATATAAAATGGCGTGCTCGTTGTTATAAATGGGATACATATGAATGAAATTTGAATAGAAGATAAGGCGTCCGTCATCAGTGATCTTCCAGCCGTCGTTGGTATTTCTTCCCATTAAAGATCATATACCCCTGGCTGGTGCGAACAATAACTAAAACAAAGTTATTGGGACACGTAGAATAGGGTGAAGCGAGCGAGATATGTAAACAAACAGAGATGGTAATGCAACGGAAAGAGAGGAAGATGAGAAACAAGTCCTTGATATCTGTGAACTTAAGTTCGATTAAATGACGGACAAAACACACAGACGCGTCCGAAACATGTGAGATGTAAGCGAGAAAAGGAATTCACACAGGTCAGACGGGAGGAAGTGAGAGAGGCGGAGTAGTAGAGAGTAAGTGAGTGAAACTAGTTATTGCCAGGGGTATATGATCTTTAATGCGAAGAAATATCAACGACGGCTGGAAGACCACTGATGCCAGACACCTTATCTTCTATTCGAATTTTATTCATATATATATAGAAAAATGTTCAGCCACCCACCACCATGAAAGATGTAATTATGTTTACAAGACATTTTGAACAATCCATTTGAGAACTACAATATTCCCATATATGGAATAACCCCTTGAAAAGTTCGGCTATTTATTACCACCATAAAAATCTAATTTAGTCCAGGAATAGCCGTCGAAACGGCTTGAGCTCTGCCATCGGAGTCTTGAACATTTTCCTATTACCACCTCTACTACCTTAAGTATTGAGTACTCTGGTGCTTTATGGTCCACCTGGTTCCTTACCACACTTCCTTCGTTATATATATGTATATGTATATATATATTTATATATATTTTTTTTGTTTTAACATATATTTATTTCTAAGATTCCACAGTAGAGATAACATATATTTATACATACATGACAGAGAGTGAACATGGGACGCAGAAAACATTTCTCATCTAAATCCCAACGCATGGCAGCAAACGCACAACGACAAAGAGAGATGAGGGCAAATAAATCAAACAATGATCGCTCTACAGCGCATCCCAACAAGTTTCTACAAATTTAAGTCAGTTAATACACCAACAACAATTTGCAACAAATACACCAAACGTTCAGAGAGGAAGGAACATGTCAATTGAAGGTCTGGCAAAGAATCCTACAGATGATCCTTTCCAAGAGCAAACTGATCTTTCCATAATGCCACAACATAATGCCACAACATAATGCCACAACATAATGCCACAACATAATGCCACAACATAATGCCACAACATAATGTTTCTGTTTGTCCGCAATGCAAAGCTTATCGCTGGCCAAATGAACCCAAATCTCTGTGATGCTTCTAGGGAAAATTGAAACTCCCTAAACTTCCTGTAATATTTCGATATCGTTCAAGCAGGAAATTCCTTTCTCCATAAGATACGGGCATATAGCAATGTGCTTCCATTAGCTTCAATTAGTTGCAAAGAGATTAAAGCACCAGGATTTAGTCCCACATTTAAGATCCAAGGTAAGATTTGTCATATTATTGGATCACTACTTCCAAGTGATGCTTCACCCAAGTTTGCGCAGATTTACTTCTATGATACAGATCATGAGCTTCAGAATCGTTTGCATCATACTAATTTAGATGCTGCTGTCCTGCAGGACATGCAAGAAGACTTTCACTACTGTAACACCTATATAAGAAGCTTCAAGGCAGTCATTGAAATGCCAGTCTCTGAACATGTAAATAATGTGAATATTGTCCTACATGGTGACAAAGTAAAAGTGATGTCCATTGTCGCACATATAATCTTTCTATGGCATCTGAGATTGCTGTAATTCAACCTGAATCACCATTAGGTCTTTTGGATGTCATCATTCATAAAAAAAGATGGTGGTCTTCAGAGGATTCATCAGTTCTTATGATCCTCTGCATTATGTGCTACTGTTTCCCTGGGGAATGATACGTTTCAGGCTGGTGTGAAAAGGATTGACAGCAACCACACACTCACACCCACTGATTTCTACTGTTATCGGTTTCAGGTTAGACAAGGGGATTGTAACACTATCATGAAGAGCAGGTGGCTGATGTAGCAATATGCGGTAGATGCCCATCAAAAATAGAATATTGTCGCCTCAAATGGGCCCGCAACACTCAAACCATGATACGAGTTGAAAAGTATGATGGTTTGTATGATGCTGTGACTGAATGAGATTCAGTAAATGCAGGCCGGAGAATTGTTCTTCCTCATTCAATCTATGGTTCCCCTCGTTTCTACAGTGAGTGCTTTCAGAATTTGATGACTGTAGTTCGATACATGGGAAAGCCATCTTATTTCATCACAGTAACAAATAACCGTAACTGGGATGAAATAAACAATATGGTGAAGAAAGACCTACCTTATATTTGTGCAAGAGTCTTCAAGATCAAGTATGACATACTGAAAAATAATGTCCTCGGAAAGGTTGACACATTCTGCTACAACAGAGTGCCAGAAATGAGGCCTCACTCATGCTAATATTCTGCTGATAATGGCTGAAGATAGCAAGCCGAAAACAGATGATTCCATTGAACATGTAATGTACTGTGAGAATTTTGATAAAGAGATCAATCCAATGTTGCATAAGATCATCACATCCTGCAACACTAATGACCCATGTGGACAAGCTAATATGATGTGCTCATGTATGGAAGCGCTAGGACAACAACGCCATTCCTCAAAAAGTTATCCGAAGACATTCAGACAAACCACATTTGTTGCCGAAAATTACTTTCCCGAGTATAGAAGAAGGGATAGACAGCATGGTCGTCACACCCATACAATCCAACTTAAAGGTCAAGAATTTACTGTTGATAATCGTTGGATTGTTCCATGCAACCCTTTCCTCTGATTGAGATATCACTGCCACACCAATTGTGAGGTTGTCCACAGTGTCAAGGCTGTTAAGTACTTATATAAGTACATCACAAAAGGATCAGACAAGAACACTTTCACTATTAAGGATGATCAAGGAAAGTGTGTCCATACCCAAACTGTGATTGAGACGGATTCTGGAGAATCTATAAATCTCCATTACCACATTGAAAACCGCCAGTTGAAAAGTTGCCTTGCCATTTATCTGGGGAGCAAATGGTCGTGTATTAGCGAGGGCAGGAGGAAAGGGTTGTTTCTAGGGAGCAGCCAATGACAAACTTGACGGAATATTTTCAACTGAATATTAGAGACCCACTGGTACAAAACATATTGTATATTGATATTCCTAAATATTTGACTTGGACAGACAAAAAGTGGCAAAGAAGAAAAAAGTGAAACTGGATGGTGATCAACAATTTATGTGTGAATGTCTTGGATGCATTCCAACAGTATCTCTCAGTAGACATCAATCTGAATTATATTACCTCAGGATGATCCTGCATCACAAGGCTAGGTCAACTTCATACAAATATTTAGAGACAATTGAAGGAGTTGAATTTCCAGCATTCCAAGAAGCATGCAGGAAACTTGGATGAAGATGGAGAAAAAGACAAAGCTATGGAAGAGGCCTCATCCATTATGCTAGGACCTCAGCTGCGAGAGACCTTCTGCACCATTGTATTGTACTTCATGCCAAATGACCCTCTGCAGTTCTGGGATAAATAGAAGAATTTTCTTGCAGAGGATATCATACATGAGCGTCATGAGCAGGTCCTGTCCATGCCAACCGTGCAAATTGTTCTACGAAAGATCCAACCAAGACTCTTCAACATGTGGCTTGGACATTCATGACGACTATGGACTTCCTCAGCCATACCCAACTATTGTTGCCATACCAGAAATCAACAGTGTTCTTAGGCAGAAACTGATTTCAATACACACCAACTGCAAGCAAACATAAATGAACTTCTGCCAACATTGAATCCTGAGCAACTGGTTATTTTTCACAAAGTAATCACCTCTGTAAATAAAAATGAAGGCAGAATTTTCTGCTTGAATGTAAGTGCAGGCACAGGAAAACCTATGTCATAAACATCCTATTGGATTACCTCCGATCTAAACAATAATTGCACTTGCTACTTCCATATCTGCAATAGCAGCCACTTTGCTTCGCAAAGGTAGAACTCTTCATTCCAAGTGCAAGATTCCTCTCAATGTGACTGCTGAATCAACTTGCTTCTTCACAAAGAGGGATGTCACAGATAAACTTATGCAGCAAGCTGAGCTGCTAATCTTTGATGACATATGTATGGGACATAAGAATATCTTTGAATGCCTTGACAGGTGCTTCAAAGATGTTCGAGATTGCAAAAAGCCATTTGGTGATCTAACTGTATTACTATCTGGTGACTGGAAGCAAATTATTCCAGTTGTACCTCATGGTGCTAGACCAAAAACAGTTGAAGACACCATAAAATGATCCTATCTCTGGGACTATGTGGGAACCATGTAGATGACAACCAATCAACGGTTAATTAATGCAGAGGATTCTGATGAAAGACACTTTGCAAACTACTTTCTTGATGGTAACATTCCAACTGTTCCAACATTCCAACTGTTCCAACTGTAGGTGCATTCATAATTCTTCTGCCAAATGAACTTTGTCTGGAATATGGTAATATGTCTGGACTGTGAGATTGTGTGGATACAAATCTTCCAGGAAACTACACAAACCCACTATGGCTTGCAAATAGAGCCATTATCACTCCAACACATGATGCAGCAAGATTAGTGAATGGGTTCATGGTCAACAAGTTCCCTGGTTATGAAATTAATCTACAGAAGTTCTGATACCGTAGATAATGAATTGCAATATCCAATTGAGTTCATCAACAAACGAACCCCATCAGGCTTCCAAACACACATATTTAAACTGAAGAAAGGCAGTTGCATCTTGCTTCTGAGAAATCCGGATCCTTTAAACGGACATTGCAATGGTACACGCTACATCATCATCCGTTTACATAATCATGTAATTGAAGCTGAAGTGGCATTGGGTCCCAATGCTGGAACAAGGTTGCTAATCCCAAGGATACCACATGGATCTCAAGAGCTTGAGTTCCCTTTCACGTTTACTCGCAAGCAATTTCCTGTCAAACCAGCCTTACATGCAACAAGGCACAAAGGCAGACATTTGAAAAGATAGGAGTACATCTACCAACACAATTCTTCTCACATGGTCAGATGCATGTTGTATTATCAGGAGTTAAAAAAAAAAGAAAATATTAAAATATTAAATGAAAGGGGTCTGTTTGCTGGCAACTGTGACTACAAAGAAATTCTACAGTGATGTGAAAGTTATAACTCTCCTTTAGTTGAAACGCATTTCAGTTTCCTTTTAATTGCTAGAAAAGAGACAAAACTTTAAGAAGTCTATATGTGAATAGAGCAAAACAACAATATAGTGAAGGTCAAATCTTCATATTGGTAAATGTAATTAATTCATTCATATCAGCAGCATATATTTTCAAATTCACTGCTTGAAGCTTCCGATCGACATTCCCAAATGAAGATTCATAAATATTTTCCGTCAACAGTTTCATCGCTTTTCCATCTCCATTATTGCCTATTTTTTAAATCTATCATGTATTACTTTACTCATTACAGAAGTAAGTGTAACACAGTCTTTGTTCAGTTTATGTGCATATTGTCAATTTACGTATCATATCCATGTGCATATATATTTGCCTTTATCAATATGCACACTATATATACTAGCAGAAAACCGCCCGAAAGGGCGGTTCTTCTGCTAGTGACAGTAATAGCTGTTCTATTCACTGACCCAAACATCTAGTGTCAGACAAAATCCATGGAGCATTTCCATAAAAGGAAAACAATTTACTTAAAAGTATCACTGTTTGAGGAAGTTTTAAGCACCCAAAACAAATATATTATATAATTTCATTCCGTAAATTTAATGAAACACATGTATGAATAATTTATAATATTTTATTGTTATTTATAATTTCTTTTTCATACATTGTAGATTGTAGATATTTCAATTATTTCATTAAATCTAAAAGGCATTATTATTTATTTATCCATGTGGTAAAATATATGAATCGTTTGCGCTTCTTCCTCTCATTCACTCTCTTTATACACATAGAAATACATTTAAACACACACACTCACACATATATATATATATATATGGCTTCGGGTACCCATGTAAATGCATTTTACAATAGCAATACAACATCACAAAGGCAATAAGACTAGATTTTCTTGGTGTGCTACATTTTCAGAGGATGGATGATTCACTTAAATACATACATAAATGCATACGCACAAACACACACATACACACGAACACAGCCAAACACACACATATATATATCCGCGCGAGGGTGTTTGTTTTGCTATACTTGTATTATAAAATTAGGGTATTATTCACGAGTTGAGTTTGTTCTGTGAAAGGATAATAATATGGAAAAAAATCCCTAATGTAATATTGATAAAGATTCAGACTTAGCAATATGGTTAATGATTACACACGGGTTCTCAGAAAATTGATATTGCGCATTGCCCTTCATTTATTTATGTAATCCAGTCATCTGTCGATTAAAATGCTGTTATGCCAGAGCAATGCATGATAACAAACTTGACAGTAAGGACACAAAGAATGCAGTGCTCTAAATATAGACCTCTATATTTCAAATACATTATGCATGCCGCATTACATAAATTACATGAAAAGAATATAAATATGAACATTTAATTCATAGATATTGTTTTTGTATATTATTTAAAGTCTAATTGATTAGTAACCAAATTTGTTCTATGTTTCCCGTAGACAATACTAATCTGTTAGGATGTTCAGTAAAATCAGTAAAGCGTCGGAGAAAATAACCTGCACTATTTAGTGTGTTAACTTTATTCTGAGTTTGAACTCCTACTATGATTTAGAATGGATGCTATTTCATTGGCTATAAACTTACCTCCAAATATGTGACTTTGTATCTGTGTTACAAATCAATATATATTAGGATTAGCTACCTCTATACCTAAAATAGAATTTTCTCTTTCTGGTTCTTCATTTAAAATGTGGGTGTCTAATTGTTCGTGAACTCCCACAATGTTTATATTTAAATGAATTTTCAGAACTAAATTCGGCATTATATTTTTGGTTGCTTTTTGTATTTTACTCTAATTCTGTTAGTTTAGGCAGCAATTATGATACATTTTCTATTACGTGCTCAATTGTTTCAGCATAATGTTTGCTATTTGATAAATTTCAAGATAATGCAGCATGTTAATCGAAAGCCTCTATGTAACCCTTTCCCACAAAGTATCAACCCTTTATGATTGACAATTTAGTTAACCCAAAGCAAAATTATTGGACTTTCATCAATTGTTCTGATTGTTGTTAAATAGCTAATCCAAATTCCATATTTTCTTGGCTGATTTGAAGATTATTTCTGAATATCTTCAATTTATGTTCAAATAATATTATATTTATTTCACTGAATATAATATCATATTCATCTCTGTAGTAAATTTTGTTTTAGATATTACAGTGTCTGAGGTATACGTAATAGTCTCTGCAATTTGATTACATACAATAAATAATATCAGTTAATTTACTGTTCTCACTTACTGGATATTATTACAACTCAACTAGGTATTATTGAATTTATTTCTGATAATATAATTGATATTGTCCAATTAAAATGATTTACTCAGAGGAAAAAAAGCGCTGACTCTTCCTTGTGTATGCACTCATATATAACTAAAGTTGTCACAGATAATGTTCGATTTGAATATTTGTAGCTGAATACCTGCAGGAAGTTACGTATGCATAGAGATGATTACACAAAAGATGTGGATCTGGGAATACGTGGAGATTGATCTATTTTGATGCATGGTTTGTAGACAGAAATGCCTGCCGTTACTGGAAAAAGATGATGAGAATCTATATAAACAGTAACAAAATACAGTTTCAACATGTTTGTGAGCTTGATATTGTCAGAAGCAAATGGCATATAGTCTAAACTACTTGTTTTCAAAGAACGTGTTTCGTTCAAGATACATAGGCAGTTAAATTGTATTTATATTTTTAAATCTTGTCTGTGGACGAAAACGCATATATGAAGACACGCCGAGGGACCATTAAACATTGATTCTGCAGAATGTGTTCACTGAAACACCTTGCTTTATGAACTGAATAAATTTGTATTCACACCGATAAATGGGTCAGGTTGTCATGTCTATATTTATGTGATTGGCCAGTTCATAAAAACCCTACGAGCCTCTAGATGATCTTAGTTATACGGCAATGGTGTGCGGAGTGTAACTAGGAGTGAAACACTATTATTTTATGTGAGTGTGTGGTGGCATGTGTATGTTATTAAAAATGACAAAGAAATATTATAAATGTTTAGAGTAACATGTATAGCAATGACTCACAAAAGAAAACTTTTGTAATTACGCAGATATTACTGTGAGCATTTGTACAACTGTTAGCAACTGATCCAGACGGTACGTATCTAGAGAAGTATCCAGAAGTTATTTTCATTCCACCCGATAATGGTCGTACTGATGGCAAGAGCAAAATTACTGCCTTGAAAAAAGTGATAAAAATCTACTCAGTAGAAAAATAGGAGAGCAGATGTTCGATAGATATAGCTCTACTATATTCATAAAACATAATAGAGTTTAATAGATATTTACTCGTATTTATCTGTATCACATTTCAAGTAATGCTTAGCTGTCACATATGTGTCACAATTCACGCACATTTCTGGCCACGTAGGAACTGATGGAACTGAAATAGCATAAACAACTTTAAGTACCAGATGGTTTGTGCGTGGTAAGAGGTGTCTGATTAGTGTTTTTGTGGAAAATTAATTAGGTGATACAATATGAAGAAAGAACTTTAATTGGCACAATGGGCTCAAGAGAAAATCAAAATATTTGAACAATATACAACATCACCAGGTGTACCTTTGAATTATTCATGTGATTTACATTTACTATAACACCAAGGATTTCAGAATTATTATTTATTATGCAGGGATACACAATGTTCGTGGCCAATATAATTATCAAGGAATTTTAGAGTCACTACTTGTTACATTTCTGAAAGGTAACAAAGAAGGACGGGTATTATTTCTCGTTTTATAAAAAATCACTCTCAATCTTTAATACTATTTTTTAATTAATTTTACCGATTGCTTGCATAATTTAATTTTTCTTTGGCTCATCACAAAAGTTCTGATGTCATGTCACGTTCACACATCTGTTATAGATATAAACGTTTGCTTTCGTATGAGTATGGGGGAATTTGGGACTATAAATGTAAATAAATATAATTGCCATGGATAGGGGAAATTGCAAAGCTATATATTTCCATATTTGTTAGTTGTTTATCATATTAAGGTTATATCAATTTAAATTGATTTGTTTTCTTCTCCTGCAGGTTTATAGATTACATAAACAGATTATCATTATAAATTTAGCGATATTAAAACATAACATGTGTGAGAATATTTTTGAATATAACTCATTCAATGTTGTGTTTCGTGGGAAATACATGGTAAAAAAAAAAGATGCAAAGTGACATAAATATTTTGATATCATCCTTATATATGCTGTGTTTTGTCATGAAAATTTTTATTTGAAAGGAATAGTCGAGTGTGATGCAAAACCATGTGTGGAATAAATAAATAATAGTTGACATTTTCGCTTCAGAAAATATACACTATTTTGAAAACAATGATGATGACAATAAGGAGAAAGGAATTTGTGATAGTAGAATAGGGACAGATAATCGATGGAACATAGAACGACTCATATGTAGAAGAGAATGTTCAGTTATCTTGAGTGCATATTGTCAGAGATTTGAGAAGATTATATATCACTGCCGAAAATACTTACATCCATTATAATTATTTTATTTCCCCTTAGCTCCAGGAACCTTTGATGGTACTGATGTAGATTTTAGTGAAACGAAGATGTTTCTGATTAAAATAATGTTTAGGTTGTTTATTGGGATGAACTACATACATTATGGCCGTCCTAGGATCTGCACGTCCCAAATGTATTTTGCCATTTTCATATATTTGCATACACTGATATATACTTTATGAAACACACATACACGTTATATATATATATATATATATATATATATATATATCTATATATATATATATATACATACACAAACGCACACATATATATATATATATATATATATATATATATATATATATATATATATATATATATATATATATATATGAAATTTCATATAACTGTTCTGTAAATCATCTGATGTTTTTACATTGAGCTACTTAACTTACTGGTAATAAGGGAGTAATATATTACTGCCTACCACTATTTAGGGTTTGTATAAAAATATATATAACTGCAAAAGGTTTTTGTATTTACATAACCATAAATAGTATAATTAATACTATATATATATATATATATACACATATATATATATATATATATATATGTATACACATATATACATATATATATATATATATATATATATATATATATATATATATATATATATATATATAAACTTAAGGGTGTCATGTCAGAGAGACATGCGAAATATCAACTGTAGACTATGCTCCAAGATTCCAATGAATAGATCCGAGCATTTTATATCAACTAGAAATTGATTGACATATATATATATATATATGTAAAATAAACATATGAAACAATCACAAGGAATAATTTGTAAAAGTGTGTAAGCACACATAGCCAGTTAGGTAACTAATTAAAGTTTAACTAGAACTTTAAAAATAGATACTTTATAAATTGATTAATCTTCCTTGCATATAGTTCATTAAATATATATATATTTCACCATTAATCGATCGGTAAACCACAGTAGCCAAATCACGAATTTTCAACATGGGAGAAGATCTAACTATCTGTGTTTATACAGCAAATTCAAATCTGTAAATGACTAGCATTACGTGTTGCATCTTTCAAAATTACACACATCGTACCAGCTCGATTAATGGTGAAATATATTTCTTTAATGAAATATATACAAGGAAGATTAATCAATTTATAAAGTTCTAGTTAAACTTTAATTAGTTATCTACTTGGCTATGTGTGTTTACACACTTTTAAAAATTATTCCCTGTGATTGTTTGACATGTTTATTTTAGAGATATATATATGTCAATCAATTTCTAGTTGATATACAATGCTCGGATCTATTTATTGGAATCTGGGCGCATATCCTACAGTGGATATGCCGCATGTCTCTCTGACATGACATCTTAATTTAATTTTGGATATATATATATATATATATATATACAATGAGGCCTTTGACAACACCCCCCAGAACATCTCTGTGTTGAAAAAGGATTATAAAATGAACCAAATACTACGAACACACGATATCATAAAGAGCAAAAGACAATCTAAGTCAATGAAAAACATCCTAACACATGCCAAAGTACTGCCAACCACAACAACGAAACCCACAGTAAACAAATACGATAGACCCAACTGTGGCATTTGCCTCAACCTAATAGAGGGTTCGGAATTCTATTTCAATGAAGGACAACGTTTTATAGTAAAACACAATTTCACATGTGCATCGGAAAATCTAATATATGTATTAACTTGCTCAGGTTGTCGAGAACAATACATAGGCCAGACCAAAAGCAGCCTCCGCCAACGCATGACTGTCCATAGATCCCAAATTAAAATACGGGAATACAGGAAAATACCACTGAGTGAACACATTGATACCTGTGTCGCCCAAAATCAACCCAACTTCAGAATCTTTCCCCTCTACAAATTTATAGATAATGCCACCCACACCCAGCGCATCAGCAAGGAATCTTACTTTATTAACAAATACGGACCCCGTCTAAACACTTCTCCCTAAGACGAACCGAAAACATACACACGTCAACAGAAATACCTACATAAGCACACATATCTACCCACATATAAACACAATGACATACGTAAACACACATGTTCTATGGAGCAACACAAATATATATATATATATAGTGAATATATGTATATATATATAGTGAATATCATTTAACACCTTTTATTGTTAAGGTTTTTGATGTTCTATTGAGATAATCGATTTTACTGAAAATATCGAATAATGTACACCATTTTACCAGGGAAAAAAAATTCTGATCCACCCACACACACACACATATATACACACACATACACACGCGTACATTAACACACAAAAGAGACTTATACAAACACACACACACACACACACACACTTTTCCGTATAAGACAAGAGCTGAAAATATCTTTTAACATGTTAAAATATCCCTCACTCACTTACAGACACATTCCTACTGACCATCCCTCTACCACGAATTACTCTGCTAAACACACACACACACACACACACACACACACTTCTCCGTATAAGACAAGAGCTGAAAAATATCTTTTAACATGTTAAAATATCCCCACTCACTTACAGACACATTCCTACTGACCATCCCTCTACCACAAATCACAATTTTTTACATTCACATGACCTCTACCGACCAATCAAAATTGTTTTGACCACAAGAATTTTTGCAACACGAATTGGCGCAAAAAACAATTTTAATTGCGCTGGAGCCTCTTTTTTTAACATAAAAACAGGTAGAATTCCCAAAACTAATCAGATCAGAGCAAACATCACGGACGCTCTATCTCAAAATTATTTTTGAAAAGCATTTAGAAATGCGCAACCGGTAGAACTTGAAACCAAAACTGAATATTAACCAATACAATTACTAATTCTCATTTATTCCTAATTAAACTATTTTCCACTGTGAACAATTTGTCAGCATTTTCTATTCCGTTTACCAATATATAAATATATATATATATATATATATATATATATATATATATATATATATATATATATATATAAAGGTTCAAAACAATCAAAACTTCGTTCAATATATTTTATTGCTGACAATCGTTTCTTCCAAACAGCCGTTTAGAGTAATCAGAGCATTGCCAAAGTTTAAACATATAATAATCCTCCTATTCTACAGAACAATCATAAAGATATGTTGATATTATTGTTGCTATCAACAGTGTCATATTTGATATTAATACGTACTACATCTCTATTTCTCATATCCTATTAAACAAGGCATGCATAATGGCTATGAATAATAGTGACCTGACTAATCCCAAATGGATGTCATTCGTCGGCCCGTAAAACCATAATTGTACTTGAAGATCGATTATGGACCCGCAAGTATACACCTAACAACTTTGACATAACTATGGGATCTAGTTAATCGCCGCATGTTACATATTTGGTGGGTCTATACCTCTTAAATGAGATTTATAATAATTTACCCTACCTCAATGGTGGTTTATACCGCGATGATGCACTACTACTTAATGACTATAAAAATGTAATATAGTAAGAACTAGAAAACAATTGCATAATCTATTTAAAAACTTCAACTTAAATATTACCTTAGATAGACACACTAAAAACGTTAACTTCCTTGATGGGACCATTTACCTGGACTTTAAAATATATACACCCTTTCATAAACCAAATGAAAAACTACTTTTTGTGAATACCAACGCTAACCTCCCTAAATCTATATTAAACTCGATTACTAAAGGAGAATCTAATAGAATAACCTCTTTATCTCATAATGAATCTATATTTAACAGAAATTCCCAATACAATAATGAAGCTTTAGCTCGCTCAGGCCATAAAGATAAAATTAAATTTTTACCTAAAAAAATTATCTAGTTATAACATTATTTCACACAATATAGCCATGAATCAAATTAAAAGTAATAACAGTACTGACCACTCTAATTCTAATATTAGGGGTAATAACAAAGTTAACTAGCACCAAAATAATAATAATAATAAAAATAGAAATATAAACAATACTACAGCTAACCATACAAACAATAATCACAAAAAATAGAAGAACTAATACATTTTTCAATCCCCCTTTCAATTTAAACATTTCCACCAACTTGCCTAAAGCATTCTTCTCAATTTTAGAAAAAAACTTCCCAGTCGGCCATAGATACTATAATCTCATCAATAAAAATACTATTAAAATTTCTTATTCTACTACACCCGACATTGCGAACCATATAGCTAATAGTAATAAAAGGAAGATTAATAATTATTTCCAAATGATTAAATCACAACATGAGGGGAACTTTCATAGCAACGTAATACCGGAGAATTCTATTAGCAATAATAATATTAGTAACAGCACTAATGAAATTAATACCAATAAGAATAATAATCGTCATTATCCTAATACTCTCCCTAACAACCATACACCTATACAACCTATTAACCGACAAGTAAACAACCAAAATAACTGTAATTGTAGAACAAATAGAACTTGCCCCTTGAGAAAAAAAACTGCTTAATCAAAGACATTATATACTCTTGTACAGTCAATACAAATAACACCTCGAAAACATATATTGGTTCTACCTCGAATTGATTCAAGACGAGATATATCTCGCATCTTCACACTTTAAAAAATCATAACCTAGTTAACTCCACTTCTTTATCTAACTACATACACTCTTTGAAGACTAGGAATAGACAATACATACTACAATGGGAAGTTGTAGATAGGGCCACTTCTTACAAACCACCGAATAGATGCTGTAACCTCTGTCTTTTAGAGTCTCGCACTATAGTCTATTCTAAGCTACACCTTTTAAATAGAAAATCTGAAATGTATTCAGTCAACACTACCACCGAACTCTTTCCACAATTTCAAACCTAGATGATAATATATAACAATGTCAGATATAGTTTCCTCACCACCGTTAACACTTTACCTTTAGGTTTTATCAGCATGAAATAGCCATCCAACATCACATTTTTGTATCAACTCATTCTTTCATTTATCTCATTTTCATCTCAGTCTATACTCAATAATATCTATAGTGAATAAACACTTAATATAACTATAATATCTTCCTTACTAATATTTATTCATTTAATTAATATATAGGTAGGTAAAGGTCAATTGAGACCTTTAAATATTAAATATTATATAAAAAACTGATTATATATTAAATAGAAATAAAGATAAATAGCATTATATAAGGGTTCACTTGTAGTATAATATATTGTATATTAACACATGGAATTTAACTAATAGGATTTATAAGCAACTAACACCAGATTATATATTTTTCTGCTATACATAAATAAATAAATCTTCAATTACCTCCCCTTTCCCATTAACTCCCTTTAGTAAAGATCTCCCATACATTCCTTGAATTTTAATCGATAGACATAACCACACCAACTCGAAAAAATTAACATCTGACTAAAAAGAGATCACTCCAGAACAACTCTAACCCTTTATCTGATTATAATAAGGGCAATATACAATCTATAACTGTATCTATTTAAATATTATTTTAAAACATTTCTTAAATAACCAATGACATGGAAAGGGAAACCTCAATATTAATACTCACAACACATCTACATTTAAACATTACCATAACATTTATCACATTACATCCACCATAAGCTCACATAGTAACTGTTTTAAATATAATTATCTCGCTAAAGATACATATCTTTAGGCTTGTTCTGTAGAATAGGACGTTAATTTTATGTTTAAACTTTGCCAATGCTCCGATGACACCAAACGGTTGTTTGGAAGAAACGATTGTCAGTAATAATATGTATTCCTGCCCTGTAAGGCATCTGAGGTATTTACATTGAGTTATTTTTCATACTGGTAATAAGGTGGTAAAAAATACAAAAAAATACTGACCTTTAGTGTTTATAACTATATATAGTTTATTTATAAGTATAAATAATATTTTATTATTATATACATATACATGTGTGTGTGTGTGTGTGCGTGTGTGTGTATGTAAATATATATGTGTGTATGTTTGTGTGTATCTATATATGTAAATATATATATATATGTATATATATATGTATATATAAATTAATAAAATAATGAATAAACAAAGAAACAGTTCCTTATATTAAAAAAATTCATCATTTTACGATCGTTTCTAGGATATGTATGTGTTAGAGTTGGTATGCATATTCTATAGATCTATGTACAATATTTATACAAACTATCAGAGGGAATATACATACCTACACATATATATGCTGTCTTCAGAAATAATGATATTTGTTTATTGAAAAAAAACAAAGATTCAATACAATAGGTCTGTTTGGGAACAGGTTTTGAATTGACCAATAGAGAGATAGTGAGGGTCAAGATAGTAATATAGTAGTAGAAGAACCTTAAATTACGGTTAGAGGAAGGTAGATTTCAGTTTTGGATGGAAAAGAATATTATGAATGAAGGATTATTTTAGGGAAGAAATAGGTCTTATGCTGACCTCAGAAATAATTTTATTTGCTCATTGAATAAAACCAACAAAGATCTAATATATTCTGTCTGTTTGGTAAGAGGTTTAGAATTAACCAATAGAAAGTTAGTAATTGGCCAAATGGTAAAATAGTAGTAATTGAAGCTTATTTTAGGGGTGAAAATAGGTCAGGTGGTCAGTAAAAGGTATACAAGCAGCTGCTGTTATAAAATAGTAATGCCAATACAAATATCTAAGGTGACTAAAGTTTTACGATAAGAATTTTAGTGAAAAAAATACATCTATGAAAAGAATATAAATTGATTTAATTGATGGGTATATTTATATTGATAAAATTATACTAATACATATATATATAACAGCAACTGCTTGTATACCTTTTACCGTAAACTTTTGGTAGATTTATCTACACATATATATATATATATATATATATATATATATATATATATATATATATATATATATATATATTTGGGGAGGGTCATATTTGCGTAATATTGCCAGAATTAATAACAGAACACACTCACTGTTTGGTTGGTTTTCGCTTCTCGCTGTCTTTTATATATATATATATCTGCGATCTAACTTACTCGGTCCTCAATGTTGCCATTGACTGACCGGTGGTCAAAAATAAAATAATACAGATACAATATAGACAAACACATATATATATAGTTTACATAAATCTTTCGTTGCACATCTGCAACATCGTCAGTGGTGTTATATTCATTGTTCCTCCTGTTGTGTTGTATGTCTACGCCATTTTTTTTTGTTCAGTCCGTCTATATATTTATTTATTTGTTTGCTTGTTTGTTTATCTTATTTTATTTTGTCTTCTTTGCGCATGCGTTTGCGTGTGTGATGTGTGACTAGTGTGTATAGTGTTGTGTCTGCTGGGTGACTAGTGTGTGTTTATGTGCTTGTGTATGTATTTATTTATCTTATTTTATTTAATTTAATTTACTTATTTATTTATACTTCTCTTAGGTCAGTGTTGTTTGTTTGGGTGTTGTTGTTGTTCCACTCATTCTTTCTGTTTAGCTTTGGTCTTCTAATTTCTATTTCACTGGCCTCTCTGATTTGCCTATCTGCTGGGTCATTCCTATGTTTAGATATTATTCTAATTTCTATGTTGTCTATGTTACCGTCATGATGTTGTCTAGCATGTTCGTATAGTACTGACCCGTTTTTTCGTCCTTTTAGTTCCCCCCAGTGTTGGTCTATCCTTTCACCTATGCTACGAGCTGTCTCACCTATGTATGTTGTTGTCGTGTTTCTACAAGTACCCTCTGTACATCTTATGCTATAGACTACGTTTCTAGTTTTACAGTTTATCCGGGGGTTCACCTTACATATGATACATTTCCTATTGGTACAGTGGGTTTTCTTAAAAGGGTAGGTTTTGCTGATCAGGGATTTTATGGTGGTTCCTGGCTTTTCTACCACCTTTATTTTTAAGTGGGTCTTTCTCAGGGCCTTTCTACACTGGTTAGCTAATTTCCCTCCAGGGGTGGCGTCCACAAACATGACACTCTGATATCTCTGGTTGTCGTACCATGATGTGGCCTTCCCTATCTTATGTCTAGCCCTATCTAAGCTATTCCATGATTTGCTCCTGTATAGTGGGCAAATTCCTTTCATGTCCAGTTCTATGAGGGTCTTATACTTTTCCATGGCTCCTTCGTATACTCTGACTCTGTCTCTTTGGTTGTAGCCAGAGAACTGCATGCGGTTGATGAAGTGTTGGATGTGTCCTTCCATTTCTGTTGGGTCGCACATGCTGGACACATTCTTCATCACTCGTACCAAATCTGCGATCAGAATATTAAACTTAGCACTACTGGACATTGCTGAGTTTTTGAGTATCAGGTATTTGGAGGCCATGGGTTTAGCATAGTGTGAGTGGAGAATTTGGGCTCTCTCGTCTATAGTGTTAATCCAGAGTTCTGTGTCTAATACAGGTAGTCTATTGTTAGGGTGTTTGGAAGGGAAGTCTATAGTTACAGTTATACTCTGGTGTATGGAATTAGCTATCTGCTGGATGCTTTCCATCGTGCTACGTTCTAAATCAAACTTGTTAGTGCTCTCTAGTGGGGGTGTTCTTATAACTATATTGATATCGTCTACATAACGAGAGTACATGATGAGGTCTATGGAGCTTTCATTAAGGAGATCTTTAAGTCTCCTTTCCCACCATACCATGAAAAGGTTGGCAACATCGCCAGCTATGCTGACGCCGATGGCTGCTCCCTCATTTTGGGTGTAGATTTTCTCATTGAACTTAAATATGTGGCCCTTTAGGGTAGTTTTGATACTAGCCCCTATTGCATGTGCGACCATTTTTCTTACCTGATCAGTGTTTTGGGGGGTCCGTATAGCTTTGGTCCACCCAATCCACCTTCCTATGGGAGTCTTTTTAGCCATTGAGGTTATGGTGGGGGGTCTACCTCTTATAGGTCTACTAGGGCAGAAACATCTAAGGTCATGGCTGTCTAGGTAGTCAGTGTCGTAGGTAAGTCTAAGTAGGAGGCCCAGTTCGTCTGTGTCGACGTCGCAGAACTCCACCTCACTCTCAATGATCATCTCCACACATCTTTTCACAGCAAAATCAATGTTAATGGATGGGTACAGTGACACCACATCCATGCTGCCTATTATGCAGTTGGATAGGCTCCTGTTTTTGTTGCACTCACTGATTCTGCTGAGGAGGTCCTCTGTACTTTCACATACATCTGGGGACATCTTGATTATGGGGCGTATAACCATTGAGAGGAAGTAGGAGATCCTGTAGTTGCTAGCTATATTAGCTCCGCATACAGGTCTTGTTGGTGGTCCTGTTGTCGGGTCGTCGACTGTCTATATATATATATATATATATATATATAAAATAAAGTTAAATAAAAGTCAAATGATTAAAATTTAGCTTCGTTTATTACTGCTATATATATTTCAGTGACAGCCATCTTTGGGTATGACCTCTTCAGGCAGTTTGAATTATTATGGTATAGACAATTACATATGTTGTTTAGGTGTATAATATTGTCAATACTCTGATATGCCCAGTTCCTTGTTGGGTTGTTAATTCACTGAGGAACTGGAGTCATTTTACACTACTCCGGAGTAACCAAACCAACCTGCGCACTTCGTCGAGTGCTCCAGCCTGCATACTGAGGTGTCGGTATACAACCAACATAAACTCAAAATATATATATATATATATATATATATATATATATATATATATATATATATATATATATATATATATATATATATATATATATATGTATATATATATACATATATATATATATGTATAAGAGTGGGAAATGAAATTTCGTTTCATTATTTCCGTTTATCGTTTTCGGTGCACCCGGCCGATTAACCCACTCGATATGCAAATTGGGCTACTCAGCCGTTAATATACATAAGGTAAGTATATACGTTCAATAATATGGCAGGAAGGTATACGTTGCTGACGATAGCTAATAAGCTTGAAACTAGAACAGCGTTTCTTTGTCAGTGTTGAACAAACGAGCAACGGTGGTTGCTAGACACTACGGCTTAATACAGGATGTTTGTTTACAAACACACCGAGCATTATAATATATGTTCGGTGAATCTATACGCACATATATATATGCGTGCATGTATGTATATATATATATATATATATACATACTACTGTGCGTCTGTATACATATATGTATGTACGTGTACATACTTATATTTAAGTAACAGCCGTACTAAGAGTGGGAAATGAAATTTCGTTTCATTTTTTTCCGTTTATATATATATATATATATATATATAGAGAGATATATATATATA
>OZ024740.1:189816074-189821074 GCA_964016885.1 Eledone cirrhosa
TAGAGAATGTCGAGGGGCTGGCAGGGTGTTCTGATGGGTGGGGAATGAAATCTTCATAATAACGTATGCAGCGGATGGCTATGAGGAGAGAGGCTGCGGGCTGATGTACGGGCACACCGGCACGCAACTCTTTGTTGGATGAATAGTTCAGCTACAAAATCCGTGTAATTCAGACTTGTTGTCAATCACGCCAAAATCATACTTTGAAAGTTTAAAAATGTCCCGCATTTTTAGTATTTGTTTCTTGTATACTGTCTATTCTATTTATTATTATAATTATTTATGATATATAGCAGACTTGTTATATATTTGATGGGTTACATATGGCCGAACATCCACTATCTCTGTTGAATATTCAATTTTACAACAAAAATAATTCACATATTTGCTGAGACACAGGTGTGTATAATTATACTATTCTGTTTGTCGTATATAAAATTAAGTATTCTTTTTTTGTGTGAAATTTATACTTACTCCAATTAGAATATCGATAAAATGTCTCATACATATACCTGTTAATCTGTAATGTGTAGTTATGTTAGTATTCAAATAGCACCAATGTCGAGCTCCTTTGAAGACTAAACATAACTATACATTACAGACTAAAAGGCATATATTAACGTTGCATATGATAGGGCTTCTTTGAATTATCTCTATATTTGCAACATCCGTCAACAACACCTTGAGCTATGTGGCATAACAGATGCAACATTGCCGAAAATCATTCATAGTATCCCCGGTTTACGGTACTGTAATCTCGGCAACTATATTCACATTATCTGAAATATATGAACGATAAATATCATTGCCTATATATAGTTGTCCTTATAAATATATACACATTTGAAAAATAATTACGTGTTATTTATCTCCTTTCTAATATCACTACTTTGTATCAACTCAGTATAGTAATGCCATTAAATAGTAACTATTTGAAAAGAATATTAGTGAAATTGTATAATATGACGAGGAACAAATCATCGTATGAAATAAATATATAATCAAATCGAAATATCTCGTTATATATTCAGGCTTTGAGTATTTATAATGAAATAATTTCATTACAATGACGCTAGATACAACGTTTATATCAACATATTCTGCATTCTTTTTCTTTTAACTGGAATATTTAAGGGAGAAAAAAGCAGCATGATTTAAAGTGCAAACGTTTTGTGAATAAAAAACTGAACATTTAATAAATTGTTATCTGATAGGGAAAAGAAAATTTAGAAAATTATAAACTTTAAATTTTGTATTGTTGGCTTAAAGCGTAAGCAACGGAACGACACCTATCCGTTTACTTTGATGAAAGATAACGTTAATATTCTTAATTATATTAAAAAACCTTCCTTCGAAATAGATAATTTTATTATGGCCATGGTTGTGTCTCACTTAAACTTTACAAGCTCATAAATAACTATGCTGTAAAGAGATATATTGGCTGTAGTTCCGTATACGTTGTTAATGTGACCTTGAGAATTTAGTTTATGACCAAAGGGAATATTACGTAAATAGTTAAACAATTGTAGCTGTAAAAACTATTGCAGCAGTTGCGTATAGGATGATAATTATGTATTGAAAATTAAATTAAGTGAATGATATATTTTCCTGCGCTAAATATCTCCTGATCTCTTATCATGAATATTCAGAGAAATCATCATCAATGGAAACACTACTCCCATCTTCTCTCGTCTCTTCTAAATTACTCGCATCATTTCAGTTACTTACAACATCTAAGTAAATGTATGAACAGCAACATCTCCGCAAATATATATAATCTCCACTTGGGTTTCGAAATTAAACAACGTATAGCAGTTAAAAAAACTAAAGCAATACGAGAAATATGGGAATAGTAGGAAATTTAAACCTAGAAGAAAATATACGATTACTATAATGTAAATTCTCACCTCAAGAAACACAATTTAAAACAAATAGAAATGTTATCCATTTTATTAACACGTTTAGATGGACATCTATATAAACTGTATATAAACAACACTATCAGTAAATTGTTGCATATACAAATCGTGGTGCTAAAATACTGGTTTCTCCTAAATTATCTTTAAATTCTAGCAAATGTATTATTGCAAAAGTGGACATACCACAGACAGAAATCCAATTTGAAAGAAAGAAATAGACGAAACATAGTTAATATACATTGCATCGTATCGTTTCATATCATCTCACATATCATATTGTAATTGGAATTTAAGGCACACATTAAATATACTTCGGCAAATTTCATTTTATTAAAATGTTTTCTTACAGAAGAATTTCCTTATATGAGCTCGGTGATATCGTTGCACATTTAGATCGCTAAATTTGAAAGTCGATGTCTTATTCATTAATACATTCTGATGTTTTAATCAAAAATATCTAAGAAATCTAGCGAAATGGAAGTTATTACTATCGCAACCGTGACTGTTTCTAACGAATATATTTGAAAAATTGTTGTCTTGTTTATTTCATATGTTGCGTTGATAATTGAACCAGGACCAGTCATTTATAAAATTATATTTTGACACAATGAAGCACAATAAACTTTAGAACTATTGAACTGATGCCACCATATAATAATTACAACTTTGAACGCAATTCCGTGGCGACAGACACTCCTCAGAAATTGTCAGATTGTACTTCGAACCTGTTGAATAGAATTGTGTACGCCCATTGAGCTGAAGCAAAAAACATGAACACATTTGAAACACATGACTGTGGCATAATTGTCTGTCCTTAGATAATTAAACAATTACACAGCACTTGTTAGATAACACTCAATACGAGTTCAATACATGTCAGCAATAATAGAGAATAATAATTTGCTACCCAAATATTTAGTATTTGGCGTACGTATTAAAACAAAGTTGAGTACAACGTTATGTAATATATTTTAACAGATAATATAACTCGAGAAAATGACGCTGGTATAAACAGTTTATTCAACTGATCTCCATAGAAATTCCGCTGATGTTTTTATTAAAGTAATTTCCGATAAATGGGACATATTTAACATATTTGAATTAACTGTTCGATTCTATACACTTTTGAATTTAGCTAATCAGTTTAAGAAAAGGGAAAAATATATATAATATGTTTAAGAATATTATCGGAACCAATTCGTCATTACCGTATGGACAGGTAATTATAAAGTTTGAGTTCTCTCTCATCTAAAATAGAAGATATTTGTACTTATTTAACACAAGCAAATATTTACGAATAGTTACTGATATCCGTTGTACCCCGGTTAGATTTCGATTAAAAAGGAACGTTCACTACACTCTTTTACAAACACCATTGTCAATTTCTCCTTTTATATAGGATAAAAATGAATCTAGCACTAAATGTTTGGTGCATGTGTTCGTATGAATTTTATTGCACAAATACATATTTGATAAAACGTCGTTTGAGGTGGACACATTAGTGAATATTTACGTCAACATATAAAAGCAAATTGAATATCAATTTTTGTCTGTTTACTAGTATTTGATAAAAGAAATATACTCTCTGTGATAGAATGCAAAACTATATAGGGAAACATATGTACTATACTCATACACGAACTTAGACGCGCATCGCAAAATGAAACGCTGAAAAATAGAAATAAATGTACACACTTAAACATTGAATTATATATTACCCCCATCTCTCTCTCTCTCTGTCTTTATATATATATATATATATATATATATGTACATTCGCAGTAGAACAAATATAGAAAAAAAAGACATTATTTTAAGAAAAATTTGTACAGTTTTCGTTTACGTTGACAAAGGAAATGTAATATAATTCTTTTATAGCTAACTGAAGATTTGGATTGAAAATAAGTATATAAAAATGCTTCTTGCTTTCGCAAAATTTAAGTTAGTCAGGCGTATATATTCAATTAAAATAAATTAAGGAAATATACCGAAATTAATGTAAAATTGAAAAAAGAAATGCAGGGAATGAAATGTTTTTATATAATCGTAATGAAAAGTAATATAATTGTAAACTATTATAAATTTAAATTGGATTTCTTGTCAGATGCCCCAACTCTTTCCCCCCAAAAAAACAACGAAAAGAAAAAAATGTTGATGTAATTATAGAATAAAATTAATATCTAGAAAAAATATTGCATCCGAAAGACATTTATACTTATTTAAATAATTCATTTGAGAATTGATAAAACACACTTCACTCTAATATTTTAGAAATGTTCATGTTGACCTCCGCAACACAATAGTAAATTTCAAGTTCCAATTCTGCAATCCGATTTCTATTATGCATTACTGAAATAACACGGATGATATTGGAAAATATATAAACATACACCTTTAACATTACTCTTATTTATCATAATATATGTTATATTTATTTTTACACAAAAAACACGCTATTTTGATTAGTTCCTTTAACATATAGACCAACACTTCTTACGTCACCTAATATCATGACGTATGTAAATTTTAAGGCCGCCTCAGAACGTCGGGTAGAGTGGTATTAGTTTCGTCTCTCTCACCTTCCAGAAAAAAAATTCCGCCGGTGTCGACTTTGGCTTTTATCTATTTGAGATCAATAAAATGAGTACCATCTAATATTTGGGTCGATCTTTATGTATATCTCTTTCTCATATCCACTTACTCAAACTCTATTCTTCTCTGGAGGGGGATCTATTGTATTCAGACCCGGAGAAGGGATGAGCTAAGCCAAGTTTAACAATGCCCTTGAAACAACATACGTCGCCTCTACGTATCCCCCATGAATTACTGGACTATGCGTGCATATTAAATTTATGTCTTTATAGGTTCCGCAGGATGAGATCCAATTTTCTTTATGTCTTAAACAGTGAAGCGTTAGAAGCAATCATGAGACTTTTCAGAGGTTGCTGTGTGTATGAGAGTATGATAGCGATTCCTTAAACTACTAGAAACTTAGTCTGAATACTTATAACAAGAATAGAATCAGTTAAACCCATGTCAGAATATTATATGAAACGGGGTGATGGTTTACATATCTCACTA
>OZ024740.1:189826074-189868574 GCA_964016885.1 Eledone cirrhosa
CCATTCACTAGAATCTGACGGACACGCAGGTCCTTCTGAAATATGAAACCATCCCCCTGGCCCCAAAAATATAGATAATAATTTGCACTAATAGGTTCCTATTATTTAATTGGACTGACGTAACGTAGCTGAAACTATGTTATCACTCATCTATTTATTCGAAATATTTAACCCCAAAACGAGTCGACAACCCCAGTAATGAAAGAAGGGAATCCATATGCCCAACCAATATGTAACCGACTAAATACGATTATAACCAGCATAAACAATACAAAGCAACCAAGCATGAACACAAATTGGAAAATTCATAACAGCGAAAATGCTAACATGAGCTTGCCCGTTATACGTACTGGCTTTAATCTACATCAGTGACTTTCGATAAGGTAGCCTACTTATAAATTAGCTTCAATAATTCCAATTTGAAGAATGTTCTTACTTTTAGTCTCTTTTTATTTATATATTTTCTTCCGTATATCATATTTTATCTTTGAAAATTATAATTACTTATATTCTTCATTTTCCCATCTGAATTACTTAGTTAACCAAAACTCTAATGCAGAACCTTTTAAATCAACGTTAACTCAAGTTCGTAATAACATACCTTGGCTAAAATCGCAATAATGTACTTGATATGGTTATGAGATCAAATGAATGACATACAATATAAGAGTAATTTAGAAAATATTCGAAGGAAAAATCCACCAGCCTTCACAACAATTGTATGTATTTCATCTATTTCACTTGGTGCAATGATTCGACGATATTTTAAGACTTTGGTTGGCGTAATTATTATTTTGAGGTATCCCGTCCAAGAAAAAAATACTATGAAAAAATAATATAAATAAAGACGAAAAATGTAGTTTCTAAAGATGCAATTTTCAATGGCATCCATAATTTAGAGTGTCCTATAGAATGCATTAAAATAATGTAAAAATAAACCTTAATGGTATGCTTAAATCTTAATTAATAGCCTACTGTAACATGGCGTAAACTATTCAAGATTATAATAATGGTTTCTACTTTTGGCACAAGGCCAGCAATTATCCCAATGTATTACTAGTACTTTATTTTATCGACCCCGTAAGGATGAAAGGCAAAGTTAACCTCGGCTATTCAAGATGATAATAATTGTTTCTACTTTTGGCACAAGGCCAACAATTACCCAGTGTATTACTAGTACTTTATTTTATTGACCCCGTAAGGATGAAAGGCAAAGTTAACCTCGGCGTGATTTGAACTCAGAATGGCAAGATATATGCGTCAAAGCATGGCGTCCGAGCCTCTACTGATACTGCCAATCCACCTGGTAATAATTGTTTCTAAATTAGGCACATGGCCAGCAATTACCCAGTGCATTACTGGTTCTTTATTGTATCGACCCCGTAAGGATGAAAGGCAAAGTCAACCTCGGCGGGATTTGAACTGAGATCGTAAAGGGACGTAACTATGCTGGAAAGCATGGCGTCCGACCATCCACCGATACTGCCAATCCAGCTGATAATAATGGTTTCTGATTAGGCAGAAGGCCAACGCTTTTGGGGGAGGAGAGAGTCGATAAAGTCAACCCCCTGCATTACTGGTGCTTTATGTTATAGACCACATAAGGATTAAATACATTGCTAACCTCTGCGGGATTTGAACTCAGACAATAAAGAGACATAACTATGCAGCAAAGTATATGGTTCGATTCTTTACCAACAATGCCAATCCAACATCCTAATAATAATGAAAATAATTGTTTCTACTTTAGGCACAAGGCCAGAAATTAACCAGTACATTACTGGTACTTTATTTTAATGAAAATAATAATAATAGTATACATATTGTAAAATGTAAACAAATATTTACCGTGTTTTTGGGGTGTTTTCGAAAGTATGAATGTGTTGAGATAATTGTTCATATAATGATTGATTTTGATATGTTCGAATGGGGATGAAACATTTGTAAATAGAAATTGAATGTGAACTTGTATTTGGTAATATGTTTTAATGAATAATCTGCTTCAGACATAATTATTTAACATAAAAGAAATTCGTACACATGTTTATTTGGAAAAGAAAATTAAGGAAGTATGATACGTAGTTTTATGAACAGTTTTTTATAATAAATTACCATATTTTGAGCTGATATAAATTCTCCGCCTTTCCAACTTTTATATTTGTAAACAAAGTTCTTCATACACACACACACACACACACACCCACACACACATAATATATATATATATATAACATTATAATATGATATATAATATTACATAATATAATTACATTATATTATATTGCTGACGTACCCAGGTTCTCCTGGGTAAACAGATGATAAGAGAAGACAGGTAAAAGAGAAAATGGCTATTGAATGTTTATCTGGCTTACAGTATGAGGCGAGTTGATTCCCAACCTGCTAGATATAGCAGTCAGGTTGGTTAGCATACCAGGGATGTTTGTCTTCTTTGATGTTAAACAGTTAGTGTCAATATACCTTCCTTCCTGCACTTTCCTATTATATTATTTTATATTATTATATTATTATTGTTTTATAGTGCGCTGAATTGGCAGTATCGGTAGAGGGTCGGACGTCATGCTTTGACGTATAGATTTACGGCCCTTGCCATTCTGCGTACAAACCCCGCCGTGGTTAACTTTGTTTTCCTACCTTACGAGTTCGATGAAATAAAGTACCAGTAATGCACTGGGTAATTGCTGGCCTTGTGCCAAAAGTAGAAACAATTATTTTATATTATTATATATGCTGTCATGGTTTATTATTTGTTAGTACGTCAACTTGCAAAATAAATTTAGGAACGAAATGAATCCTGCTCTCAAATAAATCTACTTCAGACAGCTTCAAATATCCCTTTCCAAATTTCAGCTGTTGACCAGACCCAAGTTTTTGGTGAGGATATTCGTTAGTTAGACATATATTAACGAGACATGATACGGCAAACCTAATTGAGTGTTTTCTCTTGATTAGTATTGTTTTCATCTCTTCAAGTCTGAGTTATTTGTTTTGTTGGATTAAAGAGAACTGTGTAGATTCGCTTATCTAAGATAAGTGGAAGATCAGTACGGGTGTGTGTTGGATGAGAAGATGTAAAAATAAAATATTGTTGGGAATCAGTGGTTTGATATATATGGCAGCCTCTAGCTTTCTGTTTTGATTTGTTATTAGTATGTCTAAGAAAGGAAGGTTTTTTTATTTTGATTTGTTATTAGTATATCTCAAAAAATGATTTTTTCGCTGCTGATTGGTTGTCAGAGTTCATATTATTCATGAGGCTTTGGCATTTCTTTAGTTCGTTAAGCTTTCCAATCGTCAAAGACATCCGGAACTTCATACGAGATGATCTAGTCATACACACCCATCTACTAAATGGAGTAAACCAAAACACTTACATTGCCTGCTGTGACCTTATATAAGAAAATTCCACACGTCTACGGAATTGAGGGATTAAATACTGCCTGGATTCATTCCCCGATGAGCTACCCTATATGATTTATGTCTTGGAGATATTTTGCTATGAGCTACTTCATGTGATTTGTTGCTCTTGGTTTTATATATGTAAACGCCTTTCTATTCCATTGTTGATAATGCTAAATTGAAGGGTCTTTGCGTGAGTATATTTTTTGAGTTAATCCAGTCTTAACGCTTCGTCCGGGCTGATCCTATTTTGCAAATCATTTTTGCTAGGTTAAACGGAATATTCAATTACGTATGCATTGGGTTATTTCATGTAAAAAGAAGAAACGTTTTGAAGTCAGTGGTTTCATAGAAAGGTTTTGTTTCGCTTCCTCCGTGTGCGTTTGAACAATTCAGCTAGCCTGACCTTCCGAAAAATACTATCATGTTTTTCATTTCGTTTTTTTTTAATATCTTTGTGGACAGGCCGCAACACCCAGCCCCTTACGTAATATATCTATTTAGGTTCTTTGTCAACAACTTCTTTGACGACTAGCGTGTGATCTGGCATTTCTGTACTTATGCAAAAATAAAATTGATATTTTGCATGCTGCTGTTGTTTGCTGTTTATCTGTTTATTTGTGGGTCTGTGGGATACATTTTTATTGACATTAATATAATGTAGGGAGCGGTATCTTTCACAGTCGTCCTTGTGTAGGGCTTGCGTTGGAATTTCATGTGGTCTCGATGGATCTCTTCGGAAATTCGTTAGGTTTATAATATGGTGTTGTACTTTGTTGTGATGGTGATTGGTTCTTTGGGAGATTTTCTGTTGCAGCTGTTTGTAGGTTCAGGTGAATTACGTGTGTGGCTTGTGTGTGTTTGGTTTTGTGATGGTTTGACTGTCTGTGAAAAGGTTCTTTATTATTATTTTCTATGAAAGAGCTGTCTGTCTGTCTGGTATATTTTCGGAAATTCATCTTCATATTTAAGAACAAATGTTCACTCTTTTACCATTCTTGCAGTAATATATGTTCAGCTTTCTTTACACTTCCATTTCATGTTCAATATTTTCCTATTTTTGTTTATTTGCAGTGGCTCTTAATTTTAAGAATTCTATTTCAATCTACATCCCGTAGCTCTTAGTTTTGTTGTTCTGCTTCATTAGATACCGGTTTATTTGTAATATTTTTGCTAAGATCAGTAGGTAACGTTTTTTATTGCTCGTCGCTGCCAGGTTTGTTTGTATTTTTTATAATGTTAAAACATGTGAATTTTCTTGGTTTTAAGTGATTTTTGCTGATGGTTTCTTTTTCCATTGTGTGGAATAAATGTTGGATGTTGAGATTGAAATAAAGAAAACCGAGTGCCAAAGCAAGATGGGCAGAGCCTAGCCCAGCCAAAGGACGCAGATAACAAATAGTTGGTGCTTGGGCAAGCAAGGCAGAGCCTAGCGGAGCCGGAGAAAGAAAGGTCGGTGCCAATTCAAACGAGACAGAGCCTAGAGCAGCCAAACAACGCATATAAATAACGGTCGGAGGAAAGACACTGAAGCAGAGCGCAAGCTAGCTAAAGCATGAGGGTCGTAACTGAGACAAGCGAAGAAGAGAATAACAAAGCCGAATGACACAGATAACGAATGATCGGTACGAAGGCAAGCGGGACAAAGCTAGCACAGAGAATATTGTTTTCATTTTGGGGATCGAACACTTTGTACACTGTGGTGTTTAAAGTTTAAAGTTATGTAATCGACAATTATACCACTTAACCACCTATATACATTTATTCTTGAAACTCGTTTCGAAACTTATATTGCAAATATATATATATATTTTTTTTTGTGTGTACCGATTTGCTTAAATATATATTTGTATACCGAGTTCGGTTATTCTATCAATTATAAAAGATTAATTTTACTATTATCTATATATTCATATTTTGTTCTTGTTCTCTCTCTCTCTCTCTCTCTCTCTCTCTCTCTCTCTCTCTCTCTATATATATATATATATATATATATATATATATATATATATATATATATATATATATATATCCTAATGTTTGTTGAGTGAGATGGAGTTGGTCAGAGTATCCCTTAAAGCTTTCTCTGTTAATGTATTAAATATTATACGCTTGGATGGCCAGATATGAAAATTCCAGATATTTAGCTATGACTTTCTTTATTTATTCTTTATATGAAATATTGATTGCATTTTCCTGTATGTCATGTCTGATATTTTTGCCTGAGAAAATACCTATATGTGTGTATAGATGGTGCGTACATATATTTATTATATTTTTTTTAAATATCTCTTTGTGTGTATTGATGGTGCATAATTATATTTATAATTTTTTTAATATCCAATTTAGTTCACGTTGTTAAAATATCTAACAGGCTTCAATGACCAGCGTGTATATTATTTTATATTTTACGATGACATCCCCTTTCCTTTTTGGGGACAGTGTCAATTTTCTTTTTGAAGGACTACTGGCTTTTCAAATTTAGCTGTCCTAGCACTGACTGAGACCATCACTAACTATTAATATCGATGTACTGTTTTATATCGATATTGCATGGGAATGCACTGATATGTTATAAGGGCCCGCTTGTGTGTATATCTATGGATTATATAAAAGTTTCTACATAACCTGGACTTTATTTATCCCAACTTGTAGAAATCTTATAACGAAACGATCGTATGGATGGAAAGAGATATTTATTTAATTATGTCTCATATAAAATAATACAATCAGCTATCCACGGAATAATGTGTAGTTAGCACCCTAAACACTAAATTGGGATTCTACTTAGGTATATCCTAATGTGTGTTGAGGTAGATGGAGTTAGTCAGAGTATCGCTTAAAGCTTTCTCTGTTAATGTATTAAATATATATATATATATATATATATGTATATGTATATATGTATATGTATATATATATATATATATATGGATGATATATATATATATATAAATATATATATATAAACGTTTGAATATGTATAATAAAGCCAAGACAATGCAGGTATGGACATAGAAAAACGAATGCAATTGCAAAAGATATTGTTGACAAATCGTCTTTATCTTAGATTTATTTAAATGTCCTTAATTGTCGAGATAATATCTCTTCTTCAGAGGGAAATAAAGGTCTTAAACCAGCGTTCTAAATATCTTGCCAAGCCATGCTGACAGCAAATAGTATAGAGTAGAACAGATACTCTATACTATTTCCTGTCATCATGGCTTGGCAAGATATTTAGAACGCTGGTTTGAGACCTTTATTTCCCTCTGAAGAAGAGATATTATCTCGAAAATTAAGGACATTTAAATAAATCTAAGGTAAATGATAATTTGTCAACAATAAATTTTGCAATTGCATTCTTTATTCTATGTCCATACCTGCATTGTCTTGGCTTTATTATACATATTCAAACGTTTATACCTCATTACACAATGCTTCAAGTGAACTATAACCTCCTCCATATATATATATATAAAATTGTCCGGGAAAGACTGCCCTAACGCCGGACAGAGTTACCTCCCTTGACCTTCTGCAAAATCAAAACAAGCTATTTTTGCGAGCAATGAACCTTGAACGTGGATTTAACACCAAAAACTCTTTCCGAGCAATGTAAGGAACACTTTTGATTATTTATGCCCTTGAGAAGCCCAACTGGGCGAAACGTACGTAGGTACTGTTTTAAATAAACATATTTAACGGTCTATTCTCCGATTTCTTACTTTCCCACGTGCTTACGCTCTGCTAACTCTCTAGCCCACTAAATATTAACACTTCGAATATTTAATAATGCCGGCACTAGTATCGACCACCTTTGGCATACGCTACTTGGCAAATAACTATATGTATCACCTATCCTCCCCTTTTTTCTCTCTCTCGATACGTAATTACTGTATATATATATATATATATATATATATATATAAGGATGAAAGGCAAAGTTAACCTCGGCAGGATTTGAAATCAGAATGGCAACGGCCGTAACTCTATACGCCAAATCATGGCGTCAGACCCTCTACCGATACTGCTAATCCACCGCCCTTGTAATATTGTAATATATATATATATATTACATTCTGAATCCAAATCCTGCCGAGGTTAACTTTGCCTTTCATCCTTACGGGGTTGATAAAATGAAGTACCAGTAATACACCTGTAATACACCCCCCCCCCACACACACACAGACACACACATATATATATATATATGTATATATATATATATATATATATATATATATATAAATATATGTGTGTGAACTGCTATTTCTAATAGCCATCTTTTCACCCCTTGATAATGTGTGTGTGAGACACGTTGGCAGAGTAATTCTGACGGGAACTAAAAGATTGATACTTTTTAGCTTCCCGTCGCCACGTAATATTTGTAAATCAGTGGCTAGTTGAGAGATAGCGTTCTATCGGTTGCCAGTTGCTAATCGCTTTACCGTGTCGGTTGTCACAAACAGTCATGACCGGCATGGGCCAGTGTTTGGATTCTGTCGATCGATTGGTTATTGATTAGGCCATGCCCGCTGATGAAGCCGCATGAGCCGATGTGCATTTTTGCATTATGCAGACAGATGATGCAGTGTACCTTACTGCTGCATTAGTGCGGCAGAAACTCGAGTCCGAGTACCTTATGGGCACCCGTTTTACGTGTGTTGTGTTGAAGCAATTAACTATGTTTATACTCTGGTAATGTATCTTACATTGCTCATATATATATATAATTTATATATATATACATATATATATATTTTACAAGGGCGGTGGATTGGTAGTATCGGTAGAGGGTCGGACGCCATGCCTTGACGTATAGAGTTACGGCCTTTGCCATTCTGATTTCAAATCCTTCCGAGGTTAACTTTGCCTTTTATCCTTACGGGGTTGATAAAATGAAGTACCATTAATACACTGGGTAATTGCTGGCCTTGTGCCAAAAGTAGAAACAATTATATATATATATATACACGATAATATAATATATATATATATATATATATATATATATATATATATATACACGATAATACAATATAATATACATATATAAATGGAAAAAATGAAATTTCATTTTTCACTCTTAGTGCGGCTGATACTTAAATATAAGTATGTATACGTACATACATATATGTATACAGACATACAGTAGTAGTTATATATACACACATGCATACATATATATATACGTATGGGTTTACCGAACATTTATTATAATGCTCCGTTTGTTTGTAAACAAACAGCCCGAATTACGCCGTACAGTGTTCATCAACCATCGTTGTCCATTTGTTCAACACTGACAAAGGAACGATGAAGTAGTTTCTAGCTTATTAGCTGTCATCATCACCGTTTACGTTCCTGTCAGCCGATTGGACGTTTGAAAGTATATACTTTCCTTAAGCATATTAACAGCTGAGCAGCCTAATTTGCATATCAAGTGAGTTAGTCGGTCGGGTGTACCGAAAACGATAAATGGAAAAAAAGGAATTTCATTTCTCACTCTTAGTACGGCTGTTACTTAAATATAAGTATGTATACGTACATACATATATGTATACAGATATACAGTAGTATGTATATATATATATATATATATATATATATATATATATATATATATATACATACATGCACACGTATATATATGTACGTTTGTGTTAACCGAACATTTATTATAATGCTCGGTTTGTTTGTAAACTCGCGCACCCACACACCCACACACAAGTGCACACACACACACATACACACAAATATACATATATATATTATATATATATATATATAAATTGATAATACAAAAGTAAGTCATTCAGATATCGAAAGCTCAGATGCGATTTTTTCAATATCCAGATATTTATGAAACTTGTTGATGAATTCCATACGTTTAAATATATATATATATACACACACACACACACATATATATATATATATATATATATATATATATATATATATATATATATATATATATATAGAGAGAGAGAGAGAGAGAGAGAGAGAGAGAGAGAGAGAGAGAGAGAGAGAGAGAGAGAGAGAGAGAGGAGAGAGAAAGAGACATAAAGACATACATATTCTACATATTTATATATATATATATATTTATGCAAAACATATAGAATATATAGATGTATAAATATAAGATAAGTCCCTTAACACACATTCACACACGCACATACAACCCACCCCCCAACATACACACACACTTACAACCACACACGCATATATATATATATATGCGTGTGTGTGAATATATTTGTAGCATGCGTAGGATTTAATTTTCGTTTTAAATATCATATTTTCTGAAATAAATTATAAGAAGGTTGTGCATATTCATTTTTATCTCGTATTCTGACATAATTTACGTTTTATCTCTGAATACGTATCCAATATTAAGGGAATGGAATAACTTATCGTAACATTGTAAATAAAATTTCAGTAAAGTGCAGATTGGCAACATAGAAAAGCTTCTGGTTGATTAACATATATTTAAAATGGTTATGAGTATAGCGATTTATTTTTAGTTCGTTGATGTTGAAGTAGCTGTATCTATATGGTTAACATGAACAACAACACCTGAACACACATAAAGGTACACGCACACCCACGCATATATATGGAAATGTGTATATATTTGTATGTAAATATTTTTACATGTATATTCAGATATCATATATCGAGCTGCTGAAATGGTAGGAGCTCAGCCGTTGGGGTTCCGAATCTTTCATATTACCCACTCTGGTGGTGACTAATAGTCTAACTTTATGGCTTCGATTCTGATTAGATAGATATATAGATATATAGATACACACCCAGACACACCGACACACACACATAGATACACACATACACACACGCACACACGCACACACGCACACCCACACATATATATATATATTAATATTAACAATAGTAATAAATTGAAAATATCACTAGAGCATCATGTTTATTTTATTATACATATTTCGAGGATACTAAATGATAGTACGCTTTCATGAGATAAAATACAATATTTGAAGTACAAGATAGTGACCTCGACGGTCAACTTCCATTGGGTATATATATATTGAGTGAGTGTGAAAGACCAAAGGTCATTAATGAAAGTATCTGGATTTCGCAATATACATAATATTATTTATTGGAGAAGGTAAGATATTTTTCCGCAAAAATTTGATTGCACTGTTTTGCTTCCAGTTGTGTCTTTTTCGAAAATGTTATTTATTCATTATAAAAAGTAAACGATTGCATTCTATATGTAGGTGCGTCCCCTTCATCTCCTGGCAACCAATAAGTTTAGACTCTGTCCAACGTTGTATGTATGTATATATATATATATATATATGTATATATATATATATATATATGTATATATATATATATATATATATATATATATATATATATATATATATATATATATATATATATATATATATGCCCATATGATGATGTGGACAAACATGATGCAGCACAATAAAAGGACTGCCAACAACTTCCAGGCCTGGAAAAATGACGTGCCAGCCTTGTATGGGCTTAGAAAAGACCATAAAACCAGCAGTGACCCTGTCACAGGACAACCAACACGGCCAGTCTGTGGAGCTAACATTGCTAGTAAAGACATACTTTCCTACTTCCTCTCCCTGATCATACGCCTCATCATTGAAATGTCCCCAGATATATGTGACAGCCCGGAGGACCTCCTCAGCTGAATCAGCGAAAATAACCGATCTAGGGACCTAACAGACTGTATAATAGATAGTATGGATGTTGTGTCCCTGTATCCATCCATTGACGTGGATTTTACTGTGGAGAAATACGTAGAAGTGATCCGTGAGAGCAATGTTGAATTCCGTGGGATTGATACCAGTGAGCTGGGACTCCTACTTAAACTTACCTATCGTGATGATTATCTAATTACATATGACCTTAGCAACCTGTGCCCTACAAGACCAGCAAGAGGCAGACCACCTACCATTAGCTCAATGGCCAAGAAAACCCACACAGAAAGATGAAACGGGTGGACCAGAGCCATACGTACCCCCGAAAACTGAACTAAAGAAAATAATTGCACATGCGGTGGGGGCCAGTATAAAATTAACCCTTAAGGAACATATGTTCAAATTTAATGGAAAAACATATGCCCAAGATGAGGGAGCAGCCATTGGTGTTAGCATTGCAGGTGACATAGCTAACCTATTTATGGTATGGTGGGACAATAAACTTAAACTTAAACTTAAAGAACAATTAGAAGACATCAACCTCTTAACCCTGTTAATGTACGCCCGCTACGTTGATAATATAAACGTTGTAGTAAAAACACACCCACTAGAGAACAGTCAGGAATTAGAGAAAAACTCCATGGAAAGCATCCAGCAAATATCTAACTCCATCCACCAGAGTATTAGAGTTACTATAGACTACCGAAGCAAACACCCCAACCATCGATTACCTAAAATCAGAGTATATAGAGGAGCCAGAACCAGATGGGAAAAAAATGGTAAATAATGATACAAATGGGACCTTACCATTGTATAGGAGCAAATTTTGGAACATAATAGATAGAACTAGGTATAAGGTTAATAGAATAAACTCATGGTATGATAGCAATACATACCAGAGTATAATGTTCATCAATACAACCCGTACAGGTGAATTAGCTTACAAATTTAGAAGGGCCCTAGATAAACATAAACTTAATATTAAGATAGTAGAAAGACCAGGTACCCCCATAAAAAAACACTTATTAGCAATACATACCCTTTTCAAAGACCTCCCTGTATAGATAGGAAATGAATAATCTGTAAACTAAGACCCTATATTAACTGTAAAACTAGAAATGCAGTATATAGCATAAGATGTACTGAAGGACAATGTGAAGATAAGAATATAGTGTACATAGGTGAGACAGCTCGTAGTATAGGAGAACGGATAAATGAACACTGGCGAGAACTTCAAGATAAAAAAGAATTCTCAATACTCTACCAACATGTTAAAATAGAACATAAGGGCACATTAGAGAACATAGAAATAAAAATAAAATCTACACACAGAAAAGCCGCAATGTTTAGACAAATCACAGAGGCAATAAACATAAATGAACTCCAACCAAAATTAAATAGAAAACATGAATGGAATAGCAACATCACAACTTACAATTAAGGACAAAATGAAAACACACACACACATAGAACAAACAACTAAGTAGTAACGTGTAAATAAACAAATAAATAAACAAGTCAAAACATACACAGACACCCGGATGTAACACATGCGCAAACTAAGCACACAACACACACAAAAACAAAATGGCCTAGGACAGATCAAGGGAGAGGCACAAAACAAAGAAAATAAACCCCAGTCACTGAAGAGGTCACATAATGTGTGACGAAAGAACTTTGACAATATATGAACAATCGTCCGGTTATGGAACCAACCAACCAACCGGAAATTTATAAATTCTTAAATTTATGAATTTAATTTATAATAAATTGGAGTGAAAGCATCTGGTGTGTGTGTTTCTTATTGGCAACATGACCCTCCCAAAGCATAACAATATATATATATATATACTTATATATGTCTGTGTGTGTATGTGTGTGTGTGTGTGCGTGTGAGATATATAGATAGATAGAGAGAGAGAGAGAGAGAGAGAGAGAGAGAGAGAGAGAGAGAGAGAGAGAGAGAGAGAGAGAGAGAGAGAGAGAGAGAGACTGTGTGTGTGTTTGCATGCATGTTGGTATGTGTGTATGTCTTTTTGCGATTGCGAACATGTGGGTGTGTGGGTGTTCAATAGCGATGTATCTGTATCATTATACATACGTTTGGGTGAGTGTATGTTATACTGACAGGTAAATACGTAATTACATCGATAGCAATATATTTTTCTCTATTACAACTGCTGCTATTATCTCACTGATTTACATGATTTACTTAATACATTCATATATGCACATAAATACACATATATATATATATATTTTCACATATATACTCACACACACATTTATTTATATGTATATATATCAGCACAAACACGTAACGGAACACCCACACGCATAGGCATATCAACGAAACTTGACAGATCTCCCAGATATATATATAAAATAATAAATATGCACATTTATCAGTTGAAAATGTAGGGATTTATCTGAAGGGAAACTGAGAACTACGCAAAATTTTCCTTCAAATTAAATTAATTCATAATATATATGTGCCTAATTGTTTTTAACAACTTAATAAATTCTAAACGTATCGGTTGAGTGAAAAGTAAGTATACGACATCATGATTATCATCAACATCATCGTCATTATTGATTTTACGTCCGTTCTTCTATGCTCGTATGGGTTGGAAGGGCCCTTCTCAGCAATGCATCTCTCCACTCACCACGTTTCTTCGTCATCCTCTCGGTGAGTCTGTGCGATTTGATGTCAGCTTTAACCACCTTTAGCCTGGTTTTTCTTGGCCTACTACTACTGCGTTCTCCTTACACTGGCATTTCCTGGCAGTTTTCAACATATCGGTCATCATCCAGGTGCATTACATATCTGAAATACGCAGCTTTCTCCATGCACACCACCATAGGATTCTCTTAAAGCCAGTTTCTCCCTCTGTTCATCCAATCTCTGCCTTTTTCTTACATTTAAATTACACATCTATAGGAATATGGCTGCTTAATATGGCTCCAGTCTACACTTGTCTTTTGAAGTCACTACCGATGTTTCACTACCATGCAGCATGACATGTCATAAACACGCGTGGTAAAGCCGTTCTTTGTACGTAGGGAGAAACCTTTTATTGTCAACAGTAAGTGTAGCTCCCTAAATGTCTCCTATCGTACACTCATTCTAGCTATTGTTGTCTCAAAACACCCTCTTCTCTTGCTAATTACGTTACCGAGATAGCACAAGCTATCAACCAATTCTGTGACTTGAAGCAGTTTATATCACTGACAGTTTTCTCCTCGATTACACTAGAGCGACTTCTCTATACAAAGTCTTTCTTTCCTGTTAGTCTTCTCGTTATCCTACTATATCTCTTGTGTACCAAATAGTTACCTTGTGAAAACCGTAAGGAGTTTATACCTACTCCTTTTCTTCATACTGAGCAGGTGCACTTGCCTAAACGGATCAGGATTCTATCTTCTCTCCTACTCACTAGCACTTTACATTCGCTAAGTTTAATATCAGACCCTTTGATTCCAATATTTGTTTCCTGAGGAAGAACCTATTCTATAGTTCTTTTTTGGATCCATCTATAAAGACCAAATTATCTGCATACAGAAAACAAGTTAAGAGATGTCAGCCGGGATCAAGTAGACTTACAATTAAGGGCATAACAAACATGAACCTCCGGGGATATGTATTCGCCCTCCTGTCAACCGACACCAAGAGACAGAGGGTAAGTTAGTTGGTGGTTGAGGATAGTCGTTCAAACATCACACTTATAAACACATACTCAACAATTTACAAACTCCAACGTGTTAGTCAATTTAAATGTAAACATTATAAAATCCATCTAATGGAGTGTTATGTTACACGCATCTTGTTAATGACGACGGTGTGTTAATTATGTTACGAGTATGACAGGAGATGGGGCCCTTTGAAGTAACGGAATAGAGGATTTGTGATTAGGCAAGGGCAAAATGGAAGTATGGATTGGTATCTGAGATTGAGATTGAAAGGATAAAGAAAAAGGATAAGCCAGGAGAGTAAGAAGGATATAGTAGCTCAGCATGTTGGAGATTCAAATAGAGAAGGGAGTATGGAAAACGATGGGACCCAACAGGAAGATAAGGAACTTAATATTCGAGATGATTACGGAGGTGACATTAACATTGATGAACTGAGGGATATATCAGAAAAAGATAGACAGATAACTGATGGTATATCGGAGATCTCTAAATCAGGAGGCGATAATGCAAATAATTATTTTAAAAATACAAACCAATGTCAACTGAAATAAATAACTAACAAAGTAAACATCTCCCTTGACAAGGTGTCAAATAGAACCATCACAGAAACCAATAATCTAAGCTGTGCCGAAAGTATATACATTGCTAAAGAGTTGGGTCTGAAATATATTACACACAAGCAGATCAAGGAAACATGGTGGAAAAGGATGATTGACGGTGACATCATAATCCTTAGGAAAGGTATTGATGTTCTGGAAAGAGAAAGACAATGGGAATTTAAAACATGGAGAACTACAATATCAGGAGAAAGAAGATTTTCTATGGTAACTGAGGAGCTAAAATAAAAGGTACTTGCTAAAGCTGCAAAGATTAATAAATATGAACAACGGACCACGCAGTATAAACAGAATATACGTTTCCAACAAAATCAGAAGAAACTCTATCATGATTTAAATTGCATGGCTAGGAATGATGTAATTCCTGATGCGGATAAAAGTAAGAATTTAGCAAGTGATATCTGGAGTGTAAGAAAATAGCATAATATGAATATGAAGTGGCTGACTAACAACGAAAATGACATTTGGGATAATCAACAGAGGGAATTGGAGGGAACAACTGATATTGTAACTATCCAATGTAGAAGGATACCAAACTGGAAGGCTCCTTGGAGAGACAGTGTTCAAGGATTCTGGTGTGCAAGTTAAGTGGGTTGTTGCAGTGCTAAGGAATATCACTTGTGTGATAGAGTGGAAATGTGATTAATTAAAAGAAGAGATTGATAGTAGAGTTAAGAAGCATAAAGGTCCAAAACAGTAAACGGAAAGGTTGTATATAAACAAGACAGACGGATTGACACTTTGATTAGATGAAAAGCAATTGTAGGGTCCATTCTTACATGAAATGCCTGACAGTTGACACTGGAATGCAAGAAAAAGAAATGGCGCATATTAATCAGTGCCAGAATATTAAGTGGAAATTGAGAAGGATGTGGGAATGTCATGAGATCAAGGGCATCCATTTTGTCATAGGAGAAATAGGTACTATCTCAAAGAGTTTTCAAGTCTGGCTAAATATCATGCACCTCCTGGGAACAGCAACGACTACTGATACGACCTAAATAACTGAGTCAGTGTGTATCGGCTTGATGTTCAGTTGGGCATATTTTTCAGTGAAATAATACCCCTGGATGAGATATCAAATTGCTAATAATAATAATAATAATTAGAAGAAGAAGAAGAAGAATCTATAATAATTTCTAACCCTTCAACATTTAATCTTCAAATTTATCACACCAAAGCACTCTTATCCCACGAGATTTCTTATCCGTGACATCCTACCAACGATCAATATAAACCTTACCACCTTAGATCTACTGATAACAAATACCAACAGCTGCTTCTGATGTAAATTTTTCCAATATTGGCCAATAGAAAAAGAAAACGAAAATAAATTTCTAGTTGAAAACATTACCTCCACACACACATACACACACACGCACACGGACACACACCCACACACGCTTACACACACACACACACACACATATATATATATACACATACAGACGCACATACACGCGCGCACATATTCACACACACACGCACGCACATATACACACACAGGCACAGATGTGTATATAGATATATATATATATATATATATATATATATATATATATATATATATATATATATATGACTCCAGTTCCCCAGTGAATTAACAACCCAACAAGGAACTGGGCATATCAGAGTATTGACAATATCATACACCAAAACAACATATGTACTTGTCTATACCATACTAATTCAAACTGCCTGAAGAGGTCACAGCCAAAGATGGCTGTCACTGAAATATATATAGCAGTAATAAACGAAGCTAAATTTTAATCATTTGACTTTTATTTAACTTTATTTTACACTACTCCGGAGTAACCAAACCAACCTGCGCACTTTGTCGAGTGCTCCAGCCTGCATACTGAGGTGTTGGTATACAACCAACATAAACTCAAAATCTATATATATATATATATACGATATTAACAAATGAAAACTATATTTATAAAACCATATTTATTTCATTATACATATTTCAAGGACACCAAGTTAAATTATGGTGTGCTTTCATCAGACAAAATATAATATAGATCAGTTTTATAAATAAATATTGACATACCCTTAAAAAATGCAACCATTACTGTTGGAAGCTGCAAATACTTATTGAGTGCTTTATATCAGCTATAAAAATATATGCTTGTTGTATCTCAACAATTTAAATAGAACTTGTACATACATACATATATATATATATATATATATATATATATATATATATATATATATATATATTGTACATTCAACCGTAGCGGTAGATTCAACTTCTGTAAGGGAGGCAAATTGTCATGAGCTGCCATATTTCGTAATAGATATTACGTTTCTGTGCCCACTTTCAATTTGGTGGTAGTAGCTGAATTCCTAGAGTGTTTGACAGATCCTTGAGATATCGTTTCCACCATAAGGAAATGGAAAAGATAGTAATGGAAAAGAAGAATGAGATAAAAATGAAATGAAGCAACGAAAGAAGAGAGCGGATGAGAGTAACAGTCTATACACCAGTCTCAATAGTATGCGTCGGCTGACATCCGCGGCCGAAATTGTGAACGATCTTGATCATTTCAAATGAATGAAACAGTTCTAGTAATATAGAAGCTTTTTCTAAATTAAATATTCGTTGTTCTCACTCTACTTACGTATTGAATACCGTATTTACTCTGATTCTACTCAGGGTCAACACACACACACACACACACACACACACACACACACACACACACACACACACAGACACAGACACAGACACACACACACACACACACACACACACACACACATATATATATATATATATATATATATATATATATATATATATATATACATACACACTAGCCTGTTGAAACGGAAATCCTTTAATCAAAAGAGTCTTGTGGTTCAACATTTAGACCAAAACAAGAATTAGTAGTGTTAAGATAATTGTTTCTACTTTTGGCACACGGCCACCAATTAACCAGTACATTACTGGTATTTTATTTTATCGACCCCGTAAGGATTAAAGGCAAAGTTAACCTCGGCAGGATTTGAACTCAGTAGTGTTAAGATAATGGGACTATAACAGGAGAGGAAATTCCTGTACACTGAGCTGATCGCTGGCTGTTGGTATAATTTAAGACAATGCAGTGCATAAGATCTAGGTCTATGACCTTACTTGGTGAAAGCAGGGGATATGTTTCAATCATATTAGGCCATTTTCCACTGTGTTCATTGTCTCAGCAAACTGGTTGATTGCTACATTCAAATAGATAAAGTGAGTAGACAGAATATATGCGTTCATTTCGTGTGAACAAATGTTAAATCGAAAATGCCTAAATGGAGCTCTTTGAGTGAAATGTATACTTTCAAATAAAATCTTGCTGAAAACATCTTCATATGTGTATTCGTTTGTATAAACGGTTTAACTCATATCTGCATTACTAAAATATCTCCTCTAATGGGGAACGCACTTCGAATCATATTAAGGTTTGGTTTGGAATCAGATTAATTATAGAAATAAATAAATATGAATTCTACGCAACATGTAGTTTTACGTGTGTACAGAAGCACGAAGATGTCTTTTACCGTTGTGGAATTGGGGTTATTTAAAAAAATAACATAGCACCAAAACTCGACACAATAAACGTCGATTAAATGCAGATCGGTCTAAGGTAATGGATGGGCTGAATATAATTAGATAAGAACTTGAAATGTCATGTGTAAGGTTGACTTTAGTGACAAAATAAAATAAATAAATATATCAATAATAAAAAAAATAGGCACACGCATCCATTCATACATTCATACATACATACATATAAATATATATCGGTAAAGAGGGAGACAAAGTGATGGTGATGTTGAAAGAAACAAATATATAAGAATAAACGGACACATACATACACATTCACTTACACAAAATCACGCATATATATATATATATATATATATATATATATATATAGTAATAATAATAAATTTGAAGACTAAAATCCAAAGAGGGTTCGATAAGGATAAATATATATCAAATATATAAGAACCGTAGAGTGAATATTTATTAAAATAACAGATTAACGTTTAAGCAAGGAATCGCTGCTTTCACCCTTAACGGGAACTTCTGAAACTAACAAAGTCAATCTGTGAACGCAGAAGTGAATATTTCAAACAAACGTTGCAACCGGAGGAAGACACGAAGACGATACCTTTGTTCGTGGAAACGTTCCCTGGCAAAGAACGGGAAAAACGAATATAATACGTCATTATTTGGATCGGTGAAAAACAATTACACGCAGAGACGAAACCACGTTTATGGTATAAAAGAGGTCGGAGTCTATTATTCTATTAGGTGGTGCATAGAGACGTTCTCTGGCAATGAACGGAAAAAACGAAGAAAATACGTCATATCTGGGGCGGGGAGAACAATTGCGCACAAAGACAAAACAACGTAAATGGTATAACTGAAGTCGTAGACAAGAATTCTAACTAGGAAACCGAATGATTCTCGGCTTCAGAGTTAAGAATAAAGTAAATAAAATACAGAGGTAATTGAAATTAAATAAATACATACACGCATTCACAAGCATACGCGAAAACACTCGCCATAGGTATACACATACACGCACGTACACAAAAAAACTGCACGCACTTACAGAACCCACGCAACGCCTGTACCCGCACGCATACGAATGTATGCACCAAGAACACATAAACATACATATTAAAACAATATATATATATGTGTGTGTGTGTGCGTGCGTGTATATATATAATTAAATAAACGTATATAAATAAATAAATACGTATATAACAAGCGCACACACATACCTACATGTAAATACACATATGTTCGGAGACGTACGTCAATCAAAACACAAAGTACACATATACACACACCCTACGTACGTGGAACCCGCATACTCACACAAATGCAAAACTCACGTAAACACAACCAAAAGCATATGTACCAGAATATATAATATATACGCCATAACATATACAATCAAATATACGTACCTTCACAAAACATACAGGTAATATATACTTACCTATACAAATAAGTAGTGGTATAAACATAACATATACTTAGCTACCACATCAATAGTTAAACTATCCGCGTATATTTCGTACAATCCGTTAGTGTATAATGTGGGAATGTAATACAGGAAAGTTTTCTGCAATTTATGTTTACAAGCCGAAATTGCCTCAGATTTTTTGTTTAAGATGTGGTCTTTGGTGTAGAGTATTGCCAAGTCCTCGACCGCGCAGAGGTCACATGATCTTTTATTTCCGTTATACGATATAACCCTAGCTAGGATCTCCCAGTGTAACTTATATTGGGTGTGGTTGTCTTTTAGACTCCAGATATAAGCTGAAAGTGACGTCATATTCCTTCTCAAAGGTTAACGAAAAGAATGTGCATGCATATAAAGACGGTGCTTGAATCTATTGGCGGTTAACCCTATGTAGGCCCTACGGGACGTGGGTGTTTCAACCTTACATTTGTAGACAATGTTACTAGAGAGGCATTCCCCGGATAGGGGGCCGTCAACCCGATTCCTACAATTACAGTTAGTACTAACTACAGGGTTGCACGTGTTCCTACGGCTAGGTAGTTTAGCTAAATTTGAAGCTGTGATGTTATGTGCAAGGTTAGGAGTCATAGAGTAAGACATTTTAATAGTATTTCTATTCAAAAGTTTACTATATTTATTTGTAGGGGGAAATGCTTCATAATAAGGGAGAGAAAGATCTTAGCTACTGGTGTGGCCACCTCCATATTATATGGTGGGTTATACCATATAATGCGTCGGGATCTATTTCTTCTAGGTCTATTCTCGTACTCTGTATATGCTACCTTATCGACAAATGCACTCCGAGCAAGAGCTTTATTGTAATATGTGGAAGGTTGTTGAAAATATGCTCGTTAGTAGATAGATGGGAATGCCTCAAATAAACGTTTCTTACCAGGTTCTTGGTTATGCTGGCAGGATAGTTAGTATGCTTACTTATGTAATTAAGCGTATCATTCGACTTTCTATACGGGTAATGCAAGCCTTTCGATAAATTGAGGGTAACGTCGAGATAATTAACGACCGAGACGTTGGCCTCAACCTGTATGGAGAGGTTGAAGCCTCTAAAGAAGGCTGTGAGTTCTTTTCTGAACCTGTCGCAAGCACGTGGGCCGCACTTAGTCATGGTCAAAAGACCATTATCTCGGTACAAACCACCGCCCACGTTGGGGAATTCTTCCTTGATAGAGAAAAGAAATAAAAGGTCGATAAGATCAGTAACCTTCGCAGAATCGCTGGCGCCCATACTCACGTCGAATGGGGTAATATTAGATTTTTTAATCCAAATAGAGTCGTCGAAATTAATCACCGACTTACGGGCAGTGAGAATGACAACAACTTCGAAATCCTTTACCACTGTGAGTGTTTTAGCGAAATTGATAGCTCTAAGGAGAAGCGGTAAAGTGATGGAGGAGTAGTGATTATTGATGATAATTGGATAAAACGGCAATGTTCTTTGTTGCATATGCCGTTGAACCAATCAATCACCGCGAAAGAATTGTTCCACAGCGCAAGAGGGGCCAAACTTCTAATGTGAGGTATAATTCAATCAATAATCCCTTTACTAAGTGTGGTAGCTAAGTATATGTTATGTTTATACCACTACTTATTTGTATGGGTAAGTATATATTACCTATATGTTTTGTGAAGGTACGTATACTTACTCGTACGTATATTTCATTGTATATATTATGGCGTAAATATTATATAATCTGGCACATATGCTTTTCGTTATGAGTATACTTGTGTTTTGCATTTGTGTGAGTATGTGGGTTCGTACGTATATAGGGTGTGTGTATTTGTGTACTTTGTGTTTTTGTTGACGTGTTCTCCCAACATATGTGTATTTACATTAGGTATGTGTGTGCGCTTGTTATATACGTATTTATTTATTTACATACATTTATTTAATTATATGTATATATACACACACACACACATATATATATATATATATATATTTTATATATATTTTTATGTGTATTTGGTGCATACATTCGTGTGCGTGCGGGTACAAGCGTTGCATGGGTTTTGTAAGTGGGTGCGGTTTTTTTTTTATTTGTGTACGTACGTGTATTTGTATACCTAGGGAGAGTGTTTTCGCGTATACTTATGTATGTACGTTTATGAATGCGTATATGTATTCATTTAATTTCAATTACCTCTGTATTGTATTTACTTTATTCTTAACTCTGAAGCCGAGAAGCATTCGGTTTGCTAGTTAGAATTCTTTTCTACGACTTCAGTTATACCATTTACGTGGTTTTGTCTTTGCGCGCAATTGTTCTCCCCGCATGACGTATTTTTTTCGTGATTTTCCGTTCATTGCGAGAGAACGTCTCTATGAACCACCAAATAGAATATTACTCTACGACTTATTTCATACCATAAACGTGCTTTTGTCTTTGCGTGTAATTATTTTTTCACCGATCCAAATAATGACGTATTATATTCGTTTTTTCCCGTTCTTTGCCAGGGAACGTTTCCACGAACCAAAGTATCGTCTTCCTGTCTTCAAATATTCACTTCTGCGCTCACAGATTGACTTTGTTAGTTTCAGAAGATCCCGTTAAGTGTGAAAGCAGCGATTCTTTGCTTAAACTTTAATCTGTTATTTAAAATATATATATATATATACTATTAATACAGCAGCACAGACTCCACTACAGCAATGAAGAGGCGGAATTTCAGGTCTCTACGAAGGTCCGACTTCCACACCGATCTCAAGCTGTGACACGCCGCCCAGGCCTTGCTCTTCCTCTCAACCACATCATCCTCCGCATTCCCAATCTTTGCTCCCAAATACAGGAAGTCCTCAACCAATTCCAGCGGCTTCCCGCCTACATTAGTGATCCCCTCTGGCTTCTCAATATTCTCTAGAAGAGGAAGACCAAGGGTAACATATGTTGACGCCCTAAGGACAGACACTGGTCTGTTGGAGATGCAGCATATGGCAGCGATAATGAGGGACAGAGACCGCTGGAGAGAACTCGTCCATGGATCTCGGGAATTTTACCCGCCTTAGATAGATAGATAGATACTATTAATAATGAGTTCAAAACTCAGGTAGTCCTTTATAATGAAATAGCTCAAAGAAAGAAGTATATCTGAGCCGTGTAATACAAGTTAATATAAATTAATATATTTGATAAACACAAATACCAACATATCCATGTTTGTATTTTAAACGACTAAGTTAGCTAGATTGAAAAATACTAATTATAATAATCGAGATAGGCAAACTGTATTATTATAATTAGTACTTTTCAATCTAGCTAACTTAGTCGTTTACAATACAAACATCGATATGTTGGTATTTGTGTTTATCAAATATATTAATTTATATTAACTTGTATATGTATATATATATACAGGGAGTGTAACGTAAAGTTACTGTAGTTTCCCCCAGGCGAGGACTCGATGTTTAGATGACGTCTTTAGAGAGGTGTAGAGCTAAACTGAGTGTAAATATAATTGTTTCCACTTTAGGCACAAGGCCAGCAATTACCCAGTACATTACTGGTACTTTATTTTTTCGACCCCGTAAGGATGAAAGGCAAAGTTAACCTCCACGGTAACCGAGTGTAAATATAATACAAGGACGATTTATTAAGCCCTCATTACGTTTATTGATTGCTGACGCACGTTTCGCTATTGATCAGATCAAGGTTCGATATGTATCGATCTGGCCAGATTCTGTCATTACAACACCAGAGGTTCGACCAGCACATGATTTCAGACTCGGGCCCGATCGATACAGATTGAACCTTGAGCTGATCAATAACGAAACTCACGTCACCAATCAACAAACCTAATGAAGGCTTAACACATCTTCCTTCTATTATATATATTCAATTAAGGTTAATAGTATGAAAAAGATACTACAGGTCATTCTTAAATTGAGGAATTTATGTGGAGTGGTGCTAGTGAAATTTATGGTTAGATTAGACAGTTTACAAATAAACAGACTTATGTAGGTTGGCTTGCACTACACCCCCCCCCCCTCACACACACATATACATATATATATATATATAGTTTTAATATAGATGAGATTCTACAGGACTAGAACTGTTTCATTCTTTAGAAATCATCAGGAATCTGGGTATCAAAAAATAAAAATGGTATTTATAGGTCTCTACAAGTGGTAGGAGAGGGTGGGGAGTGGGATGGGTGTAGGTCAATTATATCTACCATGACTGACCCCCCCACTGATTTTATAGACATCTGTTAGCTTAAGAGAAACTTAATGACAAGGAATGGTATGCCATCCGGAACCTGTTTATAGAACTCTGTCTGCCTTTGTTACTCTAAAAACATAAATAAATAAAAATAAACTATAGCTTTGTAGAATTAGCTTTTAATGAATTCCCTTTTCTATCAACCAATGACCTACACCCATCCCACTCCCCACCCTCTCCGACCACTTGTAGAGACCTATAAATACCATTTTTATTTTTTGATACCCAGATTCCTGATGATTTCTAAAGAATGAAACAGTTCTAGTCCTGTAGAATCTCATCTATATTAAAACTTTTATACTCTGCTATGTATTGAGTACCTTACTTACTGTGGTTACCTCCGATTCAACCCGGAATATCGTATATATATATATATATATATATATATATATATATATATATATATACATGCGTGTATATATAAACATACATACATACACATAACCACACACACATACGCACACACACAAACTCACACACACACACACCCACAAACTCACACACACACACACCCACAAACTCACACACACACACACACACACTTACACACACACACATACACACACATACACACACACGCACACACACACACGCGCACACACACACACACACACACACACACACACACATATATATATATATATACTTCAATCGATATCATATCTGAAAAGTTAGAATCTCTCTTCTCTGTTATCTTTAGAGTGACACAGGTGTTGGTTGTTTATTAAAATGTATAAAAATGGAAACAAAGAGAAAGTAAATTACACAAACATGGGTAAAAAATTGTTTGGCGAGAAATATTCATATCAGTATTCGCTCCACTGCGTACTTCAGTTAATCGATATAAAATCTAATCATTGTTATATATTTTTAAATGCCAGACTAATTAGTCAAGCTAAGTCATTGATGAGAAAAGGAAATCGTTGTCAGTTGATTACATTTCTTGTTTTATTACGTGTCTTGAGGCAACAGGCACTGTAAATCTCCTTCTGATTTAGGTCCTTGAAACACGTGATTTCAATTCCCGAGAAGCTTAGATTCTATATAGAATTATTGTGACTATAGATAAACATTCTAAACAGTAGGGTATATCTGACTCCTTAATAGAAATCACTATCATTCCTGCCCGGTAAATATGAAAGTTTGGGTTTCAGTCCCACTGGTGTTAATATCCGTATTTCGGTTAAGAGGTCTAATATGCCCTATTGTTTAAACTACGTCTCTATAGTAAACAAATAAAAAACTAAAAAATCCAGTACTCGTAGGATGTGTCGAGATGAAATCAAATACCGAAATCATATACTTTCCCTGTCACTTTAGTTTCCTTTCTGTTTCTCTCATCCCTTCATTCTTTCTCTATCTGTCTTACCCAATCCACAATATATGCTTAAAGTAGGTTCCTTGATAATCCCCTCCATTTACAACTGTACAAATCTTCTCATTCGTAATTTGGATTGTAATCCCTTCTCCCGAATACATGTAGTATCTATACTTGGTATAATTGTTGTAATTCATGCACTTATTCTTTACGGTTTCGTCAGTGTATATCATATTTTGATTCAGAATCGCTCTATATACCAAAGTTTGTACATTAAATTTGTCAGAAAAAGTAATGCTTATTGTAGAAATGCGGTACACAGAGCCAGGAATATCAACAACTTTTCTTCTTCCATGCTAATCTATTTTCTTTCTGATACACTACAATGACAGACACGCAATGCATACGAAATGACATTATCTAATGTAGTCAGCTGATGTAGTGTGTGCTACGTAATTGTACAGAAACATATGTTAAACATCGAACACAATAAATTCTTCTTCTTTTCACATCTTCCTATTATTCTCTGATATTTTTCTCAGTACCATATCTATACTTATATCGTTGCTTTAGTGCAGTCTGTGCTGCTGGACACTGACCAGGAAACTAACTCAGATGGTGGATGGGTGCTACACAAGAATGCTGTGGATGGCTCTGAAGACTAATCAGTATAAACTGAGGATGAAGAACGCAGAGCTGTACGGGAGCCTCCCAAAAGTCTGCTCGAGAGTAGCACAGAGAAGACTGAGTCTAGCTGGACATGCTCAGTGACATCCAGAGTTGACACTGCACTCAGTACTCCTGTGGGAGCCCCTATATGGACACACTGGAAGAGGGAGACAGAGGTTGAGATATGTTGATGCCCTAACGACAGACACTGGTCTCTTGGAGACGCAGGTCATGGCAACGATGATAAGGGACAGAGACCGCTGGAGAGAACTCGTCCATGGATCTCGAGAATTTTACACGCCCCATATATATAGAGAGATAGATGTAGGTATATATATATATAATATATATATATATATATATATAACGAAGGAAGTGTGGTAAGGAACCAGGTGGACCATAATGTGGAATAGTGTCAGGACTCCGGCGGCTGAGCTCCGGCCGTTTCGCCACCTAGTTCTGAACTAGGGAAATGGCCGGAGCTCAGCCTTCGTGGTCCTGACTCTTATATATATATATACACAAAAAGTGAAATTAAGAATTGTAGCTTTTTGTAAACTTTATTACATACGAGCAGAGGTACCCAGCTTCGCCAGGTTTACGGCAGAAGTGAAAACGTCTGTATTGAATGCATTGTCTTGTTAACAGTGTGTGTGTGTATATGTGTATGTATGTTAGTGTGTATTTGTGTATATATATATATATATACATGTGTGTGTGTGTATATATATATATATGTGTGTGTGTGCCTGTGTGAGTGTTCGTGTGTGTGTGCGTTGTGTGTGTGTGTGTGTGTAAACCACAGTTGGAATCAGAGACATAGGCCGCGAAACACGCTCATCACTGACAACGAACTCGGAGAGAGAATCCCTTATGGTGGATTCCCAACCTGCTAGAAATAGCAGTTAGGTTGGTTAGCATACGTGGTATGTCTTTCTTCTTCTTTGGTGTTATAACATTAGTATCAATAAACTTTCCTGGATATACTCTTATCCAAATCCTTACATACTTTCCGATTCTCACTTTTCGTTTCTTTCGTGTGATACGCGAAACAACCAACCAACACACTCTCTCTCTCTCTTATATCTCTTTATTTGTTCATTCAAAATATTTTCCAGCTAATTCTGTCGTACAATATACATCAGCAATCGTTATCTAATGTTTAAAACATATGATTAGCTGCGATATATGCACCATATGAATCAAAAAACGATATGAGAATTGTAAGCTTGCTAAGAACATGCAGATAGAAATCTTAATAAATACATTTGGCTTGCGTCAATTTTAAGATGTTCTTTCATTGTAGGTTTCTTTTCTCAGCCAGTACGTTAAAGAAAATTGATAGTTACAACAATAAAGGTTGAACAGGGAACACATTTTTTAACAATCTTTAGAATAATTACATTGTTAGAGCCTTAGAGTATACAATATTTTTTGTTCGACCGTCGGGAGCAAAAATGAATAGATTGTTTGGCGAACTCACCCTAGAGCATCCTACCTACAATTGACCATGGTTTTCCCAGTTGAAGGCCAGCTACTTTTAGGGTTTGACCCTGAGCTTTGTTGATGGTAATCGCGAACATTAGTCTCTTTGTTGCTCTAGTAACATGTTTTCTTCTGGAAAATCTGATCTTGCAGCCAGGCTATGACATTTTGGGTGACATATCGGCAGTGACAATGACGATAAGCCGTCTGTGCTTTCGTGAAATAAATAGGTTTGTTTATATTTTGTTTTTGTGTATGAAAAAATATATGTATGCGAATATATAATTATATATATATTTTAAAATAACAGATTAAAGTTTAAGCAAAGAATCGCTGCTTTCACCCTTAACGGGATCTTCTGAAACTAAAAAAAAAAAAATGTGAACGCAGAAGTAAATATTTCGAAACACTTTGCAACCGAAAGAAAACAAGAAGATGATACTTTGGTTCGTGAAGACGTTAGGAATATCGTATAATCGGAAGTGTTGACATTTGAACATTTTAAAGAAGTGCATATTTAAATAATGTCTTTAATCTTTTAACAAAATTCAGTAGACAAAAATGCCCTCACTTTCTTAGTTGGAAAAAGTTACATCTATGGTGCAAATTTGGTGCTGTTTGGTCCAGCCGCTTGGCGGAATGTTTGTTACTTACATACGGCCGTCAGCTTTATAGTATATATTACAATTTGTTTCCAGATCGATCAGATCGAGTTTTATCATGTGATAGGATCCCGACTCTTATTGGACACTTCTACAGATATGAGAACTCTCATATATATATTTATTAAATATATATATATCATCAATTTAAGCATCTAAGTATCATCAGCTTCATTAGCCACGTACACCAAACACTCACATACGAGCACACAAAATGACATGCAATTCACACTCCCCATAAAATTCATCAATAACACACAGACATAAAACCAAATTTAGTACAGCATCACAAATAGATTTTCAAATTCTATTACTGCGTACTAGACAAGCTATTTTAAAATGTCATGGCCAAGATAAAAATTATTTTTTGCCACTCAAAAAAGCACAATGTATATATTTTGGTTTATACATGAATGTTAAAAATACTAATGCATTTGAAACATACATTACATTACACACAGACATACACATACATAACAGTCAAAACGGCCCTAGCTCAGCCGTCGGAGTCCTGAATCTTTTCATTTAAACATATATATATTGTGGTCTTTCAGGACGCGTACTGCAGACTATCAATATATGTATATATATATGTATATATATATATTATTAGAAAGTGAGGTTTTTTTGTTTTTTTTACAAAATGAAAAATAACCGTGGTGTCCTACACGAGTGTTAGTATAAGGAACAAAATATGAAATCGAAAATGCAACTGGAGCCTTATTTAAAACAATATATATATATATTTATTTGGTTCCTTTACCGGTTTTGCAGTTCTTCTGCTTTTCAAAAGTAGAGTTGAGATGGAGGGTCTGTGGATTTTCTCACATCTGGTTGGTCTTTGAATGTTACTTGTTTTATATGCAAAAAAGTTGCTTGAAACGCCAGGTTTTTAGAGAAGTAATTTGATTGGTTGGTCAATAATTATAATAAATTTCGCGCCAGGTCACGTTACAAAGTTCTTCAAACACTTGCTCAGGTTGTTTTTTCATATATGAGTGTTTGAATTTCTTTTTACTTAAAACAATGGGGGCTCACGAAGTCTTTTTTTTAATAAACGTAATTTGATTGGTTATAAATGAAATTATGGTTGTCACGTGAACAAGTTTTCATTAAATTTCGCACCCGTATTTTGAAATTTATTCTGTAGCCTTTTTAGAGAATTTTATAACAAGCAAAAGATAATGGTCAAGAGAAATGGGGTGGGAGAATTGTTCTGGTTCAGGAATATGGTTAGATCGCTAGGGTGTCAGAATTCAGATTTTCTATTGAAATAAAGAAAGTAAGATATGTATGTTTATTTGTGTGCTTGTGTGTGTGTGTGTGTGTGTGTGTGTGTGTATAGGAAGATGATTCTATTAGTAGAAATGGGGGAGGGAGTTGTGTGTGTGGGTGTGTATAAGGGTGTTATGTGTGTGTGTGTGTGTGTGTGGGAGTATGATAAGATGGAGAGAATATATATATTTTGTGTGTGTGTATATATGTGTGTAAGAAAATGATTTTATTAGTAGAAATGGGGAGGGAGTTGTGTGTGTGGGAGTATGGTTAGCATGTTAAGATGAAGAGAATATATATATTCTGTGTGGGTGTGTGTGTGTCGGAAAATGATTCCGTTAGTAGGAATATTTTTGAATGGACATATTTTCCTTACTTATTCGTATATGTTCTGTTGTATTGTCAGCGCAAACGTATGTTAAGATTCATTTAGTTCGGGTTTTTATTTTTTAAAGTAGCAGGTGTTATGTGTGTGTGTGTATGTGTCTGTTTGGATGGTTAGCATTTTGTGGTATTGACATAATGTATATTAAACCATATTTAATGCTGGTTTATATTTTTGAATAAACATATTTTCCTTATTTATTCGTATTTGTTCTGTTGTATTGTCAGCGCAAAGGTAAAATGGGAAGACTTGGAATTTGGGTGTCTTATTACTTGTGCATATGTCTAGATAGGCGCTTAGTGGTATCTGTCTCGTGGTTGGATCTCGTAATCGTTGGCGATGAACTGTCATTCTGTTTTTGAGTGTGAGTTTATTTTGTCCTATATAATCTTCATTGCATCCTTTACATTTAATGGCATAATCTAGATTTTTTGATGAGCAAGTGAAGTGATTTTTTATAGCAAAGTTTTGTCCTGATTTAAATGTGTACGTGTTGCCTTCAATGAGGTGAGTGCAGGTTCCACAATTAGAACGACCACATTTTTTGACATTTGGTTGTGGGTTTGTGGTTGGTAATTTGGCAATGGTGAGTAATGTTTTCAGTTATTTCGGTTGTCGTTTGCTTTTGATTATTTTGTTTGTTTCAAGGGCTTTTCTCATTCTTGGACCTTCTTTTAGTAGTGGGATGTTCTTGTGAATAGTGTTGTAAGCTTCCGCATTTTTTGGGTTGTGTGTTGAGATATATGACAGAATATTGGACGTACCTTGAAATTGTTTCTGTTTTCGTAATTCATCAATGTCTATTGCTTTAGTCCTTTCTATTCCATTATTTATTAGTAATGGTGGGTACTCCCTTTCGAGTAGAATTTCATTTAATTCTTGAAGTCTTTTATTTCGCGTTTCATAATTGGAGACAATTGTGCAAATTCTTCTTGCTAGGTTAAAAGGAATGTTCGTCTTCGTGTGCTTTGGATGGTTGGGGTGAATAGCAAGTATTGTTTGGAATATGTTGCTTTGTAGTGTATGTCAGTTTCAATATTTGTGTCTTTTTTTAAGAGTAAGATGTCCAGAAATGGGAGTTGATCTTGGCTGTATTCCATTGTGAATTGGATGTGGTTATTGATGCCGTTTATTAAGTTTTTGAAATCCTTCAGTTGGTCGAGTGTGTGGGACCAAAGAATGAGACAATCATCCAAGTAGCGTTTCCAATTCTCTGATAAATATTTGTGCAAGTTCAATCCGTATTTTGATTTGAACTGTTCATATATCTAGACTTCTACGTATGCCATGATTAAGTTGGCATAAGTTGGAGCGGCTTTTGTACCCATCGCAGTCCCCGATATTTGCTTGTCAGTACTGCCATCGAAATCAAAAAAGTTGTTCTGTAAGATAAATTGTAATCCCTCGGTGATGAAGCTTTTTTCTGTTCAGCAAGGTATCTCTTTGAGATATTTCTATAGCCAGAATTCTATTTGTTCTAGTCTGTATTGGTGTGAGATCGTTATGTAGAGATTCACTATATCGAAAGACACAATAATAGTGTCGTTGTTGACATGTTTGGGGAGGTGGTTTAAGAGGTCCAGATCGTCTCTTATAAGGCTTGGTATGTGTTTGAGAATTGGTTTTAGTAGTATGTCTATAAAGTTGCTCAGTTGTGTGTTTCATATTGTGGGCCCGCTACAATTGGTCTTAATTTAAGGTCTGCGGGGTATTGTGTGTTCACGCAGGCTGAGGTGGATTGTTTACAGGCATCGTTAATTATTTTACACTTGTGGATCTTCGGAAGTCTGTAAAGGTTGCTGGTTTTGTATTCAACATGTGTTAAATAATTGCGTTCCTTTTTAGTTATGTCTTCCTGGTATTGACAAATCTGTGTGTTTAATCTGGTCATTGTCTTTGATTGCTGGTAGTTTTTTACTCTTTCATAGTAATTAGTATTTTGTAAGAGAGAAAACATGGAATTTTTATATTTTTCAGCATCCATATTGACAACAGTACTTCCCTTGTCCGCTTCCTTAACTATAATGTCCGTATTGTTTTTTAGTTCATGGATAATCTCCCATTCCCTTCGACTCGTGTTGGGTTTGGGTTTAGGTTGCAGTAGTTCATGGTATGGGAAAGTAGCTATGTGGTCACAAAATTTGTCCAGAACTCTGTTTCTACCTTTTGTTGGGTTATAGCTGCTTTTATTCCGTACAATTGATTGGTCGTTATCCTCCTTGTCAAAGAATTCCTCTGTGAGACGTAATTGTCTATAGAAGTGTGAGACAACGTCATTTATCTCATTGAGGTTAAAGTATTGTAGTGCTGGTGTGAATTTCAGTCCTTTGGAGATAATTGTTTCTACTTTTGGCACAAGGCCAGCAATTACCCAGTGTATTACTGGTACTTTATTTTATCGACCCCATAAGGATGAAAGGCAAAGTTAACCTCGGCGGGATTTGAACTCAGAATGGCAAGGGCCGTAACTCTATGCGTCAAAGCATGGCGTCCGACCCTCTACCGATACTGCCAATCCATTTGGAGATAATGTTTACTTGTTGGGCTGAGAGGTTTGTATTTGAAAGGTTGATTATTTTCGGTTTTTCAAGATCGGTTTGTGCCACCGGGTGTCGTGGTCTAAAAAATGATTTTTCTGGAATATTTTTTCAATGGTATTATTATATCTAATGGTATTTCCCCTGTTGTTGTGTGGTCTTGTATAGAAGTTTAGAACGTAATGAGGTTCGGTTTGTTGATAGTCCGGGTTGTAGATTGTGTTCTTTTGTGTGGGTTGGGATCTACGGTTTTGGAACAGGCTCTGTGAGGGCAGGGGTCTACGGTTTTGGAATAGCTTTTGTTTGGGTTGTGATCTGCGGATCGGGTCCTGTCTTGTGTTGGGGGATCTTCGGTTTTTGTTAGTAGCGTTATAGTTTTGTCTATGGGTTCTGGGATTATCGTTATAGTTTTGCTGGGGTTATTTTGGAGGTTTTGTTACTTTTTTGTTATTTGTTGTGCATGTGGTGTGTGAGTTTTAGTTTGTTTTAAAAATGGGTTACCTGTATGTTGTTCATTTTTGAAGTCCATTTCGTAGTTGTTGAACCAGGAGGCGTTTTTTCACATCGCTGGAGGGATGTTAGTTCTTCATCCTCACGGTTTTCCTTCCAAAGTTTTAAGGTTTTTTCGTAGAGTAGGCCTTCAGAGTGCTTTGAGATTTCTGTGTCCTTCGCAACAGTTCTATTTCTGTGTCCTTCGCAACAGTTCTATTTCTGTGTCCTTCGCAACAGTTCTATTTCTATTTAAACATTTTCTAAAGCCATCTTCTCCCCAAGTCTTTGTTGGTTTTCTGGTTCATTTGGGATGGGTTTTATATGGAGTTTTTTGGGAGGATGATTGGGGTAGAGTTTAGCCACTTCTCATATATGTCTGCCTTGCCATTATTTTTTAGGAGATTACAAAATAAGAATTTGCGGGCTGTGGGATTTTGAGTTCATATATAGATTAGGGTGTTTTTCACTGAGTGGACACCTAGTAGATTGGGTTTAATGGTTGTTCCAGCTTTTGGAGCATTGCTGTTTCAATGGTTTCGATTATTTTATTTAATGCTGGAGTAATATTCGTCTCTTGGGTATTTTCTGTTTCTTCGTAGGGTCCTTTTTTCTAGATGTGTATTTGGTCCACTCTGTTGGTCAAAATTGAGAGTTTAGAGGAAATCTCTTGAAGTTCATTTAAGATGTCCTGGTTCGAGACTTTGGTGGCATTTTGGGTCTTTGTGTGGTGGGTATGTATTAGAAAGTGAGGTTTTTTTTTTTTTTTTTTTTTTTTTTTTACAAAATGAAAAATAACCGAGGTGTCCTACACGAGTGTTAGAATAAAAAAAAAGATGAAATCGAAAATGCAACTGGAGTCTTATTTTTAAAAATATATATATATATATCTATTTGGTTCCTTTACCGGTTTCGCAATTCTTCTGCTTTTCAAAAGTAGAGTTGAGATGGAGGGTCTGTGGTTTTTCTCACATCTGGTTGGTCTCTGAATATTACTTGTTTTATATGGAAAAAAAGTGGCTCGAAACGCCAGGTTTTTAGAGAAGTAATTTGATTGGTTGGTCAATAATTATAATACATTTCGCGCCAGGTCACGTTACAAAGTTCTTCAAACACTTGCTCAGGTTGTTTTTTCATATATGAGTGTTTGAATTTCTTTTTACTTAAAACAATGGGGGCTCACGAAGTCTTTTTTTTAATAAACGTAATTTGATTGGTTATAAATGAAATTATGGTTGTCACGTGAACAAGTTTTCATTAAATTTCGCACCCGTATTTTGAAATTTATTCTGTAGCCTTTTTAGAGAATTTTATGACAAGCAAAAGATAATGGTCAAGAGAAATGGGGTGGGAGAATTGTTCTGGTTCAGGAATATGGTTAGTTCGCTGGGGTGTCAGAATTCAGATTTTCTATTGAAATAAAGAAAGTAAAGATATGTATGTTCATGTGTGTGCTTGTGCTTGTGTGTGTGTGTGTGTGTGTGTATAAGAAGATGATTCTATTAGTAGAAATGGGGAGGGAGTTGTGTTTGTGGGTGTGTATATGGGTGTTATGTGTGTGTGTGTGGGAGTATTTTAAGATGGAGAGAATATATATATTTCGTGTGTTTGTATATATGTGTGTAGGAAAGTGATTCTATTAGTAGAAATGGGGGAGGGAGTTGTGTGTGTGAGAGGGGTTGTTATGTGTGTGTATGGGTGTTATGTGTGTGTGGGAGTATGGTTAGCATGTTAAGATGAACAGACTATATATATATTGTGTGTGTGTGTGTATGTAGGAAAATTATTACGTTAGTAGGAATATTTTTGAATGAATACATTTTCCTTACTTATTCGTATTTGTTCTGTTGTATTGTCAGCGCAAACGTATGTTAAACGTATATATATCTATATTGATAGTCTTTTCGAGTAATGCCATCACTTGATACATAAAGAGGAGGAGCACAGACTTGGATTGTGAGTCCTGCTAGGGAGATGTATATGGCCAGCAATGCCAGGTATCGCAAACAAACGTCACATATGAAGCAACGCCTGTGCTTGAAGCTGTTTTTAAATGAGAAAAGGTTTTTAAATACATAATCCGTGATTTTAGGATTTTTCTATTTCTAATACTAGGTAGTAAGTAATAGCTAAACATAGGGAAAGAATCAATATAACCTTATAATATTTTATCATTCAAATAATTGTTTCTACCTTTGGCAAAAGGCCAGCAATTACCCAGTGCATTTCTGGTACTTTATTTTATCGAGCCCGTAAGGATGAAAAGCAGAGTTAACCTCGGCGGGATTTAAACTCGGATCATAAAGGGAGGTAACTCTATGCTTCAAAGCATGGCGTCCGACCCTCTTCCGATACTGCCAATCCACCGCCTTATGGATTTTATCATTAAACTAATTGTTTCTACTTTTTGGCACAAGGCCAGCAATTACCCAGTGCATTATTGGTACTTTATTTTATCGACCCCGTAAGGATGAAAGGCAAGGTAAGCTCGGCGGGATTCGAACTCAGAATGGCAAGGGCCGTACCTATGCATCAAAGCATGGCGTCTGACCCTCTACCGATACTGCCAATCCACCGCCCGTATTTTATCATTCAAATAATTGTTCTACTTTTGGCACAAGGCCAGCAATTACTCAGTGTATTACTGGTACTTTATTTTATCGATTCCATAAGGATGAAAGGCAAAGTTAATCTCGGCGAGATTTGAACTCAGAATGGCAAGGGCCGTAACTTTATGCGTCAATGCATGGCGTCCGATTCTCTACCGATACTGCCAATCTACCGCCTTTTATCATTCAAATAATATTAAGTAATCAGTGTTAAGTGGAGAAGCCATACCAGTTGTCATTACAAACCTCTTAGATTGTCTTCAAATTGGACATCTTACAGCAGAAGTAAGTTATTATTAGAGTACCGTGTACAATAATACTGAAAAAGAACAAAACAAAACATTATCAAATTTAGAGACATCTACGTAATATTAAGGCAATGTTTGAAGTTGCTTAATCAACCCATTGAAATTTTGTTATTTACATTGATTTTTTTCTTCTGTCATGTTACTCGTCACCAATCATTCGGGTCACGGTAAAACTATGTGTGTAATTCTATCGATCATTTACTGGCATATAAATTGAACTTTCTTTACCATGTGGTGATTATTTCCTTGAACTTAAAATCAAACATCAATATCTTCTGTTATCTTTTGACATTGGAAAAAATGTTCAAACTATTTTACTTGACATCATCATTGACAAGATTATATTCATTTCTTTTCTTTTGCAAGTTTATGCATTTATTATCATATTATTATTATTGTTGTTTTTTAAAATATTCAACTGTATGAGCCATCTTAAATATAGTTTCCTTTTCAACCGGATATCAGCTGTAGATACTGTCTCTTTTGATAACAACAGATCAAAATAACAATTTGTTAGATGAAAGATGTCATCTTTGAGATGTTATTCATAAGGCCCTTTCGATCATTTGAACATAAATCTGAAATACAACTATTTATTGATGACTTGTCATTAATGCTTATGATGTTTGTCTCATTACAGTCATTACTTTATCTGATTTCAGATTGAAGCTGTAGCAAACACAAACAGGTACACACAGTTACACACACAGACAAACATGTATATATATATATATATATATATATATATAAAGTTTTAATATAGATGAGATTCTACAGGACTAATACTGTTTCATTCTTTAGAAATCATCAGGAATCCTTATATATATATATATATATATATATATATATATATAAGTTTTAATATAGATGAGATTCTACAGGACTAGAACTGTTTCATTCTTTAGAAATCATCAGGTATCCCTATATATATATATATATATATATATATATATATATATATATATGAATCCCTATATATATATATATATATATATTGTGATAAAATGATCACGAGAGATGTAAGCAAATTCTGCAAATATACGTTTATATATATTGGGGAACAACGCAATTTATACAAGAAGATATCAAAATATATATCTAATTAGAATTATTCCAAGTATTAATTAATGTTTCGTAAATCTAGTAACAATTAAAAGAAAATAATAAGTGTACGCATATGCCCGCTAATTCTCTTACAAAATGATGTAATGAGTTGTGTTATCTTCCTATAATCCAACCGTATAAAACGGCCGTAAAAAAAAAAAGAAAGTAGATTGTAATTAGGATATCCCTAATATTGAATAGCTGGTAATGAATATCATTTCAGGCTGTTTAAATTCTTGTTGAGACATATGTAGAATATTATCCTCGTTAGATCATGATATGCACCAGTGTATTTAAATGCAAAACTGCATATAGACACGCAAACACACGTCTCATAGAGATACACATCACAAAGAATATAACCCTGCATACATACACACAATTACATACGCACGCTTGCGTGTATATATATATATATATATAAACATATTGGTCGCGGTAAAAATAAACACAATATGTAAACTATATACAAATCGTATATTCATGTCGAATGGAACGTAAAAAAATATTCCCACGTTACCTTTTCTGGAGTGGAATAAAATAATAAAAGCATAAGAATGAAATATGAAACACTTTAAAGCGGTGCCTTGTTGGCAAATAGATGTGCTTCAAATGGCTACAACCCTCTACAAACACATACACTTTAACACACAGACATAGGCACACACACACCCATATATACACACATATGGAATAATAAATGTGAAATAAATAAAGTAGATAATATTCAGTTATTCGAAGCGAATGATTTTACCCTGTCACTATTCCGATTTAGCGTTACATGTAAAATAGAATGATGTCGAGGTTGTAACAATTGATTCATGTATATGAAAATTTATGGAAATGAATTTATCATTTTTCTGTATATTGTTTGTCTTCCCCTACAGAATATTACACAGATATCTGAATCCAGAATATGTAATTGTTAGAAACCTATCAGTGCTAACCAGATGTTCTAGCTGGTTCATTAGAAATTGTGTCTCCATGTTTAGTGACTCGGGACTTATTTTATCAAGTAGTTGTAATTAATTATAAGAACGAAGTGTAATTACGGGAAATATTCATTCCGTTGAATTTTTTTGTAAGTTATGGATTGCGTTCGTAAGCGTTCCAAGTTACTGAGAGATTTTTCTATATATCCCTTTCCTTAAGATATATCATTATTTTGTTTGAGCTGTCACACCCACACACATGCATATACACACACACAGACACACAGACACATAGACACATAGACACATACACACTCTCTCGCACACCTCCTGTGTCATGCCATCATATGTTTTCCTTCTTTCTGTCTCTGTGTCTATCTGTCTCATCTTCTGAATTGGAGATGTCATTTGTTTCAAGCGTAAGATTTCAGTTAATAACAAATGCTGAAGATAACACGTCATACATTATGGCTTTCGCTACATTCTGTCATTTCACATTTGTAATTACTTGTTGGTGTCGATTTTTGTTAAGTTTTCAATGGAGTGCCTTCTATTCCCTGAAGCAGATATACTAAAATATATTAAAATATCGTATTTGTTACAAGGGCTGAACAAGTAGAATGCGTGAATGCATTTACTTCGGCCTCACCTTTTATTCTTTATGTAGATAATAATGGCTAATTGCTGTTGTTTAGCCATAAATTAGTCCAAGTGTCACAGACTTATATTCAAAGACGTTATAGTCTTGATACCTTTGGTATTTTAATATTATTTCAAGTATCTTTCCCGTTTTAAAGGGAGGATCGTCTGAGGTGATAGAACCGCATAGAGGTTTCAGTGTTGGCTCGTTTTGTGCAGCCGTATATTCAATCAAATACCGACTTATCGTGGAAAATAGTATCTAGTCGAGGGAAGAAGCTAATACATTTGACTTGTTTAACCACTGATGAATTCACCCGAAAAGTACTGGTCAGGACAAATTAACTTACAGATCGCCAGACACCATGCTATGCAGCATAGATTTACGGCCCTTTATATTCTGAGTTCAAATGCCACCGAGGTTAACTTTGCTTTTCATCCTTACGAGTTCGATAAAATAAAGCACCAGTAATGCACAAGGGAAATTGCTGGCCTTGTGCCAAAAGTAGAAACAGTTATTTAATTTAGTCCTTGCTTTAAATATTGATAAATGAGGTCTGCTTTTTGTCTTTATCGCATCAGATTGTTCCTTCCGTTTTTATCCTCTACAAAAGTTATTATCTAGCAAAGTTTTATATAATTATATTAGGAAATATAATTATATTAGGAAAAATATTATCATAATTATATTTACGATTCATTCAGAGTAACCGGCATATTTAATTTTTGCACCCTATTGTCCCTAAGTGTGTTTTCCTTCTTGAATTTATTTAATTTTTGTTAGGTAGCTAGTGATGTTTAGAATTTTGTGAACGTAACATGATAATAGATAATCGTCCTTTTAAAACATGAAAGAGTTAATGCAAAAGTGGCAAATGATATATATAATGTTATATATACACACATACATATATATATATATATATATATATATATATATATATATATGCTATTCACCTCCAACCATTATATATATATCTATCTGCTATTCACCTCCAACCATCCAAAGCACACGAAGACGAACATTCCTGTTAACCTAGCAAGAAGAATTTGCACAATTGTCTCCAATTATGAAACGCGAAATAAAAGACTTCAAGAATTAAAGGAAATTCTACTTGAGAGAGAGTACCCACTATTACTAATAAATAATGGAATAGAAAGGGCTAAAGCAATAGGCATTGAAGAATTACGGAAACAGAAACAATTTCAAGGTACGTCCAATATTCTATCATATATCTCAACACACAACCCAAGAAATGCGGAAGCTTACAACACTATTCACAATAACATCCCACTACTAAAACAAAACCCAAGAATGAAAAAAGCCCTTGAAACACACAAAATAATCAAAAGCAAAAGACAAACAAAATCACTGAAAACATTACTCACCAATGCCAAATTACCTACCACAAACCCACAACCAAGTATCAAAAAATGTGGTCGCTCTAATTGTGGAACCTGCACTCACCTCATTGAAGGCAACACATATACATTTAAATCAGGACAAAATTTTACTGTAAAAAATCACTTCACTTGCTCATCAAAAAATCTAATTTATGCCATTAAATGTAAAGGATGCAATGAAGATTATATAGGACAAACTAAACTCACACTCAGAAACAGAATGACAGTTCATCGCCAACAATTACGAGATCCAACCACGAGACAGATACCACTAAGTGCACATCTAGACATTTGCGCAAGTAATAAGACACCCAAATTCCAAGTCTTCCCATTTTACCTTTGCGCTAACAATACAATAGAACAAATGCGAATAAATAAGGAAAATATGTTTATTCAAAAATATAGACCAACATTAAATAAGGTTTAATATACATTATGTCAACACCACAATATGACATACACACACACACATAACACCTACTTTAGAAAATAAAAACCCGAACTAAATAAACCTTAAACATACGTTTGCACTGGCAATACAACAGCAAACACGAAAAAGTCAGGAAAATATGTTCATTCAAAAATATTCCTACTAAAGGAATCATTTTCCTACACACACACATACACATACACAATATATATATATATATATATTCTCTTCATCTTAACATGCTAACCATACTCCCACACACATAACACCCATACACACACAAAAAAACCCCCACACCTACAACACCCTCCCCATTTCTACTAATAGAACCACTTTCCTACACACATATATATATACACACACACAAAAAATATATATTCTCTCTATCTAACATACTCGCACACACACACATAACACCCATATACACACACACACAACTCCCTCCCCCATCTCTACTAATAGAATCATCTTCTAATACACACATACACATACACACACACACATATACACACACACAAGCACACAAATAAACACATATCTTCAGTCTCAATAGAAAATCTGAACTCTGACACCTGAACTCTGACAGCTGGCCATATTCACTGAACCAGAACATTTCTCCCAATCCCTTTTCCCTTGACCACTATCTCTCCATTGTCATAACATTCACTATAAAGACTACAGAATAGTTTTCCAAATAAGGGCGCAAAAATGTAATGAAAACTTGTTCACGTGACAGCCAAATTTCATTTATAACCAACCAAAAAAAACCTTCGTGAGCCTCATTTTTTCAAGTAAAAAGAAATTCAAACACTCATATATGAAAAAGCAACCTGTGACAACACCCCCCCTCTCTTATTTGAAGAACTATTGTAACGCGAACTGGCGCGAAATTTATTATAATTATTGACAAACCAATCAAATTACTTCTCGAAAAACCTGGATTTCGAGCCAGTTTTTCCATATAAAACAAGTAACATTTAGAGACCAACCAGATGGGAGAAAAACCACAGACCCTCTATCTCAACTCACCCTTTGAAAAGCAGAAGAACTGCGAAACCGGTAAAGGAACCAAATAAATATATATATTTTAAATAAAAATAAGACTTCAGTTGCATTTTCGATTTCATCCCTTTTTCTTTATACTTCCACTCGTGTAGGACACCTCGGTTATTTTTCATTTTGTAAAAAAAACCTCACTTTCTAATATATATATATATATATATATATAAAAACAAATAACGAAACGAAATTAAATTTCGTTTCGTTTGTAACTCACTTTTGGATGACTGACGCTTAAACAATTAAGTTAAAAATGTACATCTACATATGCATACTGAAATACTAGTATGCATATGAATACACACACGTATACATATGTAGATGTACCAAGTCTTTCACTGGTTACTTTACTGTGAGTAATCCAGCTATTCTGTATGTAAACACACAGACAAACCGGTTTTAGAGTCATACTGGTTTTCGAGGAAACACCTTTCCTCTATTCTCCAGAAAGCCAGACAAGGAATATTGAA
>OZ024740.1:189871074-189906074 GCA_964016885.1 Eledone cirrhosa
GGACAACGTGTGAAGAATTCAAACCTTGAGTTTAGGCAATCGATATTGCGTACTCTCTTTAAAACATTTATTCGTTCATCGATACTTTGTCCATCGCTCACTGCCGGAAAACCCTCCTCTTCAATAACGGATTAGCCTGGGCAAAGAAGGCAACAACTACATACCTATTCGACGTCTCCATTTGATCGTTTGACAGTGCTGACGTATGCAACTTAGTTGGCCTATTTATTTTAGGCATATTACGTGTTAGATTCCCGGACTTCCACACGGGAATATACAGCGACGATGGTTTGACCTTATCGAGCCATAAAAGTGGTCACGACCTCGACCGGTTAAAAAAGACTTAGTTTCTACCTTTAATGAGTTAGGACTTAGGATAATAGAAGCTACCAACCTCACTAGCGTAGATTTCTTAGACATTAATTTAGACCTTCGTAGACAAACCTACAGACCCTTTCATAAGCTTAACGAAAAACTCAATTACATTCACACGGACTCATGCCACCCTCACACTGTTTTTAGAAACGTCGTAAATATTATCAGTACTAGAATCTCAAACCTCTCCCCTAATAAGGCTATCTTTGACAGAACGGCACCCTACTGTAACACGGCGTTAGCTAACAGCGGGTTCTGGCAACCTATCACTTACTCTCCCACTAACAACAAACAGCAATAAGAAAAGAAAGCGTAACAACAGACAAACTATCTGGTTCTCTCCTCCCTTCTCACTCAACGTTAAAACCAATGTAGGCCAAACATGTCTAGCCCTCTCTGATAGACACTTTACCATATGTCATAAATACCGCTCCATCTTTAACCGACACAAAATAAAACAAGGATACTCCTGCGCTAAGAACATGAAGGCCCACATCACTAACAGCCCTATGAGCAACACATCACCATGGTGTTCTTGCCGAAAGCCCGAAGCTTGTCCCCTTCAACACACCCGCTGTAGTTTATGAAGCTGTGGTCACTTCCAAACGACCAGACCCACCACAGGAGGTCAAATCCTATGTGGGTATGGCGGAGGGCCGATTTAAGAAACGCTTCCTGAAACACCAGTCAACCTTTAGGTACCTGGACAAACGTTCATACACGAAACTCGCGAGCCCCCTATGGTCCCTCAAGGACTCAATTATAGATTACTCCATTCAATGGAAAGCCATCACTAACACCAAGCCATACGCAAGGGAGAATCCGTCGTGTGGACTATGTATTGATGAACGAATAAATATTCTAAAGAGATTACGCAATAGCGACTGCCTAAACTCAGGTAATGAATTCTTCACACGTTGTCATCACGTCTGGAAACACCTCTTACATAACCACAAATCTCCGGATTGAATTACAACAACACCATAATTATATTATCAACTAGAAACTTTCGGACATTCGCAGTTATCTCCCTTACACCTCTCGCACGCACTTTGGTATTGCCCGGGTGAAGTGACCGTTTCTGCGCATGCGCGTTTATACGGTTGTCATTGCCGTTCCGTATACCCATGTCCAATACCAGCTGAGGATCCGCTAGGGTGAAACAATTGTTCTCGGTATGGTGAACTAATTGTTGTGTAACCACTTCTACCTAACGCGTCCCATGGACAGAGTGGTCTACCACCACGGAAATTACCTTCCAGTATTCTACCATTATATATATATATATATATATATATATATATATATATATATATATATATATATGTATGTGTGTGTGTGTGTGTGTGTGTGTGTGTGTGTGTGTGTGCGTGTGTGTTTACATACACATATATAATCATGTTTATATGTAGTAGCAAATTCTGCTTCATATCTGCAGAATGCTAGATTTTGCAAGAGCATCCCAACGTCATTACCGTCTCAATATCGTAACTCCGATTCACGGAAAGGGCGTAAAGCTTCATTCCAATTCGGCTTCTGAAATTTCGAGATTTATCAAGATAGTAACCGTTGAATTGTGCAACGCTACCTGTACTGAGAGGTTGGGTATGCTTCTCAGCTATAAAGAACTTTCCTTTCAGAACAATTACATTACTCGTTTTAAATCTTAATGTAAGATGAGCCACAGCTTCAGCTTCCTTAGCACCATGGTCATGTGCAAGCTTGCTTACGATGTCTACAAGACAGAGAGTATAACATTCCAGGAAGCTTAAATAGAAACTAAGATGTAATGAATCCGAATCAAATATTGACTCTTCACTTGTACTTCATGTGTATAGAAAAAACATGAAAATAGTTATGTAACCACTTCTGTAATTATTATACAACTGGTTCCAATAACACACAACGAAAGTAGAAATACATATATTTATGGCTTCTAAAATGTATTTATATTTCGAGCACATAGAGATTTATAGATATTTTCGTCTTAGTATGTATCGTCGTTCAGCTAGTCAAATTTAATAACTATAGAAAACTTGATTTAAAACCCTTTGAATTACATTAATATTTTTATTAATATTCATGGACATCGTATATATGTATATAAGGCCGCCAACAATTTTTTGATTTTGTCGAACCATAAATTGGGCGTAGAAGAAATTGCAGTGAATAATTAGATTTTTCGGAGAGGTAAAATTTTTCCCACGATTTTAAGAAGAGAAATGTTAGAAAAAATTGAATTATCATTGCTAATATTTATACTGCAGAGATTAAAATGCAGTAGAAAATTGTTTTTGTGTATTTTCGTTTAATGATTTTATTTTGTTTCATTTTATTTATATACTCTAAATAGTATTGGCGATGTCAAGAAATGTTATTAACACATTTGAATAATATACAGTTGTGTTTTTCCCTGGTCTCTAAATTCCCGATGAGATGAATTTGTAGAATTTAATTTGCTGGATGTACATAAGAGAAAAGGAATTCCTATAGAATATACTTTCTTTAGTGATATTATTGATTTACATTTAGAATTGTTAAATAAAGGTTTCTTCATTCGTATCATCATGAGATTAAGGTTTAACATATATAACAACAGTAACGATTTTAACAGTTAGACGAAGTAGGATGAACAAACGTAGCATAATTCTTCATGTTTCTAGCACAAGGAAATTGTATAATATCTACTTACAGGTAATGTAGCTACAAAGTCCCATCTGCAATCCCCAGTTTAGCATTGAGATAAGAAATTATCAGACATTCGCCATACTTGTAGCAAGCAACATATATATTATAATATACACACAAAAAAAGCCATCTGTAAAGAAACCTTTCCAGCAAATCAATGTTAAAATGAATTAAATAGCTTCGCATAATCTATGCACTGAATTTTCATTTCTCTTAATATATTTCCATAGCCTTACCTAATACGTAAATACGAAATGTTATCGTAGTAATGCTTGAATTGAGCAACAAAACTCAAGTTTTCTATGCCAGTCACGGTATACATTATGGATACACCTAATGATATTTACATTACTAATACTGGAAGAGCAAGAAAGACTAAACTTCGAAAATAGTTAAAATAAGCTGAGTTTTCTCATGAATTTACAGAAACAATTAATTCAATATTAAGCAAGCTTATTGTAATATTTATTCCATGTGCATAACTGATTATGGGTATCTTTAATTAACGCTTCTTTAAATATGCTAATCCTATCGTAACTAATCCTTTTCAGGCGCTACGTAATTTATACTAAGTATAAATGTTGAACTATACAAATGCGTTAAAATCGCACCCATTTGTCGATTACGATAAATTGTAATTTTAACCCGTTAACTTTCCAGACACATGGAAGGATGTAAGATTGAAATACATTATGATGATACAAATTATAATGACAAATTAAGCTTCATCCGCATGATTATAACTCTCTGTGGTCGATTTTTATATCTGAGGTACATGAATTTGAACTAGGAACTATATATTTAACTTAATCAATGCTGAATATTCTGGTGTTGCTGTATCCATGAAACCAAATGCATGAGGGTATTATTTACCGTAGCAATTGATGTACTTTCAACAATATGTGTGGCCTGACAGGGACGTATTGTTAGGTACACGCCCCTTCCTCATTGTAGATTGATACATATGATGTATAATCGTTCTCTTCAGCTGGCAAGGATTTAATCAAGCCATCAACTATTCTTGCAAGGTTGACATATTCTCTTAACACCTTCCGGTAACGTTGTGTTTTAGTCGCTCTCTTGCAAAAGCAAATATTTACTTTAACCTTGGCTGTGGTCATCATGTGATCTAGCTCATCAACAACAGAACATTCAGCACTTTACATTCGACAATTTAGAGGATAAAAGAATCAACCAAACAAAACCGTATTTTCGGTAAGGGTACAAGAAATGAAATTGCTTTGAATTTAACATTTCGTAGGCGTTGAATGTATTCAGAAAATAGTGGTAAGAATCAGTTGTTGAATAACAAAGATTATAATTCATATATTCAGCATAAAAGGGGAAATATTCCAGATATTTCTGTCAGAATATGAAACGTTAAAAGCATACCTAAACAATTGATTAGAAACAACACACCTTACGTATTTCGTTCTTCATACTTATGTTAATGTAATATACCGTTATCTCGATATAGTCATAATTGTTTATGTCAATTTATTAATTTATTGCCGGCGTGCACCAGGTTATATTATGCATTATTACATATTAGATGCAACTGTGTTTAGCGGAGGATTCTACGATGCCGAAGGGGTATTCACAACCGAACAAAATACTACATGATCCCCTGACTCCTGTCAATAGAATTCTGCCATACGACTTAAATTTCACATCATACAAAATAGGTAAATCAATTAGTGATCAATGGGATTTCATTGATACCACAAGTAAATGACAATTGCAGATAGTTTTTCTGCAAGCAGCCTCCATACATAAGAGACATACACTTTTCATACGATCATCAGTAATCAATTTGTACATAAGTAATTTTTTCTTGGATTATCTTGATATATATATAATAATATTATTTATAGTTATGTACACACTATATACAGCTATAAACAGGAAAGGTACCTTCATAATTTTTATTTTTTAATTTTTAATTTGCAATTTTTAATTTGTAATTTTAATTATTGTACAATTCTCTTGTAATCTATGTCGCATCCATTTCACTTTGATGTATATATATATATATATATATATATATATATATATATGTGTGTGTGTGTGTGTGTGTATATATATATATATATATGTACTCAAACAATAAAAGGATTAGAATTATATCAAATCTCCATTGCAACTCATCAGCATCTCTTTAAGATATTTCAATATAGACAACTGAAGTTTTATTTTCCAAGTGACTAGAAAACGTGTGCAGACATGAATCTGTAGGCTACGCATTCAAATATACAGATACGTATATATGAGCATATACATAAAATAAATTACATACGATTGTTTAGCCTATATTATAAGTGTCAATTTGCATGTATTTAGTAATGTATGCATATATGGATATATATATATATATATATATATATATATATATATATATATATATATCGTATCTCCAAAGAAATACGGTTTTAGAAAGCCGTAGCTATGCAAACACCGGGGGGGGGATAACGCCCTCTGGTGATGTCCAGCAGAAGCAGGGGGGACAACCATCACTGCATTCCAGGCTTAACTTGCCTTCGTCAGTACGATCCCTTTCACCGCCTGCGACTGCTAGACTAGAAGACAGCCGACAATATATAGTTTTATCGCCTGTGTAAATGAGGTGATCAATCTCATTTGCATATGAATCTGCATAAGTTGGCTCAACTTATAATAGAAAAGAATGTTTGGGCCTCTTCAATGGATTTTGCAACAAGTGCAACACCAGCGGCAAACTCATGAATACGACTTGTCCAGGTAGGTTCTTTAGCCTTAAAGCGCCGATGGTTATAAATCTACCCTATGGTACCAAATGCAAACTGAAGAATTACAGAGAACAAATCTAAAAGAACAGGAACCATGACACGGCTCTGCGTCGTATAGTTCGTGACATAAACGGCTTCACAGCATTCACCATTTGACATACTTCATGCTATGTCCGCACAAACAATGATGAAATTCAGAATATCGTCAGGTAGGTCAAGCTGTCTGAGGATATTCCAGGGAGCTTTTGGATTAACAGTTTCAAACGCTTTCGCCAAGTTGTCAAAAATGATAAAAATACCCTGGTCTTTTTTACGAACCTTCTCTTAAGCGTAGCAATGGGTGAATATCATGCCAATGGTATCACAATAGGGCTGCGGAAACCAAATTGGCTCTCTGCGAAAATATCATCAACAAGTATGGATGTAATTCTGTTGAGAGTAGCAAGAACCGTGCTAGCAATACGGAGATGGGAGATGCCGCGAGATTTGTCACATGTGTGTGATTCGTTTACGACTGTTCTTGGATAAAAGGTATTTACCGATGAAACCGAGCAAGCTTAGAAATCAAATTTTAACAGCAATATTTGAAATAGCAGGTAAGACGTGAGATTTATTTAATTGCAGCTACTTGATTGCAGCCTGTACTTCATTCAAGCTCGGATTGAATACTAATTTGGGTTTCTGTGGCCTTTGTGGAATATGTATTACACTTTCATCTACACCTACCGCATAACGTAGGACATTTGCGGTGTATTCTTTCCATTGGCCGAGTATATCAGCTGTGTCTCTAAATACGGTTATATAATTACAGGAAAGTACCGGATTTACACAGTTTTCACTCGAATCCTACTCCGACATCAGACCATTAAAAAAGCCGTTGAATCTTTGTTATCAAGAGCTTCTTGTAGTTCAGCTACTTCAGCTGACCACCAGGTATCCTCCATCTTTCTATGCAAGGAATGTAACTGTTGCTTACACACTTTATAATATTGTGTATTAGTTGTATTCATCTGCCATCCAAAGCCTGTGTAGGTTATGCATTTCACTGACAAGGTTCTGGGCATCTGAGCTGCTTTCCCAAAACGAATCCTGGTGTTCTCCTAGAGCCTCCTACATGTAAGAGGATATGTGGCATGATGAGCGCTTTCAATGAAGCATCAATATCATTAGAATCTGGAAAACGTCAAGGAAGTTGTCAGATTTTGCACAAAGTTCCAGCCAACTATCAGTGGATCTCAAATCACCCACAAGAACCTTTGGTGGGAGAGGAGGCTTTTCAAGTTGCGAAGATTGTATACAAACTTACTGCGCAGCATTGAATGATCCGAGAGAGAGAGCAAGAAGGAAAAGCCGAGTGATTTTGAAAGATTTTCGTTCACACCATTGTCCGATGACCTAGTCAATGGTGTATCAGTCACTGGATCAAGGATGCTTCCTTGTTGTCTTATGTTTGTTGATAAACGCTATAAGTAAGCCTAAGGTCAAACCCCTTCCTGAGTGAAAACACTCTATGGAGCTGATCAAGAATATTTCAATATCCTGCACATATGATTAGAGAGTTGGGGCCTAACAACTCAACGTTGTGACAGAGTTTTTGTTTGCTAGACGCAGAGAAATAGTCATGATACGATCACTGACACCTTTATGGAATTATGTTAGGGATTTTGCTTTGTGTTTCTGGTGGGATATCAAATAGACATAAATGGTAGAGCTATGTCACCCAAATTAATTGTTTATAGTTTTGAAGCCTGTGTTGGACCTACCAAACTTTTGGAAGTGTTGATAAAGAATCGGTGCAATACTTTGCTTCAGACCTAGTGAAGAACACATTTCAGGTATTGTGTGACTGTTAAATCTCAAGAAATCATCCTCCGTTTGACAGCCTCCTTGATTTTCCATCCCACAGGGTGTCTAAAATCCCCCTCCACACGAAGCAAGGGAGGTGTGTTACCGGTTTAGCCGCCGACGAAACTTCCACGTGATATGTTGTACAGGCCTACATGTTACGAGTAATGTTTAAGTCCGATTTGACACATCCACTTACATACATACAAACCCACACAAACACACACGCAAATATATATTTATATGTGTGTGGGTGTGTGTAAGTGTGTAAGTATATATATATATATATATATATATATATATATATATATATATATATATATATATATATATATATATATATATATATATACATTATACTATTGACAGGTTAATTGTATAAGTTTATTTTAAACTACTCGGTTGAGAACTTATTCGATTTCTGCTATTTATGCTATTTTTCGTGTGATTTACACCAACGGTATTACTTTGCTAAAATCTGGGGTTATTCACCTTGTGATTTCCACACGTGGTTTACCTTATCACCGTGTCATTCACTTATTTGGTACAGAGCGATACACCTGTTGATAAGGTGATATTCCTTGTTCGATCGTTATACACAAAGCTTATCTTTTTAAGTAGACTATTTTGATTTAGGTATCACAGAAACTCTACATCGGATTTTATCAGCAATTCCGGGAGTTCAGGTCTGGTTATCATTTATTTTGTTGTGACCTGTTTAGCTTAATTTGGTTTTTGGCTTGGGTGGTTAATGCCTTCTTGACCACCTTTTCAATTTTGTATGGCTTCTTAACACATTGTTTAGCTCCGGTTCTTAACTATTGAGCACTTTGCCAGTATCATTTCTGATTTTTGCGTTTCGCTTCTCTTTTCCTGCCCGCCGAAAATGCGATTCTCGCTGAATCTTTATATATATATATATATATATATATATATTAAACTACAAATATTAATAAAATAGATGTTCTTTTGATCATTTTATTATACATATTTTGCATGTACAACAGTACGTCCTCATCAGACAAAATATAATGATACATGACATACCCTGAGATGTTAAATGAGGGCGTAATATTGTACATCAGAAATATGTATAATAACATGTAATTGATCAAAAGAACATCTATTTTATTAATATTTGTGTTTTAATATCAATAACTCTGGAAAATTATTTTTCGTACAGGGCTTCCAGTCTACTGTAAAACTCATTCGTTGATATACTCATTGAATCTTGTTTAACTCTTTAAAATATATATATATAACGAAGGAGGTGTGGGAGGAACCAGATGGACCGTAACGCACCAGAGTACTCAATACTTGGGGTTGTAGATTGGGTAATAGGAAAATGTTTAACCATGGGGTTAAACATTTTCCTATATATATATATATATATATATATATATATATATTAGAAAGTGAGGTTTTTTTTACAAAATGAAAAATAACCGAGGTGTCCTACACGAGTGGAAGTATAAAGAAAAAGGGATGAAATCGAAAATGCAACTGAAGTCTTATTTTTTTTAAAAATATATATATTTATTTGGTTCCTTTACCGGTTTCGCAGTTCTTCTGCTTTTCAAAAGGTGAGTTGAGATGGAGGGTCTGTAGTTTTTTGAAAAGCAGAAGAACTGCGAAACCGGTAAAGGAACCAAATAAATATATATATTTTTAAAAAAAATAAGACTTCAGTTGCATTTTCGATTTCATCCCTTTTTCTTTATATATATATATATATATATATATATATATATATATATATATATATATATATATATATATATATATATATATATATATATTTAAAGTAAATGAGAAACAGTAGAAAATGCTAATAGAATGTTATCATAGAAAAACATAAATATATGTGTTCACAATACAGTGTATTATAGAATAATTAAGTAAATTTTATAAACCACACCAAGTAATTGAACAAGTGTGGACGATCTTTTATTAATTGTGCATGCGGAATTGAGATTGATGTTACACATTTCAAAATACATTTGTCCGTTCATCAGATTTTAACTATCTTTATCCTTCCGTCTAGAGATAGTAATACTAAAGGCAATGTGTCAAACAAGAAGTTGAATTTCAGTAAATATTCTAGTCTAACTTACATGATGTTTATTGCAATTATATAAATAACCAAATAACATACGCCGTGTAATGAATAATCATCTATGTTCAAATATACCCAGTCCTAGTCCACGTTTGTATTTTAAGACGCAAGAGTGTAATTTTAGAGATATTTAGCGGCTATATTCAGCAGGGTGTGTGCTCACGTAGAGAATCCTGCTTTTGTCTCGTACATACTTAAGTTTCATGTGTAGTATATATTCTTTCAAATAAGGATATGTTCATCGTGTGAAAGTACAATTACAGGATGTGATATTTATATACTACTATTTCTAAATAAAGTTCATTTTCCTTCGTCTACTAATTATAATATGGTAAAATATCTTTTAAAAAGTATAAATTGAAAGATATGCATAAAAAAACATTTATCTTATTATATTTTGGGAGGGTCATATGCAATTAAAAACACACGCACCTGATGTTTTCACTTCAATTTATTATAAATTTCCGGTTGGTTGGTAAGTTAGATAACCGGAAGGGTGATTATATATTGTCAAAGCTTTTCGTCACACATTCTGTGATATCCTCAGTGACTATGTTTTTATTTTGTGTGTCTCTCCTTTCTTCTTTCCTATCCCATCTTGTTTTTTATGTTTCTATATATAATGAACTGTATTTTTCTTATGAAAGTTTCACTATTCCAAACCTATTATCATTTCTTTAGGCTTGAAAAGTTTCACTTATATTGGGATACGATGATTTCAGAAAAGTGCGTCACAAGCAAAAAAATTAGTATGACAAATGTTCTCATTATGGTAGAGCTATTTTAGGTGGGTGGCTCGGTAGTATCGCTACAGCGTTGGCCGATCTTTGTTACGTCCCTTTACGTTCTGAGCTGAAATTCCAATGATGTCGGGGTCGATAATATAAAATGTCAGTAACGAATTGGGGTCTACTTAATCGACTTTCCCCTTTCTACCAAATATTATTGTAGGGCGGTGTATTGGCAGTATTGGTAGTGGGTCGGACGCCATGCTTTATAGCACAGTTACGTCCCTTTAATGACTGAGTTCAAATCCCGCCGAGGTTAACTTTGCCGTTCATCCTTACGGGGTCGATAAAATAAAGTACCAGTAATACAATGGAATATTTGCTGGCCTTGTGCCAAAAAGTAGAAACAATTATTGTAGGGCGCTTTAACTGCTGAAACTAGCAGCCACATATTTTTCAAATAACATACTACTGTCTTTATAAAGGAAGTAATGGACAGATGTTAATGACTGACGGATGGATCAGGTTTAACTTGGAACCAAGCTACAGCAGTGACCAAATGGCAGCAACTACATTTAACATATATGCACATATTGTTCAGAGATTAATAGAAATATATAAATATTTCATTTTACAGAATATTTAATGAATTTATGTTTTTGACATATTATATTTCGTTGGTGAATCGTTAACATTTGAGAACATTTTATGAAAATATATTTGAATATTTGAAACAATTGCATCTAAATTCAGAAAGTCTATATATTTCCATAACTGAAAGGCGTCTCACACAAAATTAAATGATATGCTTTATTAGATTTGCTTATGAATAATTTGAAATAGCTACTAAATTTCATGGTGCCCAAAGTCTCATTGAAACTTGATCTAATACAAACTAAAAATTTGATATTCAATTTTCTTATGACCATTAAATCACAACTGTGTTGATAGTTAACATATCATTATAATTAAAACCATAGATTAATATGAGCATGGAATATGAGCAAACATGCAAGCTTAGACACATACACATTCACCCACATGCACAAACTCAAGCACATATACCACGAAATGACGGAAATATGTTTTTAAGAAATAAGATATAATTATATAAAAGCTACATAGTTGTTGATGAGATAAATATATAAGCGTAAATACTTTTAAAATAATTTAAAAAATTCTGCCGTTCTTCGTTTATTTGATAAATGAACTGACATTCAATTGATTTATAATGATCAACATCGAGATTTCACTGTAGCTAAAATGTAATTCTGTGTACATACATATAAAGTTTAGAATAGTCAAGATCAAATGTTCATAATTGTAAATATATCATTGATCAAAGAACATTGTAGGAAATCGAATAGAAAAAGTGGACTAGTGGTTTGAGATACTATGAACAAATCACAACACACAAACACACACATACATTTTATATATATATTTATATATATACACAAACCTTACACATACACATTTGTGTGTGCACACCCACACATTTACATGCATACATACATTCATATAAATACACACGTACTTGCAGACACATAAATAAATATGTATATATATATATATGTATGCATACATGTATATATATATATATATATATATATATATATGTGTGTGTGTGTGTGTGTGTGTGTGTGTGTGTGTGTGTGTGTGTGTGTGTGTGTGTGTGTGTGTGTGTGCGTGTGTGTGTTTGAGGGTGTATGCAGTCGTGAACATTCCTGTACGTGTATGCGTATCTGATGTATGACTGTAACATATTCGTTGCAAAAACATTAACAAGACGCCAGCTATAGAATTCCTAGTAAAAATAATTCTTTAATAGCATACACTTGGATATACAGATAGAGGTAGAGAGTGATTGTCTGTAAAAGAGAGCGATAGAGATGATGTGATGGAAAAATGTATGAGAGAAGTAGTACAAATTTTGAGAAAGAAATGGAAATATAAAAGGGAACACTAAAAATCTGCAAATCTAAAAATTAATAAAAATAGTTCCATTGAGCAGCATGTCTTAGGTTTGGGCGGAGATAACTCTAATAATCAGGCTGGTTGTTCCATTAATCGAATCAAGATCAATATTACATTTTTGAAATTATTTGACAAGACACATTTCGAATTTTTAAATATTATCCTAAGAATTCTCTTTAGAACATGAAATATATTCATACTCTCACTATCAGCCGGTTGTAACCATTAATTTTCGTACGGGAAAATGGAGAACTCACAATGAAACAGACGATACGCAGGATATTAATTATAGATAAGAATGCAATGTTGATTTGGATATCAATAGAAGAACGTTGATCACAGAAATAAGACTGATTTTGTATAGATATATATGTTGCCTTGAAAGTACAAAGTATGGAAGATTAGTGGTATCACATTTTGCAGTTATAGAAATTTCATACAAATTAATTTTAATCAGTTGACAAAATAAATATAAATCAGCTCAGCTATATAGGAAATCCTAGTCTATTATTTATCTATTTATTCAAGTTGTTTATTCGTTAATCTATTTTCGTACTTAGAATCTTATAGTGTTTTCTGATTCTGTACATATTGTAGCAGGACCTTTAACACACAACTCGGTTTGCGTTCTTATTGTTGCTATACATTTATCTTCTTCGCTTTGTTTTATTGGAAAATGATCGACTGGCTCATATCAAATTTTCCCTGATTCTAATGAATAGCGAGTAATTTACAAGAAATCATCATGTAAGTCTCGTATTTAGTAGTAGTAGTAGTAGTAGTAGTAGTAGTAGTAGTAGTAGTAGTAGTAGTAGTAGTAGTAGTAGTAGTCGTAGTAGTAGTACTAGAAGCAGTAGCAACAACAGCATCAGCAGTAGTAAATAATAGTAGTAGTATTAGCAGCAGTGACAGCAGAAATACTAGTAGTGGTATATATAGTTGCAGCAACAGTAATAGTAATAGTATTTGTAGTAGTAGTAGTAGAAGTAGTAGTAGTAGTAGTAGTAGTAGTTGTTGTTTTTCTTGATGTGGATGTGCTTAGATTTTGTGCTAATTCTAGCATCAAGTTATACCAATAATTTATTTTAGGAACTCTGAATGGCATATCAGCAGAAAAAAGACCAATTTAAGCAGTGTTCCCTTTGACCTATTTCCTTTTTTTCCCTATTCCACTTATGGAAGCACGATATGTCTTATCAAACAATAAAGTATGTAGGTCTATATAATTTTGTGCGTTCTTCTTTAAATGCAGTACAGAGTACATTTGAGGAGACCTGGTTGCTAATTCTAGTATTAGAAGCTGCGCTGTTAACTCGCATGTTCCTCTGTAATATATGTGCCATCTATCGCCTCTATGTAAATGTCTCCCCGTCTACCAATTCCTATATAAGATCCCTAACGGAATAAAAATAATTCAATTATTTATTCAATATCTAATTTAGTTAAAGATTGTTCTTATATAGGGATCTGATATTTAAGGATCAATGGCAACAGTCAGAAAACCGACTAAACACTGAAGACCACGCCTCAATTTGATTTACTAAAAGCAGTAAAAATTTATATATCACTGTTTCTCGTGATATTTTTAAATAATTCGTTGATATCATGTTGCTTATAATTCGCATCGGTACTTAAACATGTAAATGTTGTTTTGCTTTCTTAATAGGTCAATAAGTCATTGATTTTTATCACTAGTTACGAAAGGCTAATCATACAATATCATAAAATATAAACATTTGATCTTTGACTCTATTTTTCACACTTGCGTGAGATGAACATATTGAAAATATAATTAATATACGAAGAATCATTAATACACATCATGTTTTGAATCATATCTATCATATGAAATATTGATTTATTTTTATGAAGGATGCGTTCAATAGTTTCTGGAAGCCTTCTGCCTTATTAAAGAACTAATATTACTTATAGAAATATTATATTACTTGAGACGTATTTTCCGAATTGAATGGGCAACACCGTACCTGACAGGGTGACTGTGGTTCACATCCTTCGTTTTTCGTCTGGTATCTAACTAGATAAAACATACGGCTGTCATCACGCAAGGCAGTAATCAAGAGGAATACTATAATGCTTACGAGAGTTGTTTGAGGCTGCTGTCTGGAGTCGATTAACTTGAATATGTATATATATACATAATTTCGAAAGTGGCATGTACACATCTGGGCTGACTTACTCTAAATGTTTCAATTTTTGCTACTAACAACTTAAATAAAACACGTTTTATCGGAGGCACATTTTAGTCTTTAGACAAGGATTGTAGGACGTATTGAGAAATTGTAGCATACTCAAATAAATACCACAAAATAAATTATTTTCATACTAATATATCATTATTTAATATGTAGCATAGGCCCATTAAACGCTTCCGGTATTGTATAGAGTGAATTCAATTAAATCTGTTCTATTGGCAGTTATTCTAGCGTAGTAGCGGTGTGTGGACTAGTGATAAGAGTGTTGGACTTACGATCATAATATCGTGGTTTCCATAATTGGACTGGCTTGTTTTCTTGTTGAAAGCACTTCTTTTCCCGTTTCTCCAGTATATTCAACAGAAAATGAGTACGAAAAAATAGCTGAAGGTTTAACCCTCTGATCGATTGGCGTCCTGTTCAGCGGGGATTATTGTACTCACAATCGCTTCATGGCGGGGAAACCGGGATAAATACCGAGCTGATGAGCCCTCGGCTTCGAGACAGTCAATTTATCGGCAGTTGGACATGTGTCCATTACAATATCGGAAACTGAACTATTCCTGTAAGAGTTTGACCGAATTATGTTTTAAACCAAAGTATTAAGAAACCTATATGAGGGAACAGATATGGAAATTTGGAATATGTTATTCAATGATAACGTAAATAAAACAAGGGATGACTTTGTAATAAAAACAAAGCTGATCATAATAAGAACTACCTCACCGCCCATAAAAAGGGATACTTGTCCGTTATTAACAACAGAATAAGGTAAAGCTCTCTAAAGGATAATCTGGGTTTCTATAATTATGCATATTTTATTGGGTATTAGACTAGACCAATAATCTAACAGGACGCTGTACGGCTATTATATTGTAAAGCCGGCACCAGAGTTTATAGATTGTTAACATTTACAGAAAACATATGCTGCAATCTGATGACTACCGTCTAAACTCTGTAAAATTACGGAGCTTTCGAGACAGATAATTGAAACACTTGGGACAAATCCAGCATCCTGATCTAAGAAAAACGGAGTCAGTATAAGAGATTTATTCAACATTTAGAAATTCTGCTGCCTTTTATTACTACTGAGATTTACAATTCATAGTTTGCTTTCCCTTATTAGCTAAGCTATTATGCATTCCGAGACACTCGTATAAGTAGTTGGTTAAACGTGATCTGTGGAAAAACAACAGCAGAAACAACAAAAACATGATGATAATGATAATAATAATTATATTATTAATAATAATTATATTATTATTAATAATAATATTAATAATAATAATAATAATAATAATAATAATAATAATAATAATAATAATAATGATTATGACGATGGTGGTGGTGGGGTGTGGGTGAAGAAGAAGAAGAAGAAGAAGAAGAAGAAGAAGAAGAAGAAGAAGAAGAAGAAGAAGAAGAATGTAAAATACATAAACAATAACAGGAAAAGAAAAAAGAGCAGAAGTAAATGAACAACAATAAAGAAAGAAAAGATAAAGAGACAGAGACGAGAAGTATAGAACGAACGGAATAAAAATGATAGACGATGGAAGTATGTAAGAGAAGGTTTGACTGGTCTTACTGGATTTAAAATTTAAAAGAAAGAGACAGAAAATTAGAGAGAGAATACTGGAAATTACAAGGGACATAAAACAATGGTAAAGAATCGTGGCGCATAAAACGGTAGAAGAAATCATGTACTTAGTAAACTATCGATTTATATCAAATTGAAAGGACCCTGCATAAAACACGAGGCCTCGTTTTATCTTTGTGGCAAAAATAATGTATTCCACTCTTTAAATTGTAGGTATTAGATGCATATTCTTATACTTTTATTATTTTATTTCTTTAGGTGTTTTGACTACAACCATGGTTGAGCATAGCCTTCAATAGTTTGTTCGATTATATCAACTACAGCAATTTGGCCGGTTCTTATTTCATTGGTCTCAATCGGATTGCCTAAGATCACTCAGAGCATAAATGGGGGTGATACAAATAGTAAGAATGCTACTATATATTTTGTTAACGCACAGCTATATTGACATTTCTTAACCGATACTCACGTACAAGCAGACGCCTAGACACACAAACACGTATACAGCAACACACACTCTTCACCCATATATATATATATATATATATATATATATATATATATATATATAGTAATAATAATAAATTTGAAGACTCGATAAGGATAAATATATATCAGATATATAAGAACCGTAGAGCAAATATTTATGAAAATAACAGATTGAAGTTTAAGCAAAGAATCGCTGCTTTCACGCTTAGCGGGATCTCCTGAAACTAAAAACGTAAATCTTTGAACGCATAAGTAAATATTTCAAAAAACGTTGCAACCGGAGGAAGAGAGGAATACGATACTTTGGTTCGTGGAAATGTTCCCTGGCAAAGAACGAGAAAAAAAACGAAGATAATACGTCTATATGTGGAGCGGTGAAAACAATTACACTCAAAGACAAAACCACGTTTAAATAAACAATTAAAAAGAATTAATAGGAGTTAAAATCTAAAAATTAAAATCAAATGCTGCAGTAAGTTTTTTTCCCATCTTTCTTGCTCAAAATTTGGCTGGAGAATCCAACTATATATATATTACTTATATACATACACACACACACACACATACACACCCACACACACACACACCCACACACACACACACACACGCACACACACACACACACACACACACACACACACACACAAACACACACACATATAAATATATATATATATATATGCAAAAGTTGTATTTAAAATTGTTGGGATACAACAAGTAAATATTTTATAACTGATATAAAGCACTCGACAAGTTTTTAGAGTAGATATACGATATTAAATAAATGGAAACTCTATTTATAAAACCATATTTATTTCATTATACATATTTCAGGGATACCAAATTAAAATATGGTATGCCTTCATCAGACAAAATACAATATATAAACAGTTTTATAAATAATTTTGACGTACCCTATTAGAAGCAACCATTATTTTTGGAAGGTGTCTGGATAGTGAGATGTTTATAATTATTTTATTAGTTATAGTGTTAAGCACAGTTAGAAAAAGATGGAGAGAAAGAACGGAGAGAGAGAAGGAGAGAGAAAAAGAAGGAGAGAGAGAAAAATAAAACCTGGAGAAATACCGGAGAGAGGAATGGTTGCAGAAAAGAAATATATACATAGATAGGAGGAAATGAAAAATAAAGAAAAAAGGAAGAAATAAGAAAAAACAAAGGAAAGCAACAGAGAGATAATAATAATTCATCATACCGATAGAGAAACTCAAGAGCGAGGAAATACTATATAGAGAGAGGAGGATATATTGACAACTTTACGTTATGTCATATTAAGTTGAGTTAACAATTCATATGAAATGAATAATAAAAATGTAAATATCAATATTCATGAATGGGACATAGATATATAATATGAGAAAATAACATTGTTCAATAATGACCATATGTTTAGTTTAAAACCTTGATGTCAATATACCAAAATCTGAGTTAAAACCTTCAAAAAATACCCTATTTATAAAAATACGGATACACATATGTATATATATATACACGCATATGTACGTCCTGAAAAAAGATAAATTATGTCTACTCCAGTCAATAATATAGACACACAAATGATTTCACTTGATCACTTCCATACATTTCTTGTATTATAAAAATTTCACAAAAGTGTTCCTTACTTTGCTCGGAAAGAGTTTTTGGGGTTAAATCCACGTCAAGGTCCATTGCTCGCAAAAATAGCTTGTTTTGATTTTGCAGCAGGTCAAGGGAGGTAACTCTGGCCGGTGTTAGGGCAGTCTTTCTTATCTGCTACGAGATGAGGTTACAACCTTACCATTGTCGATACGCATGTAATCAACGCTTATCTTGAGAGTTGTTTTTTTTTTGCCGCATCTGTTTGTCTGAGTCGTTTGATGCTGGGTCTGGTATGCAAGGATTCTTTCCTGGGTGTTTATTTGTAGCGTGTTAAGACTTGTTGTAGGGAGATCCGGTGGACGGTTTCACTCCTCATCCTTAACCCATCTGAAGAAGAATATTTTTAAGCGATGTGTACAACTTATCACTGTTTCAGCTCTTCCGTTGATGAGGTCGTGGGGTGCAGTTATGATGTAGTAGAGCTCCATGAGGCAAATATCGCATTTCCTCTTGAAGTTGTACGGTGCAGCCCTGCCGCCAATCTCCCAGTGCGTGGAGAACCTGATGTTTAAGTCCTTTAGTGATGTGATGTAGTCAGCGAGCGAAGTGGAGTGCCTTAGTTTTCTATTTGTGAAAGAGTGGAGATGTGTTGGAAACCTAATTTTGAACGGGCCGGGGGTAGCCCCTATATAATGTTTAACGCTACTGTGGATTTTAATAGTGCATCTATATATAACCCTATCAGTCAATCAGTATCCTCTAAGGAGGCAGCGTCCTCTGTCGCTGCAGTTGCAATTTCTGTCGCGGTTCCGTCTATTTCCCACGGTAAGGCTATCATTGTTTCTGTTTACGTTGTTACCTACGCTACCGCAGCTGTCGTTAACACCATTACAACCCACAGCACGCGGGGTGGTGCGATTATTATTCCGCACGTCATGTCCTGCATGTTCCCCAGTCATTTTGCGATTATGCTGGTTGCGACTGCGGATGCCGTTGCCAACACTATTGGATGCTGCCAGGGTGTTGTTAAGGCCGATATAGTTATTGTCAGGTGTAAGTGCGTCTGTGTCGAGGTGCTGCGTCTTGGTGATCTTACTGTGGTTCGTTGTTCCTATGATGTCTGCTAGGTTAGGAGTAGTAGAGAAGGATGTTTTATATTGTTACTATTAAGAATGTTTCTATACCTATGGTTGGGCGGGAAGTTCTTCTCTAAGGTCGAAGAACACCCGGGATATATTGGAAGCCACACTCCGAGAGTAGGGGGCTGGAACCATAGGACGTTACGGTGGCGATTATGTGTCCTTGTACGTTTGCTACGGGTGGTTCGATCTAGGTGACCGCTCTTATGTTTGTTTATGCGCAGTCGCCCGTTCGGTGCCCCTTTCACTTTATGTTCGAGTGCACTCTTCCCACCTCTTCCATGTTTATGTACAGGAATATGTTGGTTGGAAGGCGTTGGTAGTAGGCCGTCGCCTTTGTTGGTTTTGTAATAGGGGAATAGTTCGAGTAATCTACAGTGGTGACCGTCGCCGGGGTCGTGATCTTTAATGCGGTTATCTATTCTAATATATCTGACTTCAACTTCGCTCGCTGACTACATTACATCACTAAAGGACTTAAACATCAGCTTCTCCACGCACTGGGAGATTGTCGGCAGGGCTGCACCGTCCAACCTCAAGAGGAAATGCGATCTTTGCCTCATGGAGCTCTACCACATCATAACTGCACCCCACGTGCTCATCAACAGAAAAGCCGAAACAGCGATACGTTGTACACATCGCTTAAACATATCCTTCTTCAAATGGGTTAAGGATGAGGAGTGAAACCGTGCACCGAACCTCCCTACAACAAGTCTTAACACCCCGGCGGGCAGGCGCTGTAAAATAATACCCAGGAAAGAATCCTTGTATACCAGACACAGCATCAAACGACTCAGACAAACAGATGCGGCAAAAAAACAAAATAACTCTCAAGATAAGCGTTGATTACATGCGTATCGACAATGGTAAGGTTGTAACCTCATCTCGTAGCAGATAAAAAAATTTGTCCGTGAAAGACTGCCCTAACACAGGCCAGAGTTACCTCCCTTGACCTGCTGCAAAATCAAAACAAGCTATTTTTGCGAACAATGAACCTTGACGTGGATTTAATCCCAAAAACTCTTTCCGAGCAATGTGTGGAACACTTTTGATTATTTATGCCCTTGAGAAGCCCAACTGGGCGAAACGTACGTAGCTGCTGTTCTAAATAAATATGTTTTAACGGTCTATTCTCCGATTTCTTACTTTCCCACGTATACATATACATACATACATATATATATATATATATATATATATATATATATATATATATATATATATATATATACATACATACATACATACATACCTACATACATACATATCTATATGTACGGCAACACTCATCTTTTTCCATTTCTCCGAGGGTTATAAACCCCACTATCGGGCTAGAAATTTCTTTAGTCTAAAATACGGTGAAAGCTTATTATTTCTAACTTCTAATTTCAAACTCGCTCACCGTTTAAAAAAACTTACTTACATGTTTTTACATTTATAATTTGTTTTTATATCTATATATATCTATCTATATCTATATATATATATATATATATATATATATATATATATATATATATATATATATATATATATATATATATATATATATATATATATATATATATATATATATATATATGTATGTATATATATACAATAAATCAGGAAAGAAGAGTGACACGGTTTGCTGTACAAAAAAGGTTTGTAATCTCATTGCTGACAATTGTTTCTCTGAACTGGTGGGTCTAGAGATCGCTATCCGCCTATCTTCGCGTTACTCGATCGCCAATATAAAATTATAACCAGTCAGTTCATTGGAGCTTGCGAGAATGAAGAGAATATACAGACATGAAAAGAATATACAGTCTACTATATGTAGTAGTAATTGCATTCAGTTAGAACAATAACAATAATATCAACAATGCTAGCAATATATTACTTTAAATAATCACAACATCAATCTACGTGGGAAGTATAGTATATCTATGACTTTAGCGTGTACAACTAGCTGACATGAGGCAGATGTATAAAATTGACATGTAAAGACTGTCGTAGGGTGTATTATACCAAGTGTAAAGATAAGCTGGTGTTTTTAAACAATGTAGGTCAGGTGGCCGTAATAGTCGGTTTTTATCTGACCGATGAAGTATTTATCACTGTAGTAGAATTTGTGTGGTCTATATTAGATGAGAGTTCTGTCTATCTTTTCCATCGTCAAAACATACATGTATAAGACAACACTAATAAAGCTAAATAATGGGCAAGTTAATACAGAGGTTATGGAGGTAATATATATATATATATATATATATATATATATATATATATATATATATATATATATATATATATATATATATATATATACATATATATATATACACACACATGCACTCAAACATATACATACATATACACACATACAAATACATACATACAAAGAGAAAACATGCTGACTATAATTATAGCAAGAGGAAGGTAAAGTTCCGTTGTAGTATTATTTTGAAATGTTCTTGGATTTAGGATCAAGTGATGACAGCAGCTGAAAAGAGATAAGTTTATGGGTTGATGAGGTGCTTACAGACATTAGTGTGGTATAGAACTAAGAAGGCTAGAATTTACTTAATGATTATATTTCTGTGGTGATTCGTGCAGAGTAGTGGGTATCCTAGTTGAAAGCTATGTTACGTCGGTTCGATTCATAAAGGTTTAAATCTTATGAATTTAGTGGCAATTTTGTGTCTGCAGAAGATAGATCTTTCTAACTTGTTGTTAAGTAGCCTTTTTACATTTTAAAGGATATACAGTAGTTCTAGATCACATAGCTCACAGTGGGATATACCTGTACTGTAGGTTTTAGCAGCCGACAACCTCGACCAGTTGATACTGTAGCTAGTGTTGTTGTCCTTCAGTTCCCATATTTTGGGGGCGAGGGTTGTAGAACCCATAAGTGCACGATTTTTCATCGAGTTCCTGTGCACATACCATATTTTTTTAAAAGAACCCGCGGTTGGTCCAATGTAATGCCAGGTGGAGTTGTCTGAGTTGACCGTACACATGTACACTAGGCTCGAATCGAGATATCTATTCGCCAATGGGCACCTATCCGGTAGGTGACAGTTACAGTTTGAGGTGTTATTTCGTGCAGCTTCTACAGTGCTGTTTATTACTCTGCTATAAGTGGGCTGTGATTCATGCCCGTTGGGGTTTTGCTGCTGCGCGCTTGTATTTGCTTGCGGTTGTGATACTGTGATGTGTTTATGCTTATAATTTGGTGGTTCTTGCGTATGTGCGATTCTATATTTGCTGCCGTAGAGTATGAGAGTTTTATAGTATTTCTATTGTGTATTTTATGATATCTATGTGAAATAGGGAAGCGTTTATCTATTATTTTAAAGAATGTAGAAGGCAGTCTGGTTTTTACAGAGGAGTTGAAGATTGTGTTGAATTATAGGTATTTTCTTTCTCTGATACTTCTATTGTTTCTAGGATTTACGTTATTAATGTTTTGACCATTCACTCTAGGTGCTACGTGCCTAACCCTATGTCTAGTCCAGTTACTTCTATCTTTGTGTGAGCGGTTGGTATAGTTGCTATTAGGATTGTTTACGTTGTCTTTATTCGCTATATACTGCAGTTTATCTGTATGTCCGGCCCTACGTAATGCTGCGTTATAATAGTTAGCATGTTCGTTAAATATATAAATATATATATATATACATATATATATATATATATATATATATATATATATATATATATATATATATATATATATATATATTTATATAATCAAGGTTTAGCAAATAAGAACAAGTTTCAAAATAAATTTTAAAAAATTAACTTTACTTACTATGGTTGCCTTTACTGAATCGGTTTCGAGTCTCAAACATAAACGGAGTCCATACGGCATCCGTTGCAAAGAAAACCCCTCGTCAGAATATAAAATTCCTGAGTTCAAATTACGAACTGGCGCAATTCAAAATTGTTCCCGAGATGAGAGTAAATGAAGTGGAAGCAATTATTTCAAATGCCGTGTGTAAAGATAGAGGCAGAGGCAGGGAGTTTAGTCGGCTCCCGCTATAACTAGCAGTAGTCAGAACGACCAAATTTTTTCTCAACCAAGAGGAGATAGTAATAATAGAGTATATGTTCCTACCCGCACAAGGCGCTAAGGGACACATGTATTGTCCAATCATATGCCAATGTGGTTCAATGGCAAGTTAATAATTGAGGTTTTTTTTACAAAATGAAAAATAACCGGTGTCCTACACGAGTAAAAGTATAAGAAAAAAAGCTGAAATCGAAAATACAACTGGAGTCTTTTTTCTTTTAATATATATTTATTTGGGTGCTTTACCGGTTTCGCAGTTCTTCTGCTTTTCACGAGTAGAATTGAGATGGAGGGTCTCTAGTTTTTATCACAAATATACATATTGGTATATTCACAAAAGCACAGAAGGGTGCAAGTCAAATGTGATTCACATATAGAATTACATTGAATCTTTGCTTATCCGGACGGTCAAAACCAAACATTTAGAAAAATATCTGGTTAAGTGCAAAATCCGGATAAGTGAATTCTAAAATCCCATTGTTACATAATGCTCGTGGTTTCTAATGTTTTGGGTTCTTTTAGTCAAAATAAAAGACAAATGCTAAGTAATGAAAGTTTATTAGAATAACAAAAGAACAGCTAGAATTTATGAGAAAATTAATTAAACAAACATAAGAATAACTAAAAACTTGGTAAAACTGAATTGAGTCAAACCATAAAAAGTTAGTACTTTTATAAAAATGAATAAATAGAAGATTGTTTTCGCGCCGAAGCTCGTCGTTCCGCTACCATTTCCACGCAACAGCTGAACGGTCAACCACCTCCCTCATGTTTATCGCACGTAAAAATGGAATCATTCCCGTGTCCCCTTTTCCGATCAAATCAGGCAGCAATTGTTTTCTGTAAACCTGCTTTAGTGCCTCCAAAACTCCCTGGTCCATTGGCTGAATAATTGACGTAGCGTTCGCCGAAAGAAATGCTGCCTGAATCTGTCCGTCTGCCGAAATCAAGTCTTCCTTATCCGGGGGTAGTATAGAAATAACTGTCCGGTAAATCGAATTTCGGAAAAGTGATAATCCGGATAAGCGAAGATTCATTGTCTTACAAAAATATGCCATTGTTCCTTATCATAAATCGATAATAGTTTTGAACGAATTAAATAGTTTATTACAACCCTTGTAGGACATCTTTCCAATGTTGAGTATTTAATAAATCATCGTTATTATCTTACTCCTATTTTTCACAACATTATATTTAATGATAAATTTACGGCCCTTGCCATTTTGAGTTCAAATCACGCCGAGGTTAACTTTGCCTTTCATCCTTATGGGGTCAATAAAATAAAGTGCCAGTAATACACTGGGTATTTGCTGGCCTTGTGCCAACAGTAGAAACAATTGTACTTAATGAGTGAATCAGAGATTATTTTTTGTTGTTGGTTTACCTTCTAGAAAACAGGAGTAAACTCTTTATCATATCAATGATTATCTAATCTAAGTCTGTCGTAAGCCAGAAGGTTCGTTAGGACGGTGCTTATCCCGGTTTCATGGCGTGAAGCAACTGAGAGTACCAGACTCCTCCCTGGTGAGGATACCAGTACATCGACGGGTTAAATCTCCAGCTATTACTGGTACTCATTTTCAGCTGTGTCTACTGGAGCAACGTGAAATGAAGCTCAGATATTGGATTCATGACATTATGATCGTAAGTTCAACGCTCATACCTCTAGGCCACGTGACTCCAATGTCTACCAGCTTGAAAAGATGGAATTACATGTTAGATAGACTATGTATAAAACGAAGGCCATGCCTAGTATGCGTTTGATCATAGGCGTGTTGACTCGCGTCAGTCCTTGGGTTAGACACAAATATTAACACTGTTATCACCATGATAGACATTATCATTCTCAGCGTCCTATTTCTAACAATGTGATGCCCGCTGTCAGTGATAGAAATCATATGAGAATAATAGCAATGTAAGAAAGGAAGAAGTATATACGTCAAAAATAATGTTGAAATAATAACAAGTACCATTTTTTATATATTTATCTAAATATATATTCTAAAATGGTTAATCTGCATACTAACAGCATTACTAAGAATAATAGAAATTCACATGTTGATATTTTAAATCGAATCAAGAAAGACGACAGTAAAACAGATTTTGCTTAAAACATTTATGTTAATAGTGATATCAAGTATATGAGTTATATGCAGACGTGGACAATGTGGAATGAGGATAACATTTTAACAAAAGTATGCATGATCTTCTCATAACTTTTGAATGAGTCAAACCCACTACTATATAAAGCGTTAAACTATACTTCATTGTTCAGTGTAGTTTTGTGTGATGTTTCCGGTGACATGTTTCATATCTATCTATCTATCTATCTATCTATCTATCTATCTATAGATCGTACCTAGATAGGGTTCTAGTTAGAAATAAGGATAGGGACATGTTAAGCTGTTCATGGTTGCCTATTCAGATCACAAACTAGTGACCTGCATGGCAAACGTTGATAGAACCCAGAACTGTCAGTAGGCAAGTCCCCCAGAGATGTATTCAATGGGACTAGCATTGAAGTTCTGGTGCAAATGAGCCCAGAGCGAATAGCTATGATCCCACAGCGTGTACTCCTGGACGGACTCACCTACATAAACCTTTCGGTTGAGGGTAGGCGGCCTTCATGTTACCATTGCTTTAGCAGGGGTCACCTGAGGGCTTCCTGTCCTAAACTAATGAACCCAAAAAAGGCTCTTCTGCCGACACCCATCAAAACAACACAACCACCAACACCACCACAACAACAACAACACCAACACACAAAAATAACCACAGCAAACACAGTCCCACCCAACCCCACTCCACCTAAAACCACTGCAAAATCACATACAGACACAACAGCTCCCCAAGACATACCCCTCCCCAATCACACAGACGATACAACAGATGAGGCTATCTCGCCATCACCCAGTGAAGACGAGGGAGAACCCCATCGCTCGAAAAGAAAGAAAAGACATCACAAAAGCAAAAAACCAGCAAACACTACCACAAACATACAACCACCAACACAAACAACAAAAATATCACAAACAAAACCCCCACCTCCTGAAAACAAAATACCTACAACAAAACGAAAGCACACACAAGAACTACAGACAAAAACAAACACAACACAAGAAAATTACACTTACACTTACATAAACACTGAAAACAAAACACTAATGGAGACCATCACGAACGACCCTTCGGTTTTCACCGAAGGGAAAACTTTCGCCCACTCTATAAAAAATAGCAAAAAACTGAACCTTAAACTGATTAGGGTCCCTATACAAACTTATAGGTCCCTAAAAGAAACATTTGAGAAGGATGTGGGGAATTCCTGCGTGAAACCACTCAACCGCGTCCTTCTCAAATGCATCCCCACCCCAGACACCCCCACCCCACCAAACATCTGCGTCTCCACCCCGCCGGAAACCACCAACCATCCAGACAACCCCTCCAACACCCCCATGGAAATCGTGCGGCCTGGTCCCCAGGAGGCGAAGGGTCAGTGATCTCTTTTCCTCTTTTAACTTTTCAGCACCAACATGGCCAATATAAGAGTTGGATGTGTGAACGTACGCGGCCTGGGGATGCCCTGGAGACAGGGCAAACTATTAAACGACCTCAGGTCGCACAGTTTGGATGTGGTAGCCATTTGCGAGTCCAGGATCCACGGCGAGCGACAGCTGGCCCCCATCTTCGATGACTTTGAGATCTACGCATCTCTCTGTCAACCGGGGGGGTTGGGGGCGGAGTTGCCGTTTTGCTGCGGAAACACCTGGGCCTCGTAACACAGACGGTACATCTGGACCCGGAGGGTCGACTGGTGGTCCTAGACGTTGAAGGTAGTGAAGGTGGAGCGTTCAGGCTGGTGGCCGCATATTCCCCATCCGGGACACCGCGGCCAGACTTCTTCAAACGTCTAGAGACTTTTCTGGGAACGTCCCGCTCCTTGCTTTTAGTGGGGGACTGGAATGGAATCCTAGATGCACGTTGGGACTATGTGGGAGCATGTCCCGATAAAGGGGGGTGTAACAGCCTCAAACAGTTAAACGACCGATTTGACCTGGCCGATAGATATCGACTAGATTTTCCGACTGCGCCACTGTGGACGTGGAGTAATCGTAGCGGAACATCCAGATCGTACCTAGATAGGGTTCTAGTTAGAAATAAGGATAGGGACATGTTAAGCTGTCCACAAATGTTCATTGTTGCCTATTCAGATCACAAACTAGTGACCTGCATGGCCAACCTTGATAGAACCCATAGACAAGGACCCGGCTACTGGAAGCTGAACTTGTCGTTACTGACAAGCAAAGCCTACAGTAGACGGATTAGCACTTTAGTTAAACAGCACTTGACAGGGGCCATTGTCAACAACAGATGGTGGTACTCTCTCAAGAGGGCAGCTAGATTAGACTCGATAGTTTTTAGTAAATAATTAGCGTTAGATAGAAATAGAACCGAGAAGGAACTGGTAGATAAAGTAGAAGAGGCAATTAGAAGTGGCAACGTAGCCAGCGTTCTAGCAACGAGAACGGCCTTGGACCAGTTCTTCGACTCAAAGCACGAGGGCTGCGTTGTCAGAAGCAAAATGCGTGCTCTGGGAAACGAGGGAGCCAAAGCTGTTAGCTGGGCCCGAGTGACGGAGGCAAAAAGTGGCAACAAGTCCACGATTCGGTCTTTGAAGGACCAAAACGGACGCGTGATACGTGAGCCGAAGCAGATGTGTGCGGCTTTTCAGCGGCACTTTGCTCGGCTGTTCGGGGGGAGCGGCGCGCCGGGAGAGGCTATGGATCTCGGTCCATACCTCGACGGCCTACCGCGACTCTCGGACAGCGGGGCGAAGTTCTGCGAAAAGCCGATTTCAGCCACTGAGATAGGGGACGCGCTGAGCCAATGCGGCAAACGCAAATCTCCAGGTCTCGACGGTCTACCCTACGAATTTTACGTAGCAATGCCGGACTTATTCTCCGGTCTCCTGGAAGCGGTCTACTGCAACTGGCAACAGAACGGGAGAATTCCCAGTTCTGTAACCGGGGACGTGGTCACACTAATCAGGAAGGACGAGAATAAGGGTGATGACATAGGCAACTTCCGGCCCATACCTCTGCTAAACACAGAGTTACAGATTTTGGCAAAGGTGTTGGCAAAGAGGCTGGCGCTTGTCGTCGAGAACCTGGTGGGAGAAGCGCAGACATGCGCGATCCCGACCAGGTCCATAAACGACAACCTCCACCTCATGCGATACATCATAGAGAGGGTAGGGTGTAAACCCGGCTTCGGTGGGGCCCTGTTCAACTTGGATCAGTCTAAGGCTTTCGATAGGGTTGACCATCGTTACCTGGATGCGGTGCTCGAGGCGGCAGGCTTCGGACCCGTGTTCAGGGGCTGGATTGCTGCAATGCACAACAGCAACATCTGCTCAAGGGTCAAGGTGAACGGTTACCTCTCGGAGCCGTTCCATATTACGCGATCCATTCGACAGGGATGCCCTCTCTCCTCCCTTCTGTACGTACTGACTCTCGAGCCACTACTGCGGAAGCTGGAGCTATTGCAGGGTATCCCTCTGGAGCAGGGACTGCGGAAAGCGGCGTCGGCATACGCCGACGACGTGACAGTAATGGTGTCGAGCGCCTCGCAAATCGAGGAAGTCGGCACCTTACTAAAGGAATACGAAAGTCTCACAGGAGCGAAGCTGAACCGGGACAAGTCCATCGGTTTGCAACTCGGATCGTGGAGAGGCAGACCGATGCCTTCCGATGGCGTCGTCGGACGCTGGACGGAAGGACCGGTAAAGCTGCTCGGGGTCTGGTTTGGTCCGGACCTCCAGGTGGAGAAGAACTGGAACGAAGTGACGGCCAAGGTGTTTGCACTCACCCAGAAGTGGGCCGAGTGCAAACTATCCTTGAAACGTCGAGCGGAGGTGGCGAACACTTTTATAGCGTCCGCCATCTACTACCGCTTGACCGTCGTGCCTTGTACAGCCAAAACGCTCGCCAAAATGGAGCGCGCGCTCTTCCGATTCCTTTGGAAGAGGCGGGCTCCTTTGGTGAGAAGATCCATCTGCTGCCAACACCCTTCTAACGGAGGGCTGGGGATGCCGTGGTTGACGATGCGCAAACACGCGCTCAGGCTGCGGCATCTCTACGTATTCCTCACCGGACAACCGGTGTGGGCCCCGTTCGTGAGGCGAGCCTTCCCACGACTCGTCTCGCTGACCGAGCTGCAGTCCTGGGTCAAGCAGAGACCGAGGAAAATGAGCGACTGGCACATCGAATGTGCTCAGGCGCTCACAGCCCTCTGGCAGGCTGACCCGGCGATCAGTGGAGACTCCACTTCATCATTCTATAGAGGGTTGGTCCGCAGCAAGTGCGACGACGCGCTCGGTGAAACTCTAGGCGTAGAGGAAGATGAACTGGCCAGTCTGTTCGGTAGGACCTTCCGCCCGGGACCGATGGACAACTTCCAAAAGTCCCTGGCCTGGCAATGCTACCGAGGAGCTCTACCAGTTCGAGACAAGCTCTACAGACATGGGCGCCCGGGCAGGGACCCTGCAAAAAAAATCTGTCCGAGGTGCGTGCGAGACGAAGAAACCGTCGCGCACGCATTCATACACTGCCCGGGCGTCACTGACCTGTGGGGCTATGTAGAACGACTATTGTCGCGGGTGGGACCGATCCAGTTGACCACCGAGTCCATTGTCATGATCAAACCGCCACCCTCCTTCAAAAACGAAGGAGAGGCGGTTTTCCTTTGTGTGATAGCTATGGCGAAAGAGGTTGTATGGTGGACAAGGTTGAAAGGGCTGAGGTCAGACACCTTTCTCTCCGGCCAACAACTGATTCTTTTTTTCAAATACCACTTTGGAAGAAGAATCAGGATGGAGAGAGAGGTGCTGTACCCCAGCAAGTTTTATGAAAGGTGGGTGAAAGTGGCGAGAATGGCCCGAGTGAATGGGCCTTCTCTCTATATCAGCCTGTAGGTTGAGGAAAAGGAGGAGGAGAGGAAAGGAGTACAAGCTCTTCGTACTCCTGGAGATGAGGATTGCACATTTTTTTCGGGGGTATGTGTTACCCATATAAACTGTCTCCCGCTATTGGGGAAAATCGACTAACTTTTAAATTCCATCTGTGATAACATTTTAAACGTTTTTATTGTATGTAAACTTCCCCCTTTGTATTTGTCCCCTTCTGTTGTGCCCCTGTGGCTAATAAAGAAATCTATCTATCTATCTATCTATCTATCTATCTATCTATCTATCTATCTATCTATCTATCTATATATCTATCTATCTATCTGTCTGTCTATCTCTCTATCTATTGGCTTTAAAAAATGCCTTAAAAGACATTGCTTTTATTCAGAAGGGTAGACTCTACGGGAGTTTATCCATTCTAATGAAAGACTAATTGACGGCACAGAAATATTCTGTGTCGCCAATTGTGTCACCGCTGTTCACCTTTTTCCTCACTTACATGGGGATATGAACACAGAAAATAAAAATCCAAAGTATCACACCAAATATTGATATTTGGTGGGTACTATGTGGATTTTGAAACCACGAAACAGCCTATATAATATCCGGCCACCTGTTCAGCGGAACCAGCCTGGAAGTTCTGGTCCAAATGACACCAGAACGAATAGCGAGGATCCCGGAACGTGTGTTGCTGGATGGGCATATATACATAAACATTTCGGTTGAGGGTAGGCGGCCCTCATGTTACCACTGCTCAAGCAGGGGTCACCTGAGAACTTCCTGTCCTCAGCTAACTAGCCAAAGGAAAGGCACTACTGCCAACACCTGCAACACCAGCACAACAATCACCACCACCACCACAATAACAACAACATTAAAAATAGTGACAACAAAATAAACGACAAACAAAGTAGCACCAAACCCCCAACTAAAATAACTCCAGAAACACCCATACACATAACAGATCCCCAAAATGGACTCCTCGCCAACAACACGGATGAGGCCTCATCATCGTCACCTAGTGACGATGAGGGAGAGTCTCTCCGATCAGTAAAAGAAAAAAGAAAAGACATAACACAAACAAAAATGCAACAAACACACAAATACCAACACAAGCGACGCAAACAGCACAAACAAAAACACCCCCTCCTGAAAACAAAACACCTACTACAAAATGTAAACACTCACAAGAACCACAGACAAAAAGCCACCCAACACAACAAAAATGTTACACCTACATGAATACTAACAATCAAATTTTAACAGACACTAAATATAAAAACCCTTCGGTGGAAACCGAAGGGAAAACTTTTACACACTCTTTGGAGAATCCTAATCTTAAAATGATTAGGACCTCCATGGACAAACATAAACAGTTAAAAGAGAAATTTCCTAACGACGTAGGTAACCCCTGCGTCAAACCCTACAATGGAGTCCTGCTAAAATGTTTCCCAACCCCCACCCCCATCCCAACAAACACCCCCTCCCTACCAAACATCTCTGACCCCACCCCTCCGGAGACCACCACCCCACCAAACAACCCGTCCAACACCCCCATGGAAATTGTGCAGCCTGGACCCCAGGTGACGAAGAGGTGAGTGATTTCTTTTCCTCTTCTTTTAAATTTTCAGCACCAACATGGCCAATATAAGAGTTGGATGTGTGAATGTACGCGGCCTGGGGATGCCCTGGAAACAGGGCAAACTCTTAAACGACCTCAGGTCGCACAGTATGGATGTAGTAGCTATTTGCGAGTCCAAGATCCCCAGCGAGCGACAACTGGCCCCCATCTTAGACGACTTTGAGATCTACACATCTCTCTGTCAACCCGGAGATGGGGGTGGGTTTGCCGTTTTGCTGCGGAAACACCTGGACCTTGTACACATACGGTACATCTGGACCCGGAGGGTCGACTGGTAGTCCTAGACGTTGAAGGTAGTGAAGGTGGAGCCTGCAGGCTGGTGGCCGCATATGCCCCATCCGGGACACCGCGGCCAGACTTATTCAAACGTTTAGATACTTTTCTGGAAATGTCCCGCTCCCTGCTGTTAGTGGGGACTGGAATGGAATCCTAGATGCACGTTGGGACTATGTGGGAGCATGTCCCCATAGAGGGGGGGGTGTAACAGCCTCAAACAGTTAATCGGCCGATTTGACCTGGCCGATACATATCGACTAGTGTCACTCTGGACGTGGACTAATCGTAGGGGAACATCTAGATCGTACCTAGATAGGGTTCTAGTTAGAAAGAAGGATAGAGACATGTTAAGCTGTCCACAAATGTTCATGGTTGCCTATTCAGATCACAAATTAGTGACCTGCTTAGTCTACCTTGACAACACCCATAGAGAGAGACCCGGCTCTGGAAGCTGAACTTGTCGTTACCGACATGCAAAGACTACAGTAGACGGATCGGCACTTTAGTTAAGCAGCACTTGTCAAGGGCCATTCAACAACAGATGGTGGTACTCTCTCAAGAGGGCAGTTAGATTAGACTCGATAGGTTTTAGTAAATAATTAGTGTTAGATAGAAATAAGACCGAAAAGGAACTGGCTGATAAAGTAGAAGAGACACTTAGGAGTAGCAACGTAGCCAGCGTGCTAGCGACGAGAATGGCCTTGGAGTAGTTCTTCGACGCAAAGCATGAAGGCAGTGTTGTCAGAAGCATATATGTGATCTGGGAAATGAGGGAGCCAAAGCTGTTAGCTGGGCCCGAGTGACGGAGGCGAAAAGTGGCAACAAGTCCAGGATTCGGTCTTCGAAGGACCAAGACCGACGATTAATCGTGAGCCGAAGCAAATGTGCGCGGCCTTTCAGCGGCACTTTGCTCAACTGTTCGGGCAGGACGGCGCGCCCGGAGGGGCTATGAATTTCGGTTCATACCTCGACGGCCTACCGCGACTCACGGACAGCGAGGCGAAGTTCTGTGAAAGGCCTATTTCGGCCGCTGAGATAGGGGACGCGCTGAGCCAATGAGGCAAACGCAAATCTCCAGGTCTCGATGGTGTACCCTACGAATTTTACGTAGCAATGCCGGACTTGTTCTCCGGTCTCCTGGAAGCGGTCTACTGCAACTGGCAACAGAACGGGAGAATTCCCAGTTCTGTGACCAAGGGCGTAATCACGTTAGTCAGGGAGGACGAGAACAATGGGGATGACAGGCAACTTCCGGCCCATAACTGCTCAACACAGAGTTACAGATTTTGGCCAAGGTTTTGGCAAAGAGGCTGGGGCTTGTCGTCGAAAACATGGTGGGAGAAGCGTAGACATGCGCAATCCCGACCAGGTATATACTCGACAAGATCCACCTTATGCGATACATCATAAAAATGGTAGGGTGTAAACCCGGCTTCGGTGGGGCCCTGATCAGTCTAAGGCTTTCGATAGGGTTGACCATCGTTACCTGGACGCGGTGCTCGAGGCGGCAGGCTTCGGACCCGTGTTCAGGGGCTGGATTGCTGCAATGCACAGCAGCAACATCTGCTGAAGGTTCAAGGTGAACGGCTACCTCTCGGAGCCGTTCCGTATCACGCGATCCATCCGACAGGGATGTCCTCTCTCCTCCTTTCCGAACGTACTGACTATCGAGCCACTACTGCGGAAGTTGGAGCTATTGCAGGGCATACCTTTGGAACCGGGACTGCGAAAAGCGGCGTCGGCATACGCCGACGACTTATCAGTAGTGGTGTCGAGCACCTCGCTAATCGGGGAGATCGGCACCTGACTGGATGAATACGACTGGTTCACAGGAGCGAAGCTGAACCGTGACAAATACGTCGGTTTGTAACTTGGAACGTGGAGAGGCAAACTGATGTCTTCCGATGACGTCGTCGGACGCTGGACGGAAGGACGGGTAAAGCTGCTCGGGGTCTGGTTTTGTCGGGACCTCGAGGTGGAGAAGAACTGGAACGAGGTGACGGCCAAGGTGTATGCGCTCACACAGAAGTGGTCCGAGTGCAAACTATCCTTGAAAGGTCGAGCAGAGGTGGCGAACACTTTTATAGCGTCCGTCATCTACTCGACCGTCGTGCCTTCTCCAGCCAAAACGCGCGCTCTTCCAATTGCTTGGGAAGAAACGGGCTCCTTTAGTGAGAAGATCCATCTGCTGCCAACACCCTTCAAACGGAGGGCTGGGGAAGCCGTGGCTGACGATGCACAAACACGCGCTCAGGCTGTGGTACCTCCACTTATTCCGCACCAGACAACCGGTGTGGGCCCCGTCGTGAGGCGAGCCCTCCCACGACTCGTCTCGCTGAACGAGCTGCAGTCCTGGGTCAAGCAAAGACCGAGGAAAATGGGCGACTGGCACATCGCATGTGCTCAGGCGCTCACAGTCCTCTGGCAAACGGACCCGGCGATCAGTGGAGACTCCACGTCGACATTCTATAGATGGTTGGTCCGCAGCAAGTGCGACGACACGCTCGGAGAAACTCTAGGCGTAGAGGAAGCTGAA
>OZ024740.1:189911074-189941074 GCA_964016885.1 Eledone cirrhosa
GATAATTGTGCGTCCTTACTAAATATTTTGCCTATATTACAATATTCTTCCGCTCCTCCTTCTTCGCTTTCTTTCTTATTCTTGGGAGTGACGTCAGGTTAGTGTCCTCAGACACTTATTCCAGCGGGTCCAGTCATAAGCGATTGTCTCCAATTGTTACGTCTGGATACTCAAATGAAACGAGCCGAGATCATTGATGTTATCCAAACATCTTGCTCGGTTACTAGGCCCGGATATCGTGGCAGTTGGATTTTCATAGGAAGTGTATGTAATTTTCTAATATTACATATAATAAATACGTTTTCATACGAGTATAGTAAATGCTTCATTGTGATGATGCGCAGTATGTTCATATAATGGTAATCTACTTAACATATTAGTTTATGAATACACATTATGTATTAATGAGATAGCGTCCAGCTTAACAATTGGTCTCCCAACCCTCTTTAGAAATAAAATTGATAATATTTTATCTCAGAGTTCGTTTGTGTGCAATAAGTGTGGTAATAAATTATTACTTTATATTCTGACAATCCACAGAACACCAACAAAAGAAATTCATAAAACGTTACTAATACCTTCATTTCATCAAACGTCTGCCATATGTATGACTGAGCATCAATGCATTCATATAATATATTATAAAGCGTGCAAAAAAATCGAAATGAAAGTGGCCAAGCATATAACTGTCTATAATAGAAATGCCAATTGTGAAAATAAAGGACGTCTACGTATCTAAGCACATTTGCATGTATATATGTATATGTGACTGTATATATATATATATGTATGCATGTATAATATATATATATAGACACACACACACACACACACACACACACACACACACACACACACACACACACTCACACACACACACACACGCATATATATATATATATATATATATATATATCTGTGGGTGTGTGTGTGTTTATATTTTAGTTTAAAAAATGTACATATTCATAATGAAAAAAATATTAAAAATATGAAGTAAAAAGCTATTATATATGTTGATTCATTTAGTTTTTATAATGTATATATATATATATATATATATATATCTATCAAATTTAGTACACCATAATCGAAGCTCTGGCTGCAGGTAAGCTAACGAATGCAATCGGGGTATGAAGCTAAGCACTCAATAAGGTATATTACATTAGAGTTATAACATTACGTTTAGACAGTTTGCAAATTGAAGACAGCGACCGTTAGGCGAGCCGCAGTGACCAAAGCGATGAAAAAATCTAAACTCAGGAATATATATATATATATATATATTATAAAAAGTAAATGACTGTCTCTTTGTGTGTGAATGTCCTTGTGTGAAATGAATGGTGATTGAAGAGAGTGTGCATGAGTGAATTTGTACAAGCACTTGTATATACACATGTATATATATATATATATATATATATATATATATATATATTTGTGTGTGTGTGTGTGTGTGTGTGTGTGTGTGTGTGTGTGTGTGTGTGTGTGTGTGTGTGTGTGTGTGTGTGTGTACGTGTGTGTGTGTGTGTGTGTGTGTGTGTGTAATTGTCTAATACCTGGCACATTTTGTTCATGGCAGCAGTCTGTTCTAAACAAAAAGGTGTGTCCACCAAATATTTTCATTATTAAAACTTAAAGAAATTGTCTCCTTTTCTCTATACAGACATTTTAAAAAATATCGCTAATAGGAGAAAACACAGAAATGATAATAACACAAAACTTTGCTTAAAATGCTCAATTACTGAAATCAACATTAAACATATAATTTGAAATCATGTTTAGGAAAGGAAAAGTAATAAAATACTATATACTAAAATATGTTTAATATATTCCAAAGGAGTTTTTGTGTATGTGAGGTTGTACTCAAACGTTGGAAACGCTGGATTGCAGTATCGGTAGAACGCCGATTGCCATGCTTTGAGACATTGATTTACGGCCATTTAGGTTATGAGGTCGAATTCCGGCGACGTTAACATTACCTTTCATCCTGACGTGATCTACAAATTAAAGCACCAGTAATGTAGCACCAGTAATGGAGTCAATTTAATCGACTTACCCATCCTCGAAATTGCTGTTCTTGTGCCTATAGTAGAACTCATTCTTATTGACTTAACCTTTCATCCTTACGGGGTCGATAAAATAAAGTACCAGTAATGCACTGGGTATTGGTGGCCTTGTGCCTAAAGTAGAAACAATTATTATTATTATTATTATTATCATTCGTAACGCATTTGCTCTGGCAGATGCTATACCGCAAACTAGGCTCATAAGAGAAATACCACCTTAATGTGCCAAATTGCAACCCACCCATATTGGTGGCAAGATAAAAATTCAGTTGTTTGTTATTGTTATGTACCTGCGAGTATTCTTTTCTGAATGAGATAATGGAGTTTTGTATGTAGCAGCTGATATCGTGAAATGTAGGTAGCAGCTGATATCGTGACAATTGATTAGGCTATATGTTTATACAAATTTAATCTTAAATGAAAATATACTCGGTCCCCTAGGACACCTTTTAGGGAAAAATAGGTAGAATGGTTCTAAAGAGGGCTTTGCATTATTTGTTCCACTTCTTTATATTTTTAATTTAAATCCCACTGAGGTAAATTTTACCGTACATTCTTCCGAGGTCGATACAATAAAGTATCAGATATATAATAGATTCGTTTCAATTGAGCTTACATCTCTCCATAATTGCTGAATGTGCAAACATTAGAAGCCATTATAATTATTAAATAAGGCGGTGGATTAGCAGTATCGGTAGAGGGTCGGACGCCATGCTTTCCAGCATAGTTACGTCCCTTTACGATCTGAGTTCAAATCCCACCGAGGTTGACTTTGCCTTTCATCCTTACGGGGTCGATAAAATAAAGTACCAGTAATGCACTGGGTAATTGCTGACCTTGTGCCTAAAGTAAAAACAATTATAATTATTAAATGGGGTTGCTGCTGTATAGCTAGAATGGAAGAACGCTGGGCAAAATACTGTGGGTCTGATATGCCTCCCTCGCAGGTCAATTAGCAGGTGGACATATATCTGTTGAAATGAAAAGCATTGTTTCTGTGTTCGACATAATTATCATACAATATTCTGAGTTCAATTCCACAGAGGTGGCCTGTGAAATTCATCTAAGCGCTCGTCACTAAAATAAATATCATTTAACAGTTTTTACTGCGCCATCATATTAAAACAAATTGTTTTTGAGTCAATTGACGTGCATCTATGCAACCAATTGACCTACTGACCATAACATCCAAATATCTATTATTGAGGGCACATTCTAAAATGAATTAGTTCATATATATTTTATGAACAAATAACCATAACTGAACTAGTTTTGAACATAGACATGCTCGATTAGAGTAGCCTATGGACTAAACAACAACAACAAATTATGGGTAACGATAATTCTGTAAAGGTTTGGAGAGGATTATTGGGTTGTTTTGATGATTATTTACAACATATGCTGTGTAAGATATATTATTCAATCGAGACGATAATAAATAGGATTTATCATTCAATTGTTATAATAGTGATCTGTGATAATCTCATGTAGAACGTGCCATATGTATATTCGGGATTTGTTTTCAATTGTGCTTAAAATAGTTGTGTAGCTTAATGTCAAATCTAATAGCGGAAACCTATAACAGTCGACAATCCAATGAGAAGCATTCTATTTTTATGAGAATGTATGAATATCTTTTAAATCGTAACATTCTTTAACACTTTTGATAGCGTTTGGAATCGTAGTTGACAAAAATGGTGAGTTGTTGTATAGTATTCACATTATTTTTTATTTCATTTTAATATTGTGTGCATGAATTTCCAATGTCATTTATTTTACGCTCACAACTATGTAACACTAAAATTATTGTATTTAGACAAGTTCCTCATTTCATTTCTGAGTGGCATCGTTGTCGAACTGGATACTTTTATTCCAGGTTTCGATATTGGTTTCCGATATAGGCACATGGCCAAATTTTTGGGGGAGGTCGGAAAGTCGATGAAATAGACCCCAGTGCATGACCGGTACTTCATTTTATCGACCCTGTAAAGATGAAAGACAAAGCTATAACCTCGGCGGAATTTGTGACTAAGGCGTTAATGTTCGTATTTTCTTCGCTACTTCCCCATTTTAAACCATTATTGTCCCATATATGCATATATGGGACAATAATGATTTAAATACACACACACACACTTATATATATACATACAGACACGCCGACGCGTGCACGCACACACATACAAACATATATATATAGCTATCTACTATATAATGCTAAAAGTCTGTGATTGCTTGATTGTCTGTTATGTAATACAGCCAATAGGGCGCATAATGGGAAAATACTTTGAAAGGGGGTTGCCCAGAAATAGGAATGAAAATGGAATAAAATAAGTTTCACGTATATCGAAGCACGGGTTCCTGGGGACATGGGTTTTCTGGGTACCTTCATAAGCAGAGAGAGAGAGAGAGAGAGAGAGAGAGAGAGAGAGAGAGAGAGAGAGAGAGAGAGAGAGAGAGAGAGAGAGAGAGAGAGAGAGAAAGGGTAGAGATAAAGATATAGTGATTGTGAGTGAGTAGATTGAAAGAGAAACATAGAGAGAGAGGGAGAGGAGACAGAGAAGGAGAATGGAAGCGAGAGAGAGAGAGACAGCTGGTTTTGTTGAGTGTGTGTATATAGGTGTGTGTGTGTCTATGACCAGTGTATATAGATCACAGACACTCACATTTATATATATACACTCACACTTACATATATATATATATATATATATAGAAATTACATGAATCAAAGTTCTGTTCTAACCATTTATTCGCTTACTTTTGTTTCTTCCAAACCGAGGTTTGGAGTCTTCGGGGCAATTTTTCAATGATTGTTTACATACATGACCTCCTTTCCAACACAAGAGACATACAGAAACATATGTATATATCGATGCACAATGGGTTGACATCCATTATAATATTTTAGCATGGCAATTTACATTCAAAGATTAAAGTCATATTAAAAGAAAATTAAAACAAAATTAAAGTTAAAATACAGCATTGGCAGTTTACGAAGATAATGCAAGAGGATAGTTAGAAGTAGTTAGTGTATGCAATAGTTACATGTGGGGCATGCACGTGTGTCTTATTTATATAAGATTATAGTGCGGCAGGGTGTTATATGTAATACAAGCAGTTTAAGTGGGAAATCAAGAGTATTGTGGGGGTTGTATTGGTAAAGTATTTTTTTATGTATGATATAGAAGGTTGTGTGCACAGAAATATTAAAAATATTAAAAATGAGAAGCAAAACAATGTTATCGTTTTCGTATACACCACCATTTTCACAATCCAGGAAACGTAATATATGTATTATATGTCCTTCACATAATCAATGATGATTCAATATTGGATGTTTGATGAATTAGGTTAGAATATTACAGCTTGTTGTTCTTTAATCCATATATATATATATATATATATATATATATATATATATATATATATATGTATACAAGCATACACATTTATATATATACATATACACACGTATATATATGGGTCTTCCAGTCTCATTTCACATTGTATACATGTCTGTGTATATTATTTATTATTTAAAAATACGTTTCTGGCCGTGTGCCTATATAAGAAACCTTTATTTAAGTGAACATGGTTTTTAAAAAACATTTTGAAGTGAACGTGACCAAACTGGTCACGAGTGGTCTAGTGCACTACTAAAACTCTGTGATTGCTTGCTTGCTTGTCTGTAATGTAATACAGCTAAAAGTGTGCACAATGGGAAATTCATTGAAAGGAAGTTGACCCTGAAATGGGAATACAAATAGAATAAAAGTAGTTTCGCGTAAATCGGAGCATATGTTCCCGATAGTTTTTTCCGGGTACCTTCATGAATAGAGAGAGAGAGAAATATAGAGAGAAATAGATAGTGGTTTTGAGAGAGTAAATTGAAAGAGATACATACAGAGAGAGAGAGAGAAGGAGATGGTGGTTTTATTGTGTACATATATATATATATGTGAGTGGGTGTGTACATATATGTGTGTGTATCAGCGTGTGTTTATCACCAGTGTATATAGATCACAGTCACCCATATATAAATCTACACACACATACAATTATATATATATATATATATATATTTATTTATATATGTATGTATACACACACACACACAATTATATGTATATACATACGCACACGTATTGATCTTCAGGTTTCATTTCACATTATATACATGTGTATATTTTAACTATGTAAACATTGATTTTAAGAAAACATGATTTAAAACGAATATTTTGAAGTGAACGGGACCCAATGTGTCCTGAGTGGTCTAGCATACTAGTAAAACTCTGTGATTGTTTAATCGCTTGCTTGTCTGTAACGTAATACAGCCAAAAGTGCGCATAATGGGAAAAGGGTTTGAAATGAATTTGACACTGACATGGCGATACTAAAGGAATGAAACACGTTTCGGGTAAATCGGAGCACGGGTTCCCGAGATATAGTTTTTTTCGGGTAACTTCATTAACAGAGAGAGAGAGAGAGAGAGAGAGAGATAGGATTGAAAGGTGTCTAAATACTCAATTATATTAGGAGTATATATCCCTAATACTGAGCCTTTCGTTACAACTTGATATAAACAGTGGTGGACTGGCCAAGTTGCCAGGTTACCAGGTTGCCCAATGGCAAGCAGTAGCATTACAAGAGCCCACAGTAGCATTGCAGGGACCATTGCAGTATTTTAGGGGCCAATACTCTGCTTACAAAAATACCTGAAATCCAAGAGAAAGAATAACATTTTTTTTACAAATAAATAAAACAATTAAGCCAAAGATTCGTTCAACGATGGTTAGACATGCGGTGGAACATAAATTAAAAATGGATAACATGTTAAATCTAGTCTTGAAAGATGAGAAACAAAACGAGTATGTAGTTAATGGAATACCCAAATGATTTAGAAATCGTCCAATAGTATTAAGAAAGACATGGCAACATCACATCATTTTGCTTGGAAAATAGGTTTATAAGTATGAATTTTCATACGCTATACGTAGTTGTCTCTGTGGCCTAGCGGTAGGTACTAGAGACAGTGGAGATCCTGTCCTTGGGTTCAATCCTGGTCAAGAGGTATATGAAACCTTTTTTCAGTTATTATTTTACAAACCATAGAAAAAAAATGAAATCCCTACTCCCGACCAGACTCGAATTTCATACCAGAATCACCACTATCTATGATCCCTTCAACTAGGCCACCGAGACATCTACAAAAGTATAATGTAAATTGATAATTATAAACCTGCTTTCAAAGATGTGGTGTCGATCATGGCTTTCCTAGAGGTATTAGTAACATTTATGGTCGGCTTGTCAAACTTCTGGCCTTTGGAAACAACTTTATGTTCCTGTGTGCTTAACTGTTGAATTAATTAAATTTTATTATTTTAGCAAACAAATAATATATATATATGTACATATATGTATATATATATATATATATATATATATATATATATATATATATATATTTATATATGTGTGTGTGTGTATATATATATAGTGAAAAGTGATGAATAACATGGGCAACAAGTGCAAAAAGGCTTTTATTTACAGTACTAACAATTGTTTCATTGATTAGGATGTCTTCAGGTTGCTCGTAAATATAGGTTGTATCACTCAACCTTCAATACAGTGTATTGAGTTATTCCGATAATTTGATTAGGCATACACTGTAATGACGGTTGAGGGACACAACCTCTAGGGATTAGCAGGCTTTAGACATGCTTACAAATGAAACAATTGTTAAAACTGTAAATAAAACCCGTTTTGTACTGTTGACCATGTTTTTCTTCACTCTTTCACTAATATTACTCCAAGACTAACCTCCATAGGAATACTCGCGTACTCCCCACTTAACCAAGGAAACCTCTTCTTGAGTCAAACAACGCCGTACGTTAAAACTATCCATAATACAGAATTCTCACGTCGTCTAACTGGATTAGCTATAACGATAATTTGTTATCCTATATATATCTATATCTATATATATATACATATATATATATATATATATATATATATATATATATATATATATATATATATATATATATATATATATATATATATATATATATATATATATATATATATATATATATATATATATATATATATATATATATATATATATATTTCGTTTCTGAATTTGTTTAGCAAGATTCTTTATCTGAAAACGTGTGTTGAAACCGATATTGTTATATTTTGGGAGGGTCATGTTGCCAATAAGAAACACACGCACCAGTTGCTTTCACTTCAATTTATTATAATATATTTATAAATTTAGGAATTTGTAAATTTCCGGTTGGTTGGTTCCACAACCAGATGGTTGTTTACATATTGTCAAAGTCCTTTCGTCACACATTCAGTGACCTCTTCAGTGACTGGGTGTTCTTTTCTTTGTTTTTTGTGTCTCTCCTTTCTTCTGTCCTACACCATCTTGTTTTTGTGTGTGACACATACAAAAACAAGATGGCGTAGGACAGAAGAAAGATGGCGAAAGAAAAGAACCCCCCAGTCACTGAAGATGTCACAGAATGTGTGACGAAAGAACTTTGACAATATATGAACAACCATCTGGTTGTGGAACCAACCAACCAACCGGAAATTTATAAATTCCTAAATTTATAAATATATTATAATAAATTGAAGTAAAAGCTACTGGTGCGTGTGTTTCTTATTGGCAACATGACCCTCCCAAAGTATAACAATATATATATATATATATATATTTGGATATATAAAATGCCAATTATTATAAGTTTGAATCTGACATGCAAAGATATATATATATGAATAAAATATGCCCAAGCATAGTAGATTCAAATATCACAGAGAAAAAGAAAGAGAGAGAGGGTGGGTAGAGTAATGATGTGCAACAGAAATGAAACATGGATTACAGGTTAAAATATAGCCTAGATAGGTGTGAAACAAAACGAGGATGTAGTTTATGGAACACGCAAATGATTTGGAAGTCGACCTCAATAGGAGCAATAACATTAAGGAAGACTTGAACAAGATCACAACACTTTGTTTTGAAAATTTTGAAAGTAGGTTTATAAGTATGAATTTTCCTGAAAGTGTTGTAGTTGAGCCTGTGGCCTGACGGTAAGGACTAGAGGCATTGGAGTTCGTGGAAACGCGATCAAACCTGGTGAAAAACTACATGTAATCTTTTTTCATTTTTTTATTTTACAAGGGTAGAAAAAAAGCTGAAAAGGTTTATGGGGAACCCTGCTCCCCACCAAGATGGAACTTTTGACCAGGATCATCGCTGTCTATGATTCCCCCAACTAGGCCACCGCGACAGCTACAAAAGTATAGTGAACATTGATAATTATAAACCTACTTTCAAAATCAAAGTTAAGAAGCTGTGGTGTCGTTCGTGGCTTTCCTCGAGCTCTTCGTAATATTTAGGGTAGACTTCTGGCCATTATTGAAAGTCTCTGGATTTCGCAAAATGCAGAATATTTTTTTTGAAGAAGGTAAAATATTTTTCCGCAAATATTTGATTGCACTTATGTATTTTTCGAAAATGTTATTTATTCATTATAAAAATTAAATGATAGCATTCTATATGTAGGTGGGCGCCTTTCATCTCCTGGCAACCAATATTTTAGATCCTGTCCACTACTGGATATATATATATGTTTTTAATAGTTGTGTACAATTGTTGCTGTTTAAGCAAACGAATTCTCACCAGCCAACACTTTTGAGCACACTCATTCATACCATAACAACCCCTGGCGAATGAGTAAGATGTTGAGTAAGCACATATGTACACTCTTGGCTAACCTTTCATTTAGGTCCTATAATGACATATTTTACATGATTCATACTGCTTGATAATATTCGACATTTTTCGAGGAACTATCCTCTATATGTATGTATCGTTTATTGATTTTTTTGTTGTTGATATATGATTCTTATTTAAAGAACTTTCACACGCAGGGGAGTGTTAGGTACATGTATAACCACATATTTATAGAAAATAGAATTTTCGAGTCTTTGTGCTATAGTAGATTCCTGTTCGACATGTTATTGCTCGTTGTTTTTATGTGATATTGTAATATTTCTCCTGTCAAAACCAAATATAAATGCCTTTGCTGAATTACATTACACATTTGAGGAAGCTCTCATTTCTGGTTAATTTGCAGTGTACTGCTTCATGACATACATGACAAGAAATTGTATGCGTCTCCTCTCTTCCGCTATTTTTAACTAGAATCCTGAAATTTCTTTTTTGTATTAGCCAAATCAAAGGCAAAAAAACTATACCAAGAATTTTTGAACATACACTCATCTTGGAATAAACTAGTAAGTCTGTAGATTTAGAGTAAGACGGTCTGGATGATATAAGAACTACCTGTAACTTCTTCATTATTTTAATGAGGTTTAGCTCGGTATCCATCAACCGAAAGTACGTGAGATGTATCTAGACAAATCGTTTATACGGCAATATTACATCAATTATAGCATTCGAATTGTATCATAAGACAAGTATTTTGCATACGATTGCACGACACTCCTATTATATACGCTTTGCTATTCATTTTCAGACGTAAATATGCAGCTAGATAGGAGCAATGCTTCTCCAAGTGACATTTAAAGAGAGTTATAGTTCCCTTATAGCTTACAGTAGTAAATTGTAAAGGAGCGCTACTTATTACGAGATAATGATGTTCCATCAGATTGAGAATGTATTACATTCATTACAAGATCAAGGAACTACAATAAAAATAAGGATTTCTAGCATAGTTTCAATAGCACAGCATTTGATGGAAAACCAAATCTATTGAAATTAATTCAGCACTTACATTGTGATTATTTGAACCTACACACATAAATAACACTACCACAAATGTATCAACTATAGTGTTACTCATAAATTGTGTGTGTTCTTTACGCTTGATCAAACCATGTAAAGGCATTAGGACGCGATATTCGGTGGTTTTCCAAATAAAAGGACTACACAGTCGAATGTATTCTTTTTCTTACGATGGTAAGGTAAGCGTTGAGGGAAATTGACTTTCTCCTTAATCATTCCTATAGTTCTATACATCTCTACACACAAGTCATTTTGTGATATTAAATTGAACATTTGTTCTCAGATTCATATAAATGTATCATATCTCCTTTAACAACTCCTCTCATTTACATTATCACTTCCCCCACACATTAATTCTAACCTTATGTATCTAATATAATATCTCACTCTCTATATCACTATATTTCACTCTCTTTCACTCCGTTGGTACAAAATCCAGCACGAAATGGAAATTACAAGTGATTTAGCATTTTATATATGTTTAGTTACACACATGATAAACACTTACAAACATACGAGGACACAGACACTCACACACACTCGCATACAATCACATACACATCCATACATACATATATATATATGCGTATGTGAATGTGTGTGTGTATTTGTATATATATATATATATATATATATATATATATATATATATATATATATATATATATATATATATATATATATATATTTATATACATGCACATATATATTTATATATATTGTAGTAAATGTTTGGTAGAAATATACAATGGTAAGGGTACTCAGTCCATAGGACGAGGGTGATATAAATAATTAAAACAGTGACATAAACAAGTACATAATTTCTTTGGGTTTTGGATCCCAACTCATTAAGCCTGTCATGAGATAAATAAAAATAAAGATGGTCATTCGAGGGTTTTACCAGAAGCGGGCGAACAATGTGGCAACATACTACTACGTCCGGCTGTAGGTCAAAAACATAGCACACACTTTTTCCATTCAGTTTTTTCTTTACTTGTTTCCTTAAAGCGTACCATCATTCCGTTGGTATTCATCTATTATGCAATTTACACCTGATGAGGTCACGGGGTTCTTACGCAAACTGGCCACTGTAATGTGCATAGTGTTTACTGTAATAGAGATTAAGGAAATTCAACATATTTGGTCCCCTGTCATTTCACTTTATGGTACATTATATATATATATATATATATATATATATAGAGAGAGAGAGAGAGAGAGAGAGAGAGGGAGAGAGAGATAATGTATCCAAGGAGGAATTTATAGAGACGATGTGCTTCTTTTAGCTAAAAACATGAAAAACCAAAGCATGGAAAGATTATGGGACAAAACATTAGGGTTTTCTTCATTAGACTAGACATCGATATTGCTTTCTAACATAATTTCGAAAACGCCAACTTCCTAGATGTAACATTTAGCTTAATTACGGGAATAATTGAACCTGATAAATAAACATGATGAATATTTAGACTACATTAACTATAATTCTATCCACCAACGCTCTATAATTAAATCAGTATCACATAGTATATCCGTTAGAATATCCTACTTCTTATTTCAACTAGAAATATTTAAGCAACACGCAGACTACTACAACACCGCTTTACGCAAGACAGGCCAGAAAGAGGGGTTCAAATACATCTAGGATAGCGATCACAAGAAACACATTCCTAAAGACAACTATGGCACCCACCTTAATACGAATAACAGATACTGGACTAGACATAAAAGTAAACAGCACATACATGGAATAGACGAACAAAACACGACGAGGGGAACCACCGAAATCTCTAGGTAATCTAGAAATAAAATATATTTGTGGTTTAATCCAAGTTTCAACTATTCCTTAAGCGCCAACCTACCCTTTATCTTCTTTAATTTAATAGATAAACACTTTCCAAAACAATATAAATACCACAAAATATTCAATAGAAAAACTATTAAACTTTCATATTCTACTGCAGCGAATATTGAATTGCACATAGAAAAGCTAAAATATAAAAGCATCTAATATCGAACGCAACAATATAACGACATCGCAACCAGCCTGTTGACATTGGTGGATTGGCAGTATCGGTAGAGGGTCAGACGTTATGATTTGCGGCATAGGGTTATGCCCCTTTTGAGGTCTGAGTTCAAATCCCGCCAAGGTTAACTTTCATCCTTGCGGGGTCGATAAAATAAAGAACCAGTACCAAAAGTAGAAACAATTATTTGACATACTATCAAAATATATACAGACCAGCATCTCAGCCTAACTCATGCCACACATCAGATTATAACGAAGAGCCAGTACATAGGAAGGCCATCAAGTGTAACTGTTAACTACCTGATAAATACCCACTACAAAACAAATGTCTCGAATCCACTATAGTATATCTGTGTATTGTAAAGTCCGGTGACCAGGAGTTTTATTACATAGGTTCTAAAGGAAAAACAAAACAAAAATAAACTATGGTATGTGCAAAGGCATTCCATTAAGAACCAGAGGCTCAGTAGCACAATGACGCTGGCCAATAAAATCTGGCAGTTCGTAGATAACAAACTAAAATATGAAATAAGCTGATCAAAATTATCGAATGCCAAAGCTTAGGTGCACGGGATGTGCCAATGTGGATTATGTATTATGGAATTACTCTATATTTTGCAGTATAGTAAGGAATTACTAATTTTAAAAAGAAAGCGAAAACGTAGGAAAGTAAAGCACAATAAAAGAAAGAAAGAGACTGATCCAAATAAAGTGAAAAATGATAGTTAAAAAAAAAAAAAATATATTAAATAACAAGATCGTACGGTCAATCTACTGTAGGCACAACATCGCACGCAAGTTCCCAAATTATAAACCAAAATAAGCAGGATTCGATCCAGTAACCTTACTATATGTATAAACAATATAATTGCCCAGACTTATAACGTCTTCAAAATTGGCGCCACTGAACCACTCTAAGATCCACCTTATCACCATTAAAGGACAACCCATCGCAAATCGACCGTAAATCACTTGACGGGCACAGACATTCTCTATCACCAATAACGATAATAAACAAACAGACCCTCCAAGGACTTCAAATGTTATGCCATTAACCAATAGAATGCAAGAAACAAACTCATAATCAATCGGACGCAAAAGAAGTTGGAATTCTAAGAAAAATCCCTTAGTGAAAAGTATGTTGTCTTTATAGACGTACCCTTTCAACTCGCATTCCCACACACGTGATACCATTCATGTTTATTGCCATTGTTACCCTCAATCTACACCCCTACTATATTAATACCTATTAAGCATGTATATCCCTGCTTTTATCTCTCGATATATCTCTCAGTCCGCTCGTCCATCTTTTGTTATATTGTTCACAACCCTATTACTCTTTCGTCCTAACGTCTGTATACCTATATCTATATATTTGTTTTATTTTATTTTGTATTTTCAATTTCTATTTTTTATCTGTTTTTTTCCTTATTATTTTACTTTCAATACTTATTTTATCTGATTTTTATTTTATTGTCTCATATCTCAATACTCGTTTCATCTCACTATTTTTCATGTCATTTTTCATGTCATTTTCTGTATCAATGCGTTGCATCAAGAGTACCGAACTAGTATTTTGATAATTTGTCAAAGCAGCACCGCAGATAGCGATATTTAGACACTTCGGGCCAATGAAACATTAGTTAATACTTAGAATACACTCTACTATATAGCTTATCGGTGTTATTCTTCACTCATTCATATATATATATATTTATATATATAGTATATAGAAATGACTTTCCCAAGAGATAACGGCATGAACCGTTATTTCTCTTTCTGTTTCGTTATCTCTGTTTCTGTCTTGTGTATATATATATATATATATATATATATATATATATATATATATATATATATATACACACACACAAAACAGAAAGAGAAATAACGGTTCATGCCGTTATCTCTTGGGAAAGTCATTTCTATATAATATATATATAAAACAAATGAAAAATATATATGTATATACATAGAGTGAAAGAACCATATCGTAGCGGAAACAGTATATTGTATATATACTAAATACATATTCTAAGAAGAATATGTACTCGAGGTGGAATCATTATAGAGACCTTATACCGCTCTTTCATAATCTATAGAATCTGTATTGTATTTAGCATATATATAATATAATAAGATATATGGTTCTTACTTTTTATATATATACTTATATCTTTTTCATTTGATCTATTATGGCTCTGGATAATGTTTATTGAGCTTGCTTATTGAGAAACACAACATGTTAACTCATTTGATATGTTTTATCTTACGTTGTTGAGCTTGGGTGACTATAATTTCCACACCTATTTCTAGCGGAATTAAAGTCCACCTTGTTGATATCTATTACCTTGAGTTTAACGTTATTACACCATGCTGTCTTCATCATGGTTGTCGCATTGGACGCATCTATGGATATCGGCAAGTATATTGTTTTATGTACTATTTTGATTCAATATTGTTCTTAGAATGCTGAGACTATAACCGCTGATGAATATTATGAGTCATCCGTGGTTTAATTATAAATCGATAGTTTGCTTCGATGATGGATTACATAGATTGATTTCCTGGATGAACGATTACATATCAAGAATTACACCCTGCATTGTATGAAATAGAGTTATAAGGTATTTCTAATTATCCCAACTTGAGTACATATTCTTTGATAGAATATGGATTTAGTACATATACAACATACTCCGTTTCCTCTACGATATATATATTTTTCTCTCTATATATATATCCTTTTAATTTGATTTATTATGGCTCTGGATAATGTATATTGAGCTTGCGTATTGTGAAATACAAAATTCTAACGTATTTGAGTATTTGTTGTTTTGAATCATGAACTTATATATATATATATATATTATTAGGGTAAACATTGATGCAATTTAATTCAAGCACTCAACGTACTTTTTCCACAAAGGAGTGACGGAGTAAATATCGAATAAGTAAAAGCGAAGTAGTTTCAGATGTTCAAGTCCTTTAATAATAATGCTGTGATATATATTTCAATGACGACACTGGCCACACTGTTCTGTGTGCGAGTGTCGTGACATCATCAGACAGCTTGTTACATAATAAGGTTGTTTCCGAGGCAATCCAAATTGAGTCGACATGGGAACGGATGAAGTTCGTGCTTTTGGGTTTTTCATCCGTTCCCTTGTGAGTACCAATTCACCCCCACCGGTCTGCGCAAGCGCATGTCCGAAGGAAGTTGACCATTAGCACCGCAGATTTCAACGAAATTCGCTGTCAGTGGCCCACCTATGCCTTGCCAAAGCTTACTGCTACCCACCGCTACTGTGGCAGTCAGCCGAAAGCGAGAGGGGATGGGAGGGTGTTAGTTTTTATAGGTCATAATACATACTACCTTTCACTAAGCGTTGACAGTAAGACTGACCATCACCTCATAAGGTAAAATAAACTTAATTCTAGGTACTATGGTTTTACCTAGTAAGTTAAGAGTGAGAGTTGGGAATACAAATTAAAATTAAAGGTTAAAATCCTAAATCAAACAACCTTATTATGTAACAAGCTGTCTGATGATGTCACGACACTCGCACACATACAGTGTGGCCAGTGTCGTCATTGAAATATATATCACAGCATTATTATTAAAGGACGTGAACATCTGAAACTACTTCGCTTTTACTTATTCTATATATATATATATATATATGTCCCTAGGCTCTGATACCAGCAACACCATAAACACAGAGCTGGCACATCTAAGAACTGACTACTAACTGCCTGATGAGGTCATAGCCATTCAATGGCTATCATCGAAATATATATAGCAGTACATAAAGGACGATGAGTTCATGCAATTGACTTATGTTTCGTCACTATATATATATATATATATATATATATATATATATATAAATGACTTCTACAGGACTAGAATTGGTTCATTCATATATGAGAGTCTTCTAGTTATATATATATATACCGATTTTATTCTCGCCAGTGGTCAGTGCCAAATCTACCCACTTATGACATCACGGAGCAACCATCTATATAAGTTATCTTTCTCCCAGCTTCTTACTTCATCTGTTTCCATTGCTCACATATTTCCATTATATATTCTCTGTCTCATCTACATAGGAATTGAACTGCTGCAGAGCAGATAATGAACAATGAGAGGAGATTATTAATTAACTGTTGACATACTGACGAAAACGTTACGATGTACAGAAGACAGGAGCACACGTGAAACTAACACATATAAGAGTGCATACCAGATAAGCCTACACGAACACATTCACTAACACGCATGCACCTCTTTGAGAGTAAGTGTATGTTCACGTATGCGTGTCTGTCTGTGTGCACGGGTGTTAGTGAATGTGTTCGTGTTGACTTATCTGGTATGCACTCTTATATGTGTTAGTTTCATGTGTGCTTCTGTCTTCTGTACAACGAAACGTTTTCGTCAGTATGTCAAATATTAATTAATCTCCTGTGATTATTCATTATCTGCTTTGCTGCAGTTCAATTCCTATGTAGATGGGACAGAGAATATAATATGGAAATATGTGAGAAATGGAAACAGACTAAGTAAGAAGATGGGAGAAAGATAACTTATACAGATGGTTGCTCGGTGATATGTCATAAGGGGGTAGATTTGGCACTGATCACTGGCGAGAATAAAATCGGTTTCAGACCTTTGTGGATAAAATATTAACGTACATAACATTGATAGCCTGTTAGATGCAATTTATGAATAGCCAAAATGTGTATGTACACAAACTAGCTAGTATTAACATTATTCTCATAAAAAATGAGAGGGTGCATACTAAAATAATTTAATATATTTTTCAATACAAAACTACTTAACCTTCATAATTTTCAAGTCATCCTCTTCGTTGCCAACTTATATATGGAGTACGTAACATAAATATTTATTAGTCTATCAAATTTTATTCAACTACGCTTAGTTCTCTTTCTCGTCGGAAATCTATTACCCGGATTGTCGTGGAGTGCCGAGATTTAAACACTCTTTCCACTGTGTCCCGTTAGAATCAACTGACTTCAATTGATGGATCCTCAAGCGAGACCGGCAGAACTCAATAATACCCAAATTTCTTAAATCAACTAGCGTATTAATAAGAATTAATATGATTATTTGTCGAACGCAATTAGAGTTAATCAGCCAAAACCGTAGAAGTGTACCTTTATTGTGAACAGCAATCATTTCTCTACATTATATTTTGTTCCTCTATAATATTGATTTTCTCTAATTGGCACAATACCACATAATTTTATGTTCTATTATATCGACTCCGTATTGTATTTTCCTCGTAAATATTTCATAAACCTTGGAATGATGAAAGGCAAAGTAGACTTTGGTAGGATATAAACTCACAATATAGAATAAACGTCATAATACATCATAAGGTATTTCGATAGTAAATCTACTGATTTTACCAATCCACTGTCCTTTGTTCCTGTGTAAAAGATAGAAAAATGTTGCATATGAAATGATTTTATTATTAGTGCTATCATTCCACTATATACAATAATGATAATGATGATTATACTGTTGATGATAATAATAATTATTATTATGATAATTATAATTATAATTGTAATTATGATAATAATAATAACTTCAGTACGACAATGATATATTTTGAAAGCTGAGGACAGAGTGCTCAATTTCTTGCTTCTTGAATCTTGATGTTCATGCAGGCACATAATCTAATGATAGCATTTAGCATGAATAATTGCAGATATAATATTTAGACATAACACATCTATAGGTAATGCGAACATAAATGGAGAAATCTTTTCAGGGTGTAGCCATTTTTCCATTGTTCGTTTCATATATCTACAAAAGCAGACATTTCTTCATTAGTCCAAACTGCATGTCAGAAACATGATACATTCTGTAAACCTCTAGGCTGTATGCAATGCAGTAAAGTGTTGGAATCCTCAAGTAGAATAAGGCTGAGGTTGATGAGATAAACACTGAACAATCAATATGATAACTATGCATAATGCATTGCATCCACAATGTGTGAATCGGCTGTAAATGAAATGTACAGTTGAGGAATGAAAGCGGATACATAGTAAAGTATGTGTGGAAGATGAGAGATGAGCTACTAATTATCACACGATAAGTAGTAACGATTACTTCCTTCAGTATGCCTGAAGAGTAATGAAACTGGAAAGGGGACAGATAGAGGCCAAAGTAAATTTTAAGTGACTGGTTTCGACCGAGATTGCAATACAGTAGTTTGAAAAGCATTGCATTCTCAAGTGAACAACACATATCTGAATAAATGAGTGAAGGTTCTTGGATTTGGATCTTGATCAGTGATTTCAAATAAATAATAAGATACATATACTCTAGTGGTCTAAAGCAAAGCCAGGACCTTGAGTACTAGAATATTGAATAAATGGGTACATCATCCGTGTGAAACTGAAGTGATGTATTTGTGAAATTAATACAGACAGTGTAACTCCCCTAAAGAATATGAGCAAAGTGTTTGCTTAAAACGTATGTAAAAGACGACATTGCATGCTCTGTATGTACGTTCACTTAACAATGTACCAAAAAGATGGGTATGGAATGTCCGATACTCTGAAATTTTACTATCCAAATGGATCTCGATTTAGAATACAACAGACATGTTATTGTAGTTGTGGTCAAATGTAGTCGATAATGTGAAATTATTAATGTTACCGCCACGGAGGTCAACATAGTTGAATTGAAAGGGACTATTAATTATGACAAAATATACTGAATCGACGTTTGAAATTGCAAGAATATGATTAATAGCAGAACACGGCATCAACCTAATTCCACTTGTCATCGGAGCTTTTGGCTCGATATTACTAACACTCTAAATGTATTTGAAACATATATTTTCAATCGGAAAATAAACTCCTTCAAAAGACTCAACACTGCAAGTATACTCGGGAATGTTTAGAACAGGCATGCGCAAGCCTTTTCGATATGGCGGACCGCAATCGCTCATTTACATTAGTGTCCCCATTAAAAAAATGGCGGTAACTCAGGTTGTTCTGACTTAGGCGAGCCATTCATAAAGCTACGCGGGCCGAAGGTTGCCCATGACTCGTTTAGAAGAAAAAGAACGAGAAAAAAGGAGAATAAGAAAAAAGAAAAACATGAAAGAAGAAAAAGAAAAAAAAATGAAAGAAGAATAATAAAAAAGAAAAAAGAAAAAAAAAAGAAAAAAAAGAAATAGAAGAAAGAAAAAAGAAGAAAACAAAAAAAAGACGAAGAAGAAGAAATTAAAGTTGCGCTAAAATTTAAAAAAGAAAAGATTGTGTATTGAAATATTTCAGAGATAAAAATGTACGAAGTATGTAGGATGGTATTTGTTAGAAATATCTTTTGGATTTAATAGATGCTAGGTTTACCAGGTATGTTTCTAGAAACTTTTGAACAACTTACTTCATGAAACTTAGTGCTCTTATACCTACCAGAATATTTTTTTGTTTTGAAGTGCCACATTCTATTCATCTCAATTTCTAGATCTTTATATATGCAAGTTCCGCATGCTCTTTTGCTAATACATTTTAATGTCAATGAGTAAACAGGTCTTGTTTATTAAATCTGTAGTAATAATTGTTTCTATTTTAGGCACAAGGCCAGCAATTATCCAGTACATTACTGGTACTTTTTTTATCGACCCCGTAAGGATCAAAGGCACAGTTAATCTCGGCGGGATTTGAACTTAGATCATAAAGGGACGTAACTATATGCTTCAAAGCATGGTGTCCGACAATCTACCGATACTGCCAATCCACCGCCCTTCTTTAGTAATAATATTTAGTAATAATATCAGAGAGGTTTGCATCTTGCGATCTCTGTGAATGGTAAAGTCCCAAATAATTGTGGCTCCTTCAGTTTCAGTTAATGGTTGTGGTTTGTGTCCATACTAGTTTTCTGCATGTTTTCCATTGTGCATTTTGCATATTATCCAGTGGATATATAGTCCAAAACTATCATGTCTAATCTTATATTTAGTTGTTGCTAATATGGGAAATCTACATATTATATTGTACTTTTCTTCAGACCGTATATCACATATCCTGCATTTGGGGTCTGCTTCATTTCTGAGGTTATTTGCCTAATAATTCCTAGTAAAGAGGATCTGGTCCATACCAGAAAAATTAAAGACTTCTGTTTCAGCTCTTAATCCCGAATATCGTAGCCATTTATGGTTTTGTACTTCATCCACATCAGCATCATAGGTGCAAATTGAGAATTGGCTGTGCAGCGCTTTTTTGTTGACATCTATCTCAACATGATTTCCAAACTTCTAGCTTTGACTGGCTTCTGTGGATTTTTGGTGCCATAGTTGGAATTCGGTGAGATTCATTATTTTGATGGGTATCTTCCGTTTTTAGTTATTTCCTGTAATTCCCTGCCTCTTTGAGTACTGAATCGAGTTTATTTGGGTCTTTGCCTTCTCTTACTACCACCACCATCCATTCAATTCTGCTCTCTATGTATGTTTGTAAATCTATTTAGCTATTTTGTATGACAGTCCCAGTTGGATTTTTCCTCTACCCCTTCTTGTTTTGGCAAATATAAGCTGTCTACGCCTGCATTTGTGTAATGCATTTTTTGTCTGTGAGGGATTTCAAACTTTGGAGTCCATTCTTTGAAAATCACAAAGGTTCGAGTTGACGATGCTAGAACTGTATAATACCACTGGTACAGCTACGGTGTTTATAGCCTGGAAATGAATTTTAGAATTTAGTTCAGTTTTCATTATCAGCCTTACTCTTCTGTAATATTCCTTTCGTAATTTCTCCTTCAATTGAATGTGTTTAATTCCTTCATCTTCATTTACCCTAAAATATTGATAGGTACCTTCTAAGTCTAACTCCTGTATGGCTGTATCTGTATCGAGTTTAAGCGATGGCATCTTTGATGGATTTCGTCTTTTACACTTTGCCTTGGCGCATTTTTCAAGGCAAAGTTCTACACCGATTTTATTGCTAAATTGCTTCACATTTCTTAAAAGTTCTTCTAACTCTTTGAAGCGTATACCATACCATTCAGGTCACCACAAAAGAAAACAACAAATGATTAACGATGTTATTGTTGCTGTTCATCTTATATACGTATCCAATCCTGAGCTGAATTGATATTGGACAGAGAGCAAAGCAAAAGAGAAGAGGGTAGAAGGAATCATCTTGGAATATTCCACAATTGATTTTAGTTTTATCTGACTTTATGATTCTTTTGGTCTGTTTTAAAAAGTGGTTTGTACTATAAGAATCATCTCATAATCTTATTAACTATGAATTGCTCTCTGCACCTATATGAGTTTCTTTTAACTTATTGTTATTCTTAGAGAATGGTTTCATTTTCATAAAAGTATTTGCATGTCCCCTCAGTTAGTATAGATGTCAGAATTTTGTAAGTCGTAGTGAGATAGGTTTTTGGCCTATCAATTTTTGAGGTTCTTTGAGCGAGCAGTTTTTGGTAGAAGGTATATTGTGCCTTCTCTCAACTAGTTTGTGTTTCGTATTATAAACATAATATCACTAGCAAGCTTTCATGCATCCATGTAACTACATTTAGTCTATATAATGTAATTTCTTTACTATGTGCTTTACTAGGTGCCTGCCTTAGCTCTTACATCTCTATTTCTTGCCATTCCTGGTGGTTAATAACTCTCACGGTCTACTAATCCAGTGAGCTTCTTTATTATACTGTGTATCATTGCTCATTATGATTTACCAGAATTGTTGAACCTCATACGTATTATGTGGTTCCTTAATCCCCACTGGATGTTTTCCCATTTCCTGGGAAAATTTCTTTGCATAAATGTGTAAGATGATTTTGTTTTGTTTATAGAACTTACTACTCTTATCATATCGTCTAACTCTCTGTGCTTTGAACTGGATTCGATGTTTCACAGTCTCTCTCATGTTCAAATAGATTCTCCTTATCTGTAATCTTATACTTTCTTTTAACTTTTCTTGCTTTTCTAGTCTTTACATTCATACCTCTGGTTAGCTCTTCGACTATTGACAATTCACCTCTCACGTTATCAATTCCTTTTTGTATTTCTTCCTTCTACTTAGGTTGCTTATGAACATGTCTGGTTTTGTTTTTCTTAATATCATGACCAAATTTGTAGCTTGTAGCCTTAGCTGTAGCGTATACGAAGTTGTTGAGAGAGCTTCTCTGGTTCTCTGTTATTACATTGTGTTCTTATCTGTTCTAATTCAATCTATGTCACTTGGTTTTCTTTTACAACGTATCTACATGGTTTCCTAGTTTATTGAGATCTATGTACGGCGGATGTTTTTGCTGACCTGTTTCCTCCATTATGTTTGGTTTGTAATATTTGATTGTGGGTTGTTTCGAATGCTGTCATAACTTGTTTATATTTCTCCCTAGTCCATTTTCATTTTGTTTTCTGATTTCGAGTGTTATTTGTATGTGTTTTTTTTCCTGGTGCAAGGTTGGTGATTTCCTGGTTTTGGTGACCTGCTGAACTATTAGATGTGGAGGTTGCTCCAGTTGTAAACATTTTGATTCCAGCCTGTTGCACCATATTGAGATGCGTTCCTTGGTAACCTGCGTGATGGACGATGCAGTATAATTTTGGGGAGTTTACGCACAGTGCACTAATACATTCCAACTTATTCTTATTGGCAAGGGCCATATATGTGTGTAACACACTAGATACCTTTGCTTAAAGAAGCTTTGTGATGCCCGTCTTCCCTCGTATGTAGAAACTTCGCAGCCTCCAAACTAAAATTAAATAATAAAAAAAATAAATAATTATTATCATTATCACCATTACACGAATTATCTTTTAAATGCTTTCCGTGATGTGTTAATGTTTGCATTCGTTGTAGTTGTGATGGTGGTTGTTGAGTTGTTACTCGAGTAATCATAGTTAATGTGGATAGTAGTAGTCGTAACACCCAAGCCCTCACCCTGGTTCTGGTAACGGTACCTCTTTAAATGCGTCTGTAGTAGTACTAATAGCGTAGTGGTGGTGGTGGTGGTGGTGGTGGTGATAATGTGGGCGTAATGGAGTAGTGATGGAGGTAATGAGGGAGTAATGATGGTGGCGTTGACAATGGAATAGCTGCGATAGTAGTGATGGAGTTGTTGTTGCTGCTATTTATATATATATATATATATATATATGTGTGTTTGATTTGGTTAAATGTTGTAGCCATTACAGAGGTGTGTTGTTATTGTTTTATTTGTTTTTCTCCTTAATGTGTTGTGTTTGATTATGTCTGTGATATGCTCCGTAATCATACGGCTTGCTATTAACAACTAGTATACAGTTTAACATCTGACTTCCTCTGTTTCCTTAATAGTTGAACTAAACATTCTGAGTTTTTCGAAACCACGTGAGAAATGATTATTATCATGGGATTGGTGGTGGTAGTGGTGACATTATGTTGGCAATTGTATTTAGTGCAATTGTTTGCCTCCATTTATAAACATTTTATTTTGTGTGGAGGAAGAGGGGACGAATTTAGAATATAAAATAAAATATGTAGGCATTTGGCCCAAATATTGTGGAGTCTCACTTCTTGAGGATAAGGGTTGATGCATTATATCGCCTTTGCAACAACAAATATATCACAGCAAGCATGCTAAACATCTGATAAAACAGAAACTTACGTGAACGAATCAATAACAATATATCCATCACATCCTTCTTCTTCTTCTTCTTCTTCTTCTTCTTCTTCTTCTTCTTCTTCTTCTTCTTCTTCTTCTTCTTATTCTTCTTCTTCTTCTTCTTCTTCTTCTTCTTCTTCTTCTTCTTCTTCTTCTTCTTCTTCTTCCACATCATTCATAGTTTTTTCATTATGAAGTTGGATCGATTTAGTAGCGGAAGATTTACCGTGTTTAATATGACTTTTGCGCACTTAACTAGGCCAAATTCCATGTTGACACCATTCCTGAATTTTATAACGTTTACCAGTGGCTCTTTCAGATCTTTGTCAACTTTTACTTTCATTACTATTTCGGGATGGGTCAGATCGTGGGATGCATTTCAGTACCTACCTTGAAGGACTGTTGCAGCTCTCGGTGAAGGAGGCAGGAAGTTCTGAAAAGCTGATAACATTCGATGAAATATGGGACGCACAAGAGACAAATCGCCTGGTTTGTATATTCTGACTTAAAAGCTATACGCAAACATGCTAGATTTGTTCGCCGACATCATAGTGAACGTCTACTCTGACTGGCATCAGAACTAAATAATTCCTAGTTTTGTAAGGCATTGGGTGGTGGCGCTGCTTAAAAAGAATCCGAACAAATGGACCATAGAGATAATTTCAGGCCTGAAACTCCGTTAAAAGCAAAGTGTGAAATTCCGGGTAAGTTGTTAGTGACGCTTGTAGGTGGTCTCGTAGGAGAGGCACAACCATTTACCATTCCAGAGGTAGACCCTCTCATGACAACCTCCAACAAATGCGATACATAATAGAGAATGTGTCTAAGCAATGAACGTGGCACGGTGGGGCCCTGATCAACTTAGATCAATCGAAAGCTTTCGATAGCGTCGACTAGGCAGCGGGCTTCGGGCCTATATTCAGAGAATGGATTGCTGCAATGCAGAGCGACATCTGTTCAGCATTGAGATTGGACGGCTCTCTCTCGGAAGTGTTCAGCATCGTGCACTCTGTTCGCCAAGCTTGTGGACACTCGTATGTACTGTATGTATTGACTCTTGAGTCACTGCTACATAAAGTGTACGCATTGAACGGAATCCCACAGGAATTAGGAATACGAAGTGACAATACAGTTGCATACGTCATGTCCGTCATCTAATACTGACTGACCGTTTTTCCTTGACCTGGTCCATGACAGACCCCACTGGGGTGTTTGCTTTTTTGCTTTTTGTAGAAGGGTCTCGTGCCAATGGTCTGGCAATACATATACTGCCAACACCCGCTAAATGGAGGATTGGGTATGCAATTGCTGATGATGCGCAAAAATGCGCTCAGGCTACAACACCTCGAAAGTGAGCAGTTGTATCGCCGGATGCTAGACGTGGTTTCCACAGCTCGTGACCTTGATAGACAAACAGATAGACAAACAGACCTTCTACCGATACTACCAATCCACCGCCCGTTTAATAATAATAATGATAATTATTATTATTATCATCATCATGTATGTTATTGTTATCATAATTTCGATTATTGATGTTGTTTTCTGGTGATTCTATCGATAGTTTAACAGATTAATTCAATATAATTCTGCACCATAGTCCAGAAAGTGATTTGCGTGCTTATTCGATGATCTTGACGATATATTGACGTTTTTTCTAAAACCATATAATAGCCCCTGGTGAATATAGTTGCGTCACAAATACTGAAGAAAATAGGAAACTTCAGATGTAAGTGTATGTCGCATGTAGCAGTTGTTAGAAGGTGTACAGAATGTACTTTGGTAGATACAGCAGATGAATCGGTAAAATGCTTTCTGCTATTTAGTCAAATATCTTTACGTTAAAAAGCACCATTGAATATGCATCGCATTCCGTTCAAACGAGAATATGGCCGATATATGTGACTCTGCTTTCTCCCTATTTTATTGATGTACTTATGCTAGGAATTTATAATGGCAAGACGTATAAATATAAAATGATGCCCTTTTTTGTATATGTGCCTGTTCTGGGAAATATATGAAATACATAGGCATTTTAATTCAGACTAGTTTTGTTTCCTTCAGTTAAGTGATTGCTTTTGAAAATAATTATGTTCTATAGCAAATGTGTGGCAACTCATTGTTTTTGCCAATATCATCATTTAATATAAAACAATTGGACATACTCTGCAAATACATATATTGCATTCTCGTAGCATATATGTCATTGTTTAAGTTAAAGTAAAGATATTTAAATGTGATTTATTCATTTTATGAGAAATAAATGGTGTAGAGGAAGTATTTTATCTACGATATTCCCAAAACATAATTAAAACTACCTACCATTACAGTAGAAAGAGAAACAGTGGAATCAAATTGTACATTCATTTTCAAAAACTAATTCACAATCAAGTTTATTATTGTGATGATATGTGTTTGTGTGTGTAAATATATAGGAAAGAATATTAACATCCTAAAGTCATCATTATGATTATTTTTTCATCGCTGCAGCCCAGTCAAGATTAAAGTGACATCAATTAGATTATTCATTTCGCCGCTGTTGCTAGAAATCAAATTTAAAATATTGTGTCTGATTAAACTACGCAGTAAAATAGGGAAAGATATTCGGTACAATGCCAAGAAAATGATGATTATAATCAAATTATATATGGCCCGGAAACCAAGCGCGATTTTATCTGATCAATGCCAGAGAAACTTTGTCAAAGATAAAGCACTAATAAGAAATTGCAATTGAATTTCATACCAGAAACATAGCAAAATGGCACGTGTTTGATAACGTAACAGCAATTCGACAAAATGGAGTCTAGTTCAATGCTTGATCTCAGTAGAGATTTCCTTAGCTCTATTATAGATAATGTCTCCAGATTTGCATACGATATGTAAATTAGAAGATTTAAAGAGCTATAGGAATAAGTTAATACGAAAAATATTTTTTTCTGTTAGGTTATTTAGGTATATACCGAATTATATATACTAGAATAACACGCGTGTGGGAATTCCACAGTGATTTTGAAAACTATAAGATTGCTGGAAGTTAGAGTGAAACAATTCAGTGAAAATAGTTATTTTTTTCAAGTGTTAGGTTCTTGTGATGGTGTAAATCAACCTACGTAGTAAGGAATGGGCAGTCGTGGGTGAGATTATCTTTGAAAACTATTCTCTATGTTATACAATTATTCCTTCTTCGACTTCAAAGTTAACAATATTTAATCTAGGACAAACATAATTCCATAATTTAACTGTAATATCACGACCATACTGTAAATCTTCAACAAATCTTAATAGGATTTTCGCTACCCTCATTTTTATATCAAAGAAAAATTCATATGCTAGAGCTGTCAGTTACAATGAACGAATACAGTTGCTTGCCATTAACCTGTGTATTCTAATAATAATAATAATACAAATAATAATATATATGTATATATATATATACGTATGTAAGTATATATATATATATATATATATATATATATATATATATATATATATATATATATATATATATATATATATATATACATATATATATATATATATATATATATATATATATATATATATATATATATATATATATATATGCATGTATGTATGTAAATATGTATATATATATATATATGTATGTATATATGTATGTATGTATATATGTGTGCATTTAGACATATATGTATATATATATGTATGTACACATGTATGCATGTGTATATTTATATATATATATATATATATATATATATATTAATAAAAGGAATTCCAACTGTGTCTGATTTACTCGTTTTATTTTCAATCCTTTAAAGTTATAATGATATTATAATGAAATAGTATGGTAGAATATTAAATGTTAAGTGTTACTTGAACAAGTACTTTCATGCTTCCGCAATCTTCAGGTTCATAATCAGTGGTGACAGTGAAGTTTGCAAATATCAACTGTTGAAAATCGCAAACTTGACTGTCACGACTCTCCATCTCTCTCCCCCTCTCTCTCACTCTCGCCTTTTCTATCATATATATATATATATATATATATATATATATATATATATATATATATATATATATATATATATATATATATATATATATATATATATATATATATACATATATATATATATATATATATATACATATATACATATGTATTAATTTTATTCAGGCTAAATAGTCGGTTTTGTTACTCTGCATTTTCGCCTGTTCATCACAGGGCCATCATTCAAGAGGGCACACACACACACACACACACACACACACACACACACACACACACACACGTAAATATATATATATATATATATATGAAAACATGGGGAGAAGAATATATATATACATATATAAATGTGTGTATGTGTGTTTGTGTGTGTGTGTGTTTGTGTGTGTGTTTATGTGTGTGTATATGTGTACATGTGTGTGTATATATATGTGTGACACACACATATATATATACATGCATCTGTGTGTTTCTAAATATATTGTTAATAACTCCCTCTGGTCCAGCAATCTTTGAGGTGTGGGGACTGCTGGAAAGCTTCCATTACTCATACACCTCGTCTCCTTCACCACCTCTTCTGCGGCTTCGATATAAGTACCCCCTCCGCATCCGTGGTATTTTCTTCGGGGTTATAAGAGGCTTAGCTCTGTTTCTCGACCGTTGTATCGCGTGACTATCTCCCCCTCCGCCTTTTGGGATTCTTTCTCACGTCGTGTAGACGCGTTCTTGAGACTAGTAAAATGAGGTATCCTCTTGATAAGTCGGCAGACCTCGCAGGGACTCTATATCTTTATGATGTATTGTTTTTGATTATGCCACGAAACTACGTAGTCGAGGAATCTAGGAGCAGTTTAGGTATGATACATTTTATTACTAATTGTATCTAAATGTTTCTTCAATCTTCATAATGTATTTTTAACTCTGATACTGGTTCAGTCTAGTTCAACCGGATTGGTCTGTCCCAGTCATTCATTGAGCAACATCGGTGAAGTTGGCACCCTTAACTCACGGTTGGGTGCGGATGCATTCATGTATATGTGTGTGTCCGCATGTATCTGTGTGTTTCTAAATATATTATATATATATATATATATATATATATATATATATATATATATATATATATATATGTAAATATAAATATATGTATATGCATATATATATATATACATATATGTTAAAATATAAGTAATAATAAAATAGATGTTCTTTTGATCAATTACATTTTATTATATATATTTCGGATGTACAACAGTACGTCCTCATAACACAAACTATAATGATACATGACATGTTGTACATCCGAAATATGTATAATAAAATGTAATTGATCAAAAGAACATCGATATTATTAAGACTTATATTTTAACATTAATAACTCCAGAACATTTTTTTACCCGTTAAGTGCTTCCAATCTACTGTAAAACTCTTTCTTTGACA
>OZ024740.1:189948574-189976074 GCA_964016885.1 Eledone cirrhosa
CTCTCTCTCTCTCTCTCTCTCTCTCTCTCTCTCTCTCCCTTTCTCTCTCTCTTTGTGTATGTGCGTGTATGTCTGCTAGAATACAGTAGTGTGGCATTCTGCAATATAGTGTTTGTCGGAGAACAACTTCTGTTAATTAATAGCATGCCGTCCTCAAATTCAAAATGACTGATCAATCGCCCACCTGTCTTGATATGATTTCCAACCCTGCTGCTCATGTCAATGTTGTTTATGAAAATTATGAAAAGGAGTGGTGACAGAATGCACCATTGGCAGAGTCCGATACTCATATCGAATTTTTTCGACGTAGCACTATACATGCTAACAAATACTAAAGCATGAATGAATAATTTCAGTTCATTCAATGTTTCTCGGTGCTATGTCACCGGTCTTCTTTGTAGTATTGAATTTAACAATAATGCTAATAAGTGTTTCTACTTTAGGCAGAAGGCCAGCAATTTGAAGGGATGAGGAAGTCCATTAAATTGCCGCCAGTGCGTGACTGTTATTTTACTTTGTCGAACCCGTAAGGATGAAAGGTAAAGCTAACATCGGAGGTGTGCGTGTGTATGACTGTTTGTGTGAGTGTGTGTGTGTGCCTGTGTGTGTGCGTGCGCATGATTGTATGTATAGAGCAATGAAAATAAAACAAAAGCCGAATATAATATCATAGATTCCTGAGAATGACGATGAGATATATCGAGATAAGAAAGACGTGGTGGCATAATCACTATCTATTAGTCAACATATTGATTTACCATAACATATCACCCCTCTGAAACGATCGTAGACCAATGAACTAATTTATAAACTTATCTTAGACTTTTGTTTTGTATTATTTGCATTGTTCAACACACACACACACACTAACACACACACACACACACACATATATATATATATATATATATATATATAAATATATATATATATATATATATATATATATATATATATATATATATATATATATATATATAAATACTATAAATGTAAGCTGTCGCCGTATTTTGACTAAACATTTTAAAGAAAATTATTTAGCCTGTTAGTGCGGTTAAGAATCCTCGGAGAAGTGGAAAAAGATGAGTATTGACGTCCCATATATATATATATATATATATATATATATTTATTTATATCACATAAGAAACGGAGAATCAGTGTTGCTACGAATTAGAATTTAATAGACATATTACAATCATTTCCCTGGCGACCACCTCGAGGCACGATCGATGCGATGATCGAACGTGACTCTGGAGTCGCAAGTTCTTCAGAAACGACGCCCTATTTACATCCGCTCGCTAAACTCTATCCAGCTAGAGTGTATGCGGAAGCGCATCTCATACTTTTTTAAACAGCACGGCTTATCCGTGCTAATAGAAACTAGCACTAAGACGGTGAACTTGCTAGACGAATCCTTAGAACTGGAACTGGCCTACACCGGTCATATGACAAGCCCAACGAGAATCTGCAATACATAAACAGGCACTCAAACAACTCCAAGTATGATATAGACGCTATAGTCGAGGGGTTATCTAAGCGCGTGTCCACATTGTCCGCCAACGCGGATGTGTTCCAGCATAACGCCCACTACTATAACGAGGCACTGGGCAGGGTCGGTTAGACAGAAGCCATAGTGTATACCCTGGACAAGGGCAGGCCTTATATCGAGGAACGCAAACGCTCGGATACCATTAGTACTAATATAGGCAATCAAACTAGCTGGGAGCACACACATAACGATAAGATTATTACGTACGAAAAGGAAGACACCACGACGGATAGACAGACGAGGGCGCATGGGAGCTCTGGGGTCCCAGCACATGCAGACTGAACCGTAACACCAGTGCAGACCACGACGGGGGAACCAATGATAGTAACGTAGTTAACGCAGGGCAGGATATAGAACACGTTAGAGAAAACATCTGGATAAGACACACTAACACAGATACGGCGGGATACTCGCATAAGAGGACTGGGATGAAAACTTGGGCCAGTAGACATGTCCAGAACAACAAAGTAAGTGAATGCCTTTCTCCCGACATAAATAATACTTCTAAGCATAGTGATAGCATAGGCGCTGAAATAGGAGAAAAGCGAAACCTGGGAAACCAATATGACACTGCATACATTACTAGTAGCAGACGACGGAATAAGAATAGGTCTAGAAACATAACGTGGTTCAATGCACCATATTCGAAGCATGTATGCACCAACGTGCCGGGCCTCTTCTTCAGGGCATTATATGAGTGTGTCCCGGCATTGCGCATATACCACAAAATATTCAACCAGCACACCATGAAGTTCTCCTTTTCCACAGCACCCAACATAGCAGACTACATGGCCAAGGCCAACGCGGTGAAAATGAGAACACCCCAACGCCAAACATTACAGGCCACCGTCACCTCTGGGGGCACACGGGGACGGGGTCAGTGGTTTCAGCGAATGTACCCGGGGGCGGTGCCGTGGCCGTAGGGGACGCAACACTTGGCAACGGAGACCCGCTGGTGGTCAACACTGAGTCCACCACTCTGCCGGAACACCACAGGAGGACTGGGGCGAACCCCAGTAAGACGTCACACCCACATAAACGGGACTGACAAAAATGAAGCACGGAGAGCTGTGCCTGACAAAGGGCGTTGACTACATATTTGTGGTTACCACGCACAATAATAGGCACACCTACATCGGGAAACATCCACGACTTTTAAATCGAGGATGTAAAAACCACAAGAACTCGTTCAAAGACAGGAACAAGAGACACACCAACAGACTTGCGGACCTAATATGGGGTCTCAAAGACAATGGCACGGCGTTTGACCTTAGCTGGAGTATCGTCAAGCGCGCGAATGCGTATTCGGCTGACGAGGTGAGGTGCAGGTTGTACCTGTCAGAGGCTATGTAGAGAGTAAAACTAAAGGGCGACGCAGTCAACCTCAAATCTGAAAACATCATGGCCTGCAGACACCAACGTAAATGGACACTCTCCGCTTTAGTGATACCGGTTGGGTCTAACTAAGGCCCTATCGGTACGACGATGCCAGCATGCGACAGCATACCAATGAATGCTCGGTGTATCACGCGGAAATCAACGTCAGATCCAATGATACATACCTCGTTACGTACCTTGGATACCACCGGCTCACCAACATGGGGAAGGCGATTCAATCTAAGTCTGATTATGTTTTCAACCTTATCTGTGGATTTTAATTTTAAATTTTTAATTTTTAATTTTTAATTTTAATGTTGGACTTGATGTTGGAATTAAGGTTAATGTTGAGGTTAATTCTAACTTCGGTTGCCGTTGCCATATGCATGCCTACACCACAATACGCTGGTATATTCCATGTATGCATCAATTGCATGTACATTTCATATATACTGTTATGAAAAGGATAGTCTGCACATTCCCGATATATATATATACCTTGTTTGTCTATACTTAGACGGTTCCCAGTGTTCACCTGTCACACGTGCATAGTTGATGTGCAGGTTCTTACCCAGTCCCTTGGATCCTCAGTCTTTATGTATCTTATGTAACTTTATGCATCACAGTAGTTATGTATTTTATGTAACTTTATGCATATCCCATTAATATCTTGGATCTTTTTCACGTATACATTTTCTTCACGTATTTTCTGTACGTACACGCATTCATATATGTACCTCCCATGTTATTTGTCATTAATATGTGGTTCCTACGTAATTCTTACATTTATGCATATTATGCATGCACTTTCGGGCATATATAGCCTTATGAATGTATTGGATTCCACGTCTCACGAAGTTTTTTCATATAATGTTTTATGCGTCCAGTGTACATTATGGTGTGTATGTAGATATGTAGGTACTCGTCAAGTATGTGTTTTTTAGGATGTATACGCATAACCATGTGAATGCGTATGCGTGGGTATATATATATGTGAATATACATATATATATACATGCATGTGTATATGTATGTGTAGGTGTTTGTATATGTATATTTTCCGTTTTTTTCATGTGTATATATGTGCATGCATATGTATTTTTTCAAATATATATGTGTTTTAAGTATACATGCTTACCTGAGTACTGTATGTATATATATTTGTTAGAAATACTTTTGAAATAACTTTTTGAGAGACTCTTTTAAGCGTTTTCTTTTATGTTTTTTAAAATGTGTTTCCAAGGGTTTTTCTGAGGGTTTTTCTAAGGGTTTTTTCCAAGGGTGTTTTACTAAGTATACATTGTACCCTTCAATATGCACTATATATATACGCCTCTATCTCTCTCTCTATATATATATGTGTATGTGCGTGTATATTTATATGTATGGAGATATATATATATGTTTATAATTTTTACTGATATAGGCATCTCTCCAAGTATATGTACAACATGTTCTTCCATGTTTTTCTAAGTGTTTTTCGTTTTTTTCTCCCTAGTATTCGCTGCACATTTCATATTTACTGTCATTTTCCTATATGATACAGTTGCGGGTGTGTGTACACGACCCCATATGTATTGCGCTTGCGTGCACTATGGTTACGTGTGTGGGTGTCCACAGGCCGAGACGGCTGTGGAAGTGCGCGGGCCCTTCACTCATACAACCCCTTACCTTCTACAGCAGCGATTCTGCTAAAAGTACCAACTTTGATTGACAGGTGACATATGAATGGAACGAGAAAAATGGACGGCCATGAGTGGTCAGAATACCGATGACGTGTACAATTCTTGACCTTTCATCGACCGACAAGAACAGGATAGAAGCTGGCGAACGAAGTCAGTCGAGATAAACGGGACACTTGGAAGCTATTTTTCGAGATATTGAGACGTATCTAAAGAACTTGCGATTTTAGAGTCAGGTTCGATCATCGCCTCTATCGTACCACGAACTGGTGGTTGGAGAAACGATTGTAATATGTCTAACAAATTATAATTCGTGGCAACACTAATTCTCCGTTTCTTATGTCATATTATACTCTGATCTGTAAGAGCATCGAGTGCTCAAACGGCACACCGCATACGGACGGTTTAAGCATACCACACCAAATATATATATATATATACAAATGAATATATGATAGGGATAAACACTGATACAAGTATACATGTGTTCGTATTGCAAATGGCCAATTTAGCTAGATTGAAAAATACTAATTAAAATAATACGGTTTGCCTGTCTCGATTTAAAATAATAAATCAATAAAATCAAACCTATATTGGCAATAGCCGTGATACCTGGACACATTTTAATTTTAAATTTCAAATTTGTTTCGCAACAATTAAGTGAAAGTTCCTATTTCTGTGCTCTTCTGCAGGTATCCAGAAATTTCATAAGTTTCACTTCATAATACTTAAGAAGACTGAGAGAAATGTGTTTTTTAACGGACATTTGTCACAGTGTCTAGCACGTCCTATACTCGTGCCACTAAAAAATAGCAGCCGGTTTTATGGAACTAAATATTGGCTCAACGCATGGAGCCAATAATATTATAAATAGCTCAAAGAAAGGAATATTTCTGAGCCGTGTAATACAAATGAATATATGATAGGGATAAACACTGATACAAGTATACATATGTTCGCATTGCAAAGAGCAGAGAAATAGGAACATTCACTTGATTGTTGCGAAACAAATTTGAAATTTAAAATTTAAATTTGTCCAGGTATCACGGCTATTGCCAATATAGGTTTGTTTTTATTGATTTATTATTTTAAATCGAGACAGGCAAACCGTATTATTTTAATTAGTATTTTTCAATATTGCTAACTTGGTGATTTGCAATGCGAACACATGAATACTTGTATCAGTGTTTATCCCTATCATATATTAATTTGTATTACACGGCTCAGAAATATTCCTTTCTTTGAGCTATTTAATTGTAAAAGACTATTTGAGTTTATAACTCTATATATATAATATATATATATATATATATATATATATATATATATATATATTTACATATCCATAGATATAAATCTTTCGCTTGATTGGAGTCTTTGATAGAAACTTATGCGGTGAAAGATTATTACAGAATCTATAACACACCGCACAATCTCGTTGAAATCATCTCTTCAGGAATTCATGGAGATCTAACAACGTTATCACCCCCTTCCTTCCATAAATATGTATATATACCGATATCTACTTGTTTATGGAGGGAAGGGGATGATATATACATATATATATACATATATATATATATATATATATATATATATGAGTGTGCGTGTGTGCGGTTCATCTTATCTAAATATAACAACATCATTTATTTAAAAAGCTTCATTGTAAATATAATTGTTTCTACTTTTGGCACAAGGCCAGCAATTACCCAGTTCATTACTAGTACTTTATTTTATCGACCCCGTAAGGATGAAAGGCAAAGTTAACCCCGACGGGCTTTGAACTCAGACCGTAAAGGGACGTAACTATGCTGGAAAGCATGGTGTCCGACCATCTATCGATACTGCCAATTCACCGCCCTAAAAAGCTCACTGTAAATATAATGAAGTGTAAATGCTTTCCACTGTTTCTGTGTACCCCACCCCCAAGAGAATAACTTTATACATTTTGGAGAGAATTAACTCTTCATCAAGAGATAACTACGTCCATAGAGGAAACGTGTTAATAGCAACGGAATGCATATATATCAGGTTATAGAATACAGCTGAAATAACTTGTCTAATTGAATTTATTAAAGGGAAAAGAGACTTAAATATTACTAGATTAACTATACAACATAGTAATATTTGAAATTATATTAACATTAATGTTGATAAATAGAAGGGAAATTGTGTGAACTTAAATATTACATTAATGTATCGCAGAATATCTCTGAAGATACAATATTATATACAAAACCTTTTAAGCGTTAATGAAAAGTAGGGAGTCAATCTAAACATTACAGAGTAGTAATAAGGATGCACCATGTCAGTGCAAAAGGAATTGTTTGAATTACTCTAAAGAGGAATATTTAAGTTCACAAGTTACAGGCATTAAATTAAATGTAAAATTTCAGGAAATCTTTGCTGTAGCATCTCAAATATACATATTATACAGATTAATTTGGATAGTAATGATTAGTTTATTGAGAATCACTTTTGGCAATTAAGTGTATAAACGGTTGAGTGTGAATATTTTGTGAGTGAGAACCGAACATCAGTTTTGAATGAACAGACAATGTTTAAAATTTAAATAAAATGTCCATATCATCATATAGCGTAATTGAGATAACAAATATCACACAAAAATTAAACGATAAATGGGATAGAATGAAACGAAATTTCATGTTTTGAACGAAATTTCATGCGTTGAACAAAAAGGTGACGTGGTTGCCTAAACACTGTACGGCGTAATTCGGGCTGTTTGTTTGTATACAAACAAACAAACCGAGCATTATAATAAATGTTCGGTAAACCGATACGTGCATATATATATATGTGCATGTATGTGTATATATACATACTACTGTACGTCTGTATACATATATGTATGTACGTACACATACATACTTACATTTAAGTAAGTGCCGTATTAAGATTGAGAAATGAAATTTCGTTTCATTCTATTCCATTTATCGTTTTCAGTGTACCCGGCCGACTGAACTCACTCGATATGCAAATTAGGCTGCTCGGCCGTTAATATGCATGGGGAGAGTATATACTTTCAGACGTTCAACCATCTGGCAGGAAGGTATACGATGCTGACGATAGCTAATAAGCTTGAAACTAGTACATCGTTCCTGTGTCAGTGTTGAACAAAAAGGTGCCGTGGTTGCTTAAACACTGCCCGGCGTATTCGAGCTGTTTGTTTGTTTACAAACAAACAAACCGAGCATTATAATAAATGTTCGGTAAACCGATACGTGCATATATATATGTGTGCATGTATGTATATATATACATACTACTGTACGTCGGTATACATATAAGTATGTACGTATACATACATACTTACATTTAAGTAAGTGCCGTATTAAGAGTGAGAAATGAAATTTCGTTTTATTCTATTCCAATATATAATTATATATCTATATATTAAAATAACAGATTAAAGTTTAAGCAAAGAATCGCTGCTTTCATCCTTAACGGGGTCTTCTGAAACTAAAAACATCAATCTGTGAACGCTGAAGTAAATATTTCGAAAAACGTTGCAACCGAAGGAAAACAGGAAGACAATAATTTGTTTCGTGAATACATTCCCTGGCAATGACGGAAAATAGCGAACATAATACGTCAGCAATGAGAATAATATATATATACACACACTATACATACATATATACACACATACACATATAGTGAAGTCATAATGTCGTAATGCAGACATCTAGACATACAAACATCTATATATATAAAACTGTGGTTGTCTGTCTGTCTATCGATTTTTGGCACACATCTCCTCTTAGAATCTCTGACAGAATTGCACCGAAATTGCTATACTTGTACATTGAGCCCTAGCGAAGACATCGGAAAAAAATATTTCAAATTGATCCGCCCTATCTGACGAAATCGAATATAATGTATCGATTTTTGAGCGTAAGTTATCAGTTATTTCCCTTTGTTCTGTTTACATTGAGCGTCTTACGTAAAAAATTACGCTGGCTTTCTCAGCGTTTACAATGACATTAACACAATACACGAACAGTTGCTTCATTTCCATTTAAAAACCTTTTAAAACAATATTTTTACTTGAAAACAAGTCTATTTAAAGATTACGTAAAACAAGCAAATATTTCTAAAAAAAAAGCAAAAATTATATAAGTTTATTTAAAATATATGTATCTGTAAATTTCGTTAGGCGTGCAGACAGACAGTCGTGCAGAGAGGTGATATAGGCGTGCAGACAGACATAACTGATAATTTGGTCACGCTAATGTTTTTCTCTGCGTTGCAGTGTTTACATTTTCGATCTTTGTTAATAAATAACCATAACCAGTGCAGTTTTTATCCCCAGCATCCTCTTTTGTTATAACATTCGGGTTATCGTTATGTTTTCTTAACTTCATAAGGCATATTGTTGGTTGAGGGAATATTAATCAAAAACACCACATGCAAGTCTGCACAGTAGACACTACAGTTTTTAAGCCAAAAAAGAAACTTAACATTGTAACTTTAACACAGCTACTGAGCGACCCCGAGCAACGCCGGGCTTTACTGCTAGTATATTATAAGGGCGCAACGTTATATCTATGCATCTATCTAAAAAGAAAGACTAACAATTATAGAGAGAGATCGCTAAATCACCTAATGCGGTCCCTAGGGCATTGACAATTTGAAATTTCCTTTGCTCAAAACACTCGCAGGACCATTATTATTACATGTGTAAAGTTTAAAAACAATCGGTTGGGTGGTTCTCGATGTTTAGGGAGTCAGACATACAGACTGACAGACATTCTCTGTTTTAGATATATAGATGGAATAAGTCCAAATTGCATATATGGAGAGGGGTACTGTATTATCTAATATAACATTACTCGGCTAATTAGGTAGCATTTTCAGGTTTTGTGGCACATAATTAACTTTGCAAAATGAGTTTCACTATTATGGATAGGTTACTTAGATATTCAACCAATTCTAATTGTAATGTGGCCATGTTATGATATTACTTATAAAATTGTAATTTGCATTTTATTGTATGAAAAAAAGTAAAACATTCTCTGCTTCCATGTTAACTATCGATCTGTAACTTCTTGGTTACACGCAAGTTGCAATTACTGCTGTTGTCGATATATGCCTACGCTGTTGCGACTAAGCTTCACATACCAATATATTTAGACAGCAAGGTGGAGGCAATTTCGTTCTTATTCTTGAACCAGCAAGGATATGTCATGCTGATGTCAAACGTATGGACTAATTATATTTTGAATATCCTGAGTTTTTCAGAAATTAGACATTTAAAATTGTAATTTTTGATTTTAATTACTCTCCTTTCAATTACTTCCTTCTCGTGTTTCATCCTGATAGTAGACATTTGTATTATTTCCTTTTATTCATGTTTATTTAATCCCATTTATGGCTATTTTATATTGTAAAACATAAGTCATCTCAACTCGTAAAAAAAAAAAAAAAAAAAAAAAGAAGCAAACAAAAGAAATTCAGATATACATTTAATTTCTCCTCTTTAATAACCATTTTAATGTATACATTTAATGTTTAGTATTTTGCCTGGTAGTACTTTAATGATTTTCTTTTAATTACTCACGTTTAATAATTTCAACTTTCAAGCGCGGATCATTCGTTGGAAATATTAAGCACGGATATTTCATCGTCCCAGTTTTCAACTCCAATTACTTCCGCCAAACTAACTATTTTACATAATGTAGTAAATTAACTCTCTTAATTTCAGTTTATTTTCACACATACATAATCAATATGTGAGGGAAAAGTGAGCTGATTCCACGAACGAGATAGAGGCCTCCTCTCGCGATATTGAATGTCATTTTTAAGTAGTTGTATATTCCGGAAAACTTGCTGTATGAAGGATCTCAACAAGCATGTTTAATTATAAACACAATATACATAATTCTATATCCGAATATATATATATATATATATATATATATATATATATATATATATATATATATATATATATATATATATATATATATATATATATATATATATATATATATGTATATATATATATATATATATATATATATATATATATATATATATATATATATATATATATATATATATATATATATATATTTATATATATATATATATATATATATATATATATTTATATATATATATATATATATATATATATATATATATACATACATACATACATACATACATACATACATACACACACTCAAGCATATATATATAAGTGTGCGTTTATGGGAGAGGTAGAAGGGACGAATGATATATACATATATATTTATTACTGTAATAATGAATCTAAGAATATATAGGCATTGAGGGATATTTTGAGTTCTGCACTTATAGGTCATAATGTCCAGATTGATTATGGATAAGTTTATAGTTTCCATATTGCTTGACTAACTGTAGAACTACTTTACATTGCATATAATGAATACCATATGCTAATTCTCTCTAAATACATCAACAGCTGACATGTAAGATTTGAATATGTCTGACAGCTGAAACTAAGTATATCCGTTTCAATATATATGGTTTGTACATTATGTTTAATTTATATATAATATTCCTACATTTGTCATGTATCAGTAATCGAAACGTTTATAATGGTCAAACATTATCTCTCTTTCTGTACGTGCTTAGGATCCCCCTTATATATATATATAGATATATAATAAACTTAGGAAAATCAACAAACAAGACAACGAGAGAAAACAAGCCAAAACGAAAAATACTTTTTTAAAAAGGAGAAACCTCGATTAAGAGACAAGACAAAATAATAACTTATAGCAATTAATCTATAACAAGTGCACACAGAATTTGATTGGCGTCTGTCAGAAGGAATTATGCTTTTTATGGCACTCTCTGATAAGATAAAATGTCAATGCACCAAAGATATATATATATATATCATTGTCTGCAATTTTACTTTTATTCTGAATGAATATAAAGGCTACGTGATTAGTTCAGTGGTAGAAAGAAGCATCTAAATGCTCTGTAGCTACTTTGTAGATTGAGTAAAGCTATGTGCGAAAAATATGAATTATATTTAGAAGTACTTTAACTTGGTGAAGTCCATCTGAATTTATTTTAGGTTAGACTGTGTTTGAGGTACATGTTCTACAACATTAAAGACTATTAACATATCAAGCCTGTTTGGTGACATATATAAAAAATGGCCTGGTGATGTTAACGATATTGGAAAGTAATGTAACATGTAAATGGGGATGAATGAAAATATATATCCTTAAAGGACACTCGTAACATGAATGTCTTACCAAAGAATATTGCATTCGGGTGATTAGGGCTTAAGTTGTACTTTCTATAAAAGGGATGTGTGGCTACATGGTGACACATTAAATGAAAACTAGTCTTATTAATCTCTACTAGAAATATACATATTTATACACGGAAAACAATGATGTAGAGTGTGAAAATCTCCCTTCATTGAACCATGGAATGTCACATCATATCACGCCGTCAACTTACATTGATCATGAAACGGTGAAGTGTATTAACGGATTACATGTACATATATTTGGCAAATACCATCATGGAGGTTGGGTGAGAGTTCCCCGGAAATGATTCTCTGACTGATAAGCTGGAATTAATCTAAAAAGATTTACCCAGCTCCTACACAACAAAGCATCAGATGGACAAATGCTTGTTTATCAGAAAGACATGCATAGCTACGCTCTCAGGAAATTCAAAACGAATGTATCAGAAGTAAAGAAAGCCTTCTAGTTTTCTCTAGATTCCTGAATGTTACAGCTACATTCGCATGGTATGGTGTGGTAATCTAGGAGGCTTAAAAGAGAATGAGCGGGATAGAAAAGATGTAAGTAAATCAACTAGATGTGCCTCCATGAAACTGACACCGAAAATCTAACCCACATCATATGAGACTGGCTTAAATGTCATTAATGATACTATCTACCTATGAAGCAGGATGCAGCGGCCCAATCATAATACATTGAAATCCGTAGCAATAAAAGTGTTATGCTACGCTGGGCTTAGTCATTGATAATATGAAATAGTAGTTGTGACACTTTTCTTTCAAAATCATTACAAGTACCTGGCCCATCTTATGTAGAATAAGGAGTTGGTACAGAAGTCACAGTTCTGCGAAATGTTAATATAATGTTAAAATACAAAAGAAGAGAAATTATTATGTTACACAAATAACAGATACTGAGATAATTTGTTTACAGTAAATCTATGATGATTGTGTCCCTTGTTTAAGTAATTAAAAGCCGTCGCACGAATCTAGAGAAGATTCACATCGCGGCAACCGAAATGACTACAAACCATTAACAGAATACTGGAAATATGTAAAACATACAGGTTTAGCCTGTATAGGAACACAAACCTATGAATTGGCAAAAAGATATGAGTGAAAACAAACAGAAGATCATATGCAATGACATTTATGAATGCATACATCAACAGCAGATATATACATGCACTTATGTATGCATACGCACACACACGCACATACACACACATATATATATATACACACACACATATATATATATATATATGTATATATATATATATATGTATATATATATATACACACACACATATATATATATATACATATATATATATATATATATACATATATATATATATATACATATATATATATATATGTACACATATATACACACACACACACACACACACACACACACATATATATATATATATATATATATATATATATATATATATATATATATATATATATGTGCATATATATATACATGGTATGTGTATATGCATTTTTTCTTCTAACTATAATTTCATACCTAATTGTGTATGGTTGACGATATATTTAATCGATTTCCACGTGCTATTGAAATGCTGGGTAGATATTCTATAGCTGTTGATCGCGAATAGATGGCTGTCGTTTATTTATCTATTATTTTTTCATAGGTACCTTTTAATCTTCTAGCCTGGTTTAATAGTTTTTTTGTGTTGTTGATTATGCTAATTTGGAGAGGAAATGGAGTATATATATTATCAAATGATTCTATGGACATAATTTATAGTATATATATATATATTATATAAATATATATATATATATATATATATATATATATATATATATATATATATATATATATAGACATCTATATATATATATATATATATAAATATATGTATATTTATATATATATATATACACATATACATAGACATATATATACACACACACATATATATATATATATACATATATAGATATACATATATAGATATATATATACATATATATATATGTATATATATATATATATATATATATATATATATATATATATATATATATGTATATATATATGTATATATGTATGTGTATATCTATATACACACACAAACATATATACATATATATATATATATATGTATATATGGTTGTGTGTGTGTGTGTGTATATATATATATATATGTATATATGTATATATATATATATATATATATCCATCCTTTCATGTATACATGCTTGCAAACATCAATACCTAATTAGTGCCTTCTAAATGTTAATAACAGAACATTGTTCCTGACTAAGTCGCTGGTTATTATTTCCTCGTGACAAATTTAAAAAGTAAAACCATGAGTAGGTAAATATTCCATAGAAACATAACAGCAGGAGTGGTGATTTCACTTTTCGGATATACCTGATTATATCTTATATAAAAGAACATACCATATTGTAGAACAATTCAGCTATAGAACACAGGTAACGATTACATGTGTATATGTTCGCACAAGTATCTAAATATGACATAGGATGTAACAAACACAAAAAAATAAACAAATACGACAATCAGCCTATCACACAAAATATCTCTGAGGTGCACAGGAACTAAATATGTACGCTGAGATGCACTTGTTGAATTAAAACAAACTTAAACATTATAATTCTCAAGTTGCGAATAACTTTAAATATAATCATTGTCACATTTGTGAATATATTTGAATAACATCGCCTATTTACAATTAAGTACAGATAAACTATAAATAGACACAATCTTCAAGCGTAATGTTATGAAAGTCCATTGTTCCAGTCACATATAAAATGAAAGGAAACCTAAACAACCAAATTCTATATGAAACAAGTAAAATTCGAGCCCGACCGTTTTGGTAGTATGCAAAGACTAAGATATCAGCTGAATATAAACTACCCAGAAACAATTCGTAATCCAGAAATATTCCATCACCCATGGTATATAGAGTATGAAATAGAAACTCATTCATATAACCGAATCGTCGAAATCAACTCAAGAAATCTATATTATCGGAAATAGAATTATTAAATGCCAATGCAGTTTACAATAAATATTTCAATGCCATTAGCTTCGTTGTGTCACGCAGTACTAACCTGAAGCCAGTAGCGGACACGGTCTCACCTGATCAACAATATGTAATTCGCAATTCGAAATGATGAACAACAAAATCAATGTGAGAACTCTAAATACACTGGACACAATGATACATTTAGTTACACAGAAATGACAAGGAATTAATTCATATAATGGGTAAGGAAAGAACAATGAGCGTGTCGCTTATAGCACTTTTACTATGACAATCCTAACTTTTATATTTGTTTTACAGAAATGGTCTCTGTATGAACTAAGGACGGTAGATTTCAGAACTAGGGCACCGCTCAATGTTAATGGAAATGCCAACATGAAAATGATATGTCCTCTGCCTTGTGTGAGAAGTGTCATATTTTCCATGTAGTTAGTAATGGAACTGGCTCTATATATAGATAGCCATGAAATGGTACGATTACATCTGTAATAGGTCTTACCATACGTCTTCCCAACAATACTAAACATGCCTTTAAACAAAGAATTAACTGTAATAGCATCACCTACAATAGAAGAAAGTCATATTGAATGAGAAGAGTGTTATGGATAGATGAATGGAAATCAAAATGGAATGCATAAACCACATTAAGGTCCTGTCTAGCAATACAGGATGTTTTCTACTATTTATTCCAAGGTCTCTTCACTTTATCTTCCCTTTTTCTATCCATCTATAATTCTTATGTTCAAGGTTAATTTGTATATTCAATACTAATGAAATATTGCCATCATAAAATGAAACACTGCGATTTGCATCGATAATAAACAATATATTTTCTCCGATTATGCTTAACATTTCCAGCATACATTTTGTTAGTACATATTTATACAGTACTAGCAGTAAAGCCCGGCGTTGCTCGGGGTCGCTCAGTAGCTGTGTTAAAGTTACAATGTTAAGTTTCTTTTTTGGCTTAAAAACTGTAGTGTCTACTGTGCAGACTTGCATGTGGTGTGTTTGATTAATATTCCCTCAACCAACAATATGCCTTATGAAGTTAAGAAAACATAACGATAACTCGAATGTTATAACAAAAGAGGATGCTGGGGATAAAAACTGCACTGGTTACTCATTAACAAAGATCGAAAATGTAAACACTGCAACGCAGAGAAAAACATTAGCGTAACCAAATTATCAGTTATGTCTGTCTGCACGCCTATATCACCTCTCTGCACGACTATCTGTCTGCACGCCTATATCACCTCTCTGCACGACTGTCTGTCTGCACGCGTATATCACCTCTCTGCACGACTGTCTGTCTGCACGCCTAACGACGAAATATTGCTTGTTTTACGTAGTCTTTAAATAGACTTGTTTTCAAGTAAAAATATTGTTTTAAAATGCTTTTAAATGGAAATGAAGCAAAACGAAAGCTTAGTGTTCGAACTGATGAATTTTGTTCGTGTATTGTGTTAATGTCATTTTAAACGCTGAGAAAGCCAGCGTAATTTGTTACGTAAGACGCTCAATGTAAACAGAACAAAGGGAAATAACTGATAACTTACGCTCAAAAATCGATACATTATATTCGATTTCGTCAAATAGGGTGGGTCAATTTGAAATTTTTTTTTCCGATGTCTTCGCTAGGGCTCAATGTACAAGTATAGCAATTTCGGTGCAATTCCGTGAGAGATTCTAAGAGGAGATGTGTGCCAAAAATCGATAGACAGACAGACAACCACAGTTTTATATATATAGATTGTTATGAATGTGGTGGCACTGCACTCCGATATATATATAATATATATATATATATATATATATATATATATATTTTTGAGTTTATGTTGGTTGTATACCAACACCTAAGTATGCAGGCTGGAGCACTCGACGAAGTGCGCAGGTTTGTTTGGTTACTCCGGAGTAGTGTAAAATAAAGTTAAATAAAAGTCAAATGATTAAAATTTAGCTTCGTTTATTACTGCTATATATATTTCAGGCAGTTTGAATTAGTATGGTATAGACAAGTACATATTCAAACTGTCAAGTACTAATTCAAACTGCCTGAAATATATATGGCAGTAATAAACGAAGCTAAATTTTAATCATTTGACTTTTATTTAACTTTATTTTATATATACATATATATATATATGAGTATATATATGCATGAATGAAGTAAGATTTCTGCCTTTGAAGTTCATATATATATATATATATATATATATATATATATATATATATATAAACGGAAACAATGAAACGAAATTTTATTTCCCACTCTTAGTACGGCTGTTACTTAAATATAAGTAGGTATACGTACATACATATATGTATACATACGTACAGTAGTATGTATATATATATACATACATGCACACATATATATATGTACGTATGGATTCACCAAACGTTTATTATAATGCTCGGTGTTCTTGTAAACAAACATCCCGTATAAAGCCGCAGTGATTGGTGAATCCATACATACATATATATATGTGTGCATGTATTATATATGTATACATACTACTGTACGTCTGTATACATATATGTATGTACGTATACATTCTTATATATATATTTATATATATTTATATATATAATATATATATATATATATATACATATATATATATATATACATATATATATATATATATATATATATATATATATATATATATATATATATATATATATATATATATATATATATATATGATATATAATTTATTTACGTTTCGACACTAGTTTATCATCAGCAGATAGAATGAGAAATAAAAGAATAGAAAGATATATATATATATATATATATATATATATATATATATATAACGAAGGAAATGTGGTAAGGAACCAGGTGAACTATAACGCACCAAAATACTCAATACTTAGGGTAGTATAGTGGGTAATAGGAACGAGTAGGACTCCGACGGCTGAGCTCCAGCCGTTTTGACAGTTAATTCTGGACAATTCGGATTTGTGGTCCTTCAGTGTAAAGTAGGGAGTCCGTGGGTCTAGGGGTTCTGTGCGGTCGGCGACCCCGAGGCTGGAGGTAATTTGTTGTCCATCTCGATTTATGTCCTCGATGCATGACTGGTTAGCCTTTTTATAGGTGGAGTTTAGGCTGCTCCTGATCAGTGTGTGGTATCTGTCGGGGTTGACAAAGTAGAGGTTACCAGAATTAGCCGTCGAAACGGCTTGATCTCAGCCGTCGGGGTCCCACTCGTTCCTATATATATATATATCTATATATATATATATATATATATATAGTTAAAAGAATAGAGGTGTAACACACAAGTTATTATATATTGGTAAACGGAATAGAAAATGCTGACAAATTGTTCACAGTTGAAAAATGGTTTAATTAGGAATAAAAGAGTATTAGTGATTGTATGGGTTAGTATTCAGTTGTGGTTTTAAGTTTTTAAGTTTTTACCGGTTGCGCATTTCTAAATGCTTTTCAAAAATAATTTTGAGATAGAGTGTCCGTGCTGTTTGCTCTGATATGATTAGTTTTGGGAATTCTACCTGTTTTTATGTTAAAAAAGTGGCTCCAGCGTTATTTTTGTGTTGCAAAAATGCTTGTGGTCAAAACAATTTTGATTGGTCGGTAGAGGTCATGTGAATGTATAAAGTTAATTTTGCGCCAAGACTGTTTTTATGTTAAAAAAGTGGCTCCAGCAAAAATTCTTGGTCAAAACAAATTTGATTGGTCGGTAGAGATCATGTGGATAAAAAATTGGTTTTGCGCCAAGATTGAGAAATGACTCTTTCACAACAAATGTGTGTGTGTGTGTGTGTGTGTGTGTGTGTGTGTGTGTGTGTGTGTGTGTGTGTGTGTATGTGTGTGTATGTGTGTGTGTGTGTGTGTGTATATGTGTGTGTGTGTGTGTGTGTGTGTAGTAGTAGTAGTAAGGTGTTCGATGCTGCGACAATGGCCAGCAGCGATGTGTGTCAAATGGCTATTAAGATAAGTGTGTGTGTGTGTGTGTGTGTGTGTATGTGTGTGTGTGTGTGTGTGTGTGTGTGTGTATAGCAGAGTCATTCGAAGGTCAAAAGATATTTTTCAGCTGTTGTCTTATACGGAGAAGTGCGTGTGTGTGTGTGTATAAGTCTCTTTGTATGTTGATGTACGTGTGTGTATGTGTTTGTGTATATATATGTGTGTGTGTGTGTGTGTGTGTGTGGGTGGACCAGTATTTTTTTCCCCCTGGTAAAATGGTGTACATTATTCTATTTTTTCAGTAAAATCGGTTCTCTTAATAGAACATCAAACATCTTAACAATAAAAGGTGTGAAATGATATTCACTATATATATATATACACACATACATATATTCACTACATATATATATATATATATATATATATATACATATATACATACATATATATGCACATATATTTTTTTGTATTGCACCATAGAGCATGTGTGTTTACGTGTGTCATTGTGTTTATATGTGGGTAGAGATGTGTGCTGATGTAGGTATGTATGTTGACGTGTGTATGTTGTGGGTTCGTCTTCTAAAAACTTAAAACCACAACTGAATACTAACCCATACGATCATTAATACTCTTTTATTCCTAATTAAACCATTTTTCAACCGTGAACAATTTGTCAGCATTTTCTATTCCGTTTACCAATATATATATATATATATATATATATATATATATATATATATATATATATATATATATATATATATATATATATATATATATATATATAATAAAGGGTGTGTATGATTGTGTATAGAAGATTATATTAATAAAAGGAATTCCAACTTTGTCTGATTTACACGTTTTATTTCCAATCCTTTAAAATTATAATTATATTATAATGAAATAGTGTGGTAGAACATTAAATGTTAAGTGTTAAGTGAACATTCATGCTTTTGCAATATTCAGGTTCATATTCAGTGGTGACAACCATGTTTGCAATTTTCAACTGTAATGAGACGGGTAAATTCTGTGCCTTATATACAGTAAAAAGAGGCTACAGAATGCTAAGTTTTACAAACTGTATTTCGACCAATCGGTGTGTAGTTTCACTAGATTACTAAAGATGATTGTTTTAAGCGTCACGGTTGGTGGAGCATGTCTAACGACTTCTCTTTGACACTATCCAAAACATCAATTGTTCTGCCATTTTTAGAAATGAAGAAAATAGCATTTTCTCAGGTTTTTATAAAGAATCTTCAGTAATCATCACCATCAACATCACTTTTATTATTATTATTGTTGTTGCTGTTGCTAGTGGTTGTAGTCGACATAGTCGTAGGCGTATTCATAGTAGGGGTAATACCCCTAAGCATTATTATTTTTCATTTAGCTTGGGTTGAAATGTATCAATAAAATTATTTTCTTTAATGTTTCTCTTGATTTCACTTGGGCTGTGTAATTCGTAGAATGGAAATATTATAAATATTTTCTGACCACATGTCGCTAGATGGTTACTCAGGGGTATCTGACGCACATTTAGGTCTCTGATTTTCTGTCGGTGCACCCGTGCACGTTCCAACACTGCATTTCCAGTTTGACCGACATATAACTCTTCACAATTCGGGTATTTAATGCAGTAAATTAGATTTCTGCCTTTGATGTTCATATTTGCATTTGGGAATACTTTTCGAGTTTTTGTGTTCATATATAGACCAGTGTGTACGGATTGACATATGTCACATCAACTATCATTGCATTTAGATACATTGTATTTAGATACAATGAATTCACTGTATTTAAATGCAATGATAGTCGATGTGGCACATGTCAATCCATACACACTGGTCAATATATGAACACAAAAACTGGAAACATATTCCCAAATGCAAATATGAACTGCAAAAGCAGAAATCTAATTTACTGCATTAAATGCCCGAATTGTGAAGAACTATATGTCGGTCAAACTGGAAATGCACTATCGGAACGTGCACGGGTGCACGGACAGCAAATATGTGACCAAAATGTCCGTCAGATGCCCTTGAGTAAGTTGGGACTTGCCTATGGCCTGCCATGCCATGCATCGCAACACATGTCACGTATCAAGCGCTGCCTGTGCTTAAAACTTTTTTAAGTAAGGAAAGGCTTTGCACGGGGCCAATCACATTCGCTGTACATCGAATGGATTTACCCAAAAGAACTCTACTCCATAATTTGATGTAATCGTCACCGCTCCTAGAGAAGTGTCTTAATGATCACAAGGAGTCTCTCGCTCCACACACCAAACAAAACCTTTATTGGATGGCCTTCGACTCTCCTGATTTCCTCCACCATTTGACTGGTCTAGTTTTTCATCCCGCAGTGTCCAAAATCACCCTCTTTTCCAAGCATGCTTGGTAGGTCTGCCGGTTTAGTCACCGACGACCGGACCTTGCACACGTTGTACTGTATTACATGTTGCCAGTAGCTCTGAAGAGTGACCTGACAAACACACACACAGACACATGAATGCATACATACTTACCTACATTCAATACAAGAACACACATGCAAACATTGACATACACATATACGCATGAATTCCATTTTAATAATACAGATATTTTCTGTAAAAGAATATTATCTTTTAGAATGTATATTTAAGACAATTATGTATACTACCTGTGAGTATGTTGTTGTTGTTAGCTTTTTTCAATATACCTGGTGAAGGTCGATTTGGGTTGTACACTTCTCTGGTACATGTATAGACATTTCTGGTGTCCCTGGCATTTTCTTATTGTTGAAACCCTATAAACCTTTCTTCGAGCAGCTGTTTGGAATATCTAGATCTGAGTTTGACATATTCGCTTGACATCTTGAAATCATCTTTTCGTCGTGTTTCAGATTGGTTTTGTTCAAGGGATGGATCTGCGCCTCTTCTAGCGTTGATTAGCTTTGATATTTCGTCCCTCTTTACGTGGAACTAACATTGTTGTTTTACTTTCTTTGAAGCTAATTGTTATATAAGCTGGTTTCAATTGATTGCCTCTCTTCATTGGTGTATTTTGTGATGTTGGGGCTGTTTGCCAGCTTGTCATTGATGAATTTTTGAAATGCTTCAGATTGATAGTTAAGATACAATATAGTGAATTTTCGTCTTGGGTGATATTTATATGGATGTGTGATTTACGAGGAACAGACATTCTGCATCAGTTGTTGCGAGGTCTCTGGTCTATCCCAGACTCTACAGCTTTTCTTGCTGTCTTGGTTATAATGGCGTTTTTCTTGTTGCAATGAGGGACTGATGCTAAGGAGGTGGGTGCATCCACGTAGTTTTAAAGTAGTTTTGGAGCACAAGCTGCATGTTGTTAATTTAATTTTCATGCTTTGCGAAGATTCCGAGTAGTACCAGATCATTTGGATTGATTACTCTTTTATCGTTTCAGATTCATGATCTTTACATTATTAATTTTAATAACGTGTGTTTTACTTGTAGAGTTATTCATATATATCTATACTGAGACGATACAGGCAATCATAAATCTGCACTATATAATGATGTATATTTATTTGCTTACATGTACATTATAAGTCTTTTGCTGTCAACCATAGTTTCAATATATCATATGAATTTAATATTAATATCTATAAATGTTTTGTCGGTCATGTGTATATTGCAAATATCAGTATTCTGGTATTAATTTGAGAAGCGATAATTTGCATTGGGACGCAATAACTTTACTAGAATTTCTTTTGATATCATGCTACTACTTCTTAATTTTAGATTTGATGGCAGAGCACATTTGATGTAATATGACTGTTTAGAAAATGCGCTTCACATTGGAATTATACACATGTTAATATCGACCCAGAGAGGTCCTTCATTTGTATTCTGTATTGAAACTGACAAATCAGTAGACGATGGCCATGTGTAGTAGAAACAAAGGAGACATTTAATTCATAAAACATTGAAAAACCAATTCCTTTAAGGTTACTGTCACCAAGCGTGTTTTGACCATGATAATGTTGAATAATTGAGCAAAAGACTATACGAATTGAATGTAATGAAAGTGTAGCCTAAAGACTGATACAGCTCTAGAATAAGCAATTTCAATGTTTTATAGATTAATGGTGCTATGTTGTGTGATTCTAATTCGTGTAAATGTAAAAAAGAAAATGAATAACATAATATTGATTTTAAGAATATTACTTTTCGACAATACAGCAAGTAAACTCAAGAATTTCCTATGCTGAAATTGGATGTCTATAAATCGACAAGGAAATTGCATAGTACCAATTCTGTCTACTTCATTACAGTTATTTTCCCTCAGTATGCTGACACTGACTTCCTGCATCTTCTATGACCGTTATCGTAAGTGATGTAAATATGAAGATCTGAAGGTAGGAAACACGATCAGTAGAAAACTTTAATCAAATTTAAATTTGATTTTTGTAGCAACCAATGATAGTCCGTTTCTATATACAACTAGCTACGTGTCCTACTTTATAATATTTGTGCCGTGGACCGAAATATTTATATTAATAATATTTATATGGAACGTATTTTGTTGCTGTTGTTCATGAAACCATAGTGTCAACAAAACCTGATTAAAGTATGCATCATCGATATTATCAGTGTAATAAATAAAGATAAGAAATAATATTGTATGTCATTCTCTATTGATGTATATATCTTGATAAGATGTGCTATATTGCTATTTACCAAACACTGAAAGCAGCGTGACTAATCTTCAAGTATGACTGACACAATAACATTTGAGGATGGAATCCATTTATAACTTTCGTCCATGGTAATACAATTCATGTTTTTCTCTGGTATCGTAATACTTTTAATGTGCGTCTGATACCCCTCATTCTGTTAACGCTTTTATAAACAGACTCTACGTATCTCTCAAACGGTTCACAGTCTTTATATCGGCTCACATAAAGGCAGTTAATGACGTTATAATACTAGCTGCCGGTCTATTCTTCCGCGTTCAGATTATATCTACTTATAACTATATGACTTCTCAGGGTTCACATATAAATTATAAATAATCTAACACAATGTTATAAATCTCACAACTTTTATTTATGGAACAGAGTGCCATATGCAAAACATTCAAAGTTTTCAAGAAATAACGTATGAGAAATTCTGTCTGAAAGACGAGAATATTTTGGTAAATCGACAAATGTCTTGTTATAAATATATAGCCATAAAATGGAATTCAGAATCGCATGAATGTTTTTATGTCTGGTAATATTTCTAGGATGGATAACACTGACCATGTTAGCATTTCCAGTATATATGTAGACAGACGTAGCTAAATAGAATGTATTCTTTTGCTTTTTATCTAGTGTAACTGCACATAAATAGAGTAGATAAGTATAAACATGTCATTGTTGGATTGATGTTGTAATCTGAAATATATTTTGAAATATTTGTATCAAATATGAAATGTAATAATAATCACGTATGTAAAGGAATACATTACTTTTATTGAAAATAGAGCATTGTATTTCAAAACAATCATCATAAAAGAGAATGAACAAAAATACAAAAGTAAAGAAATATCGTTCAAACAAACGCCGTTATTATATTTGAAAGAATAACAATAATACAGCAAGACGGTCGTAACAATAGGGCTAACAATTTAAAAAAATCACACTAATATATATATAAAAAAAAAAGAATATTTTGAAAATGTAAAATGGAATAAAAAGTGGAAAGATATCATAGCAGTGACTTTGACAACAACAAAAAAACGAAAGAGAAGAGAGAGCCAGGGATGACACTTCAACATGCTTAACTCAGAAATAATAACCTTGACAGTTGTAAGGATTACGCATAAAAGTACACCGAAAGATTTTATTTTATACGAAACCTTAAGGCACCAAGTGGTATTTTTGTTTTTCAGGTTGGGCACCCGGGTCTGAAGTAAAATGATGTGGTGTCATCTAGGACAGAAGCGCAACTGTCCTGTTGCAGATTTCAGTACAAAAAACCTACGCGTCACATTTGTAATATACACCCATATCTTTGGGTAAATCGAAGGGAAAGGAAGTGATATGACGATTATGATTTTGTTTCATAATTAAGTGATATAGAACTCTACCACAATATTGCGTTGCCGCGAAAGTAACTAATTTTCAACACGAATTTACGTACACATTTAAAAACTATTATTCTTTTGGATGACCGAAACCAGTAGAGATCTTACATGTTTCGCTTCGCCTCTTTCTACTTGTGCGTGTTCACACGAACTGCTAGGAATAAGGACGGGATCTATCCTACATTACATTCTATTGTATTTAAAGTAACATGAAGGACATATTAGATAATTTAGTTCTGCATGTACAAAACCTGAAAAAGTCAGGAGAGCCACGGCTTGAGTGACTTTGATCATTTGTTTGCTGCATCAGGTTGGCACTGGGGATAAACAACAATGCTAAATTTCAAGATAAGTCTAGTTATTTCGTCATGTACAAAAATCGCAACAGGCGTGTTTATATATCTCAAAGCAATTTGGTATAGAACTGAGATAAGAAAATCCAATTACCATGAAGGATCCAAATGTCCAAATATAATCCCCCATTTCCTTTACTAAATTACAACATCCAGCCATTAATTTTCGTCATAGGGACATACAGGTATTCGATGCCTTTTCATGTGAGGATTGAAACATATATTGAAAGAATGGAATTAAGAGAGTTAACTGTCACCCATGAATAACTCTTTGAAATTCTCCAATAATATAGGTTCCCATATATTTCAGAAAACATACAAACATATATCGATTAATGAAACACAATCTTTGAAGATGTTACATTATGAAAAGATAAAACTTTGTTTATGAATTTGTAAGCTTCTTTGAATTTTCAATGGTAAAGTATTTACGTAAATACAAATGATTATATGAATCGATGCAATGACATCAATAACATGCCCATTGACATAGGATTAAGAAGGAAGAGAATAACTAGCCTTGGTTAAAAGGATTTGATATGGTTTGGAAATTTGATATGTTACTAAAATCTGTTTAAAATTTATACTTCAAACATAATTTTAATTCAAGAACAGATTACAAATAAGAGAACATAAGAATTCAACTGACATTCACAGTGTTACAACTTTTAGAAATCAGCATACTCATGTCAGTAAAGGCAGATAAGGCATTTAAACGGATGGCCTAAAAGTGATACTTGCGCGGGATTCGATTAATGTATTAGTCGCTTCAGAGGCCCACAAACCGATTGAATTTATATATACATAAATGCATACATCCATACATACATCCATACATACATACATAGAGAGAGCGACATAGTGAGAGAGAGAGAGAGCGATACCATAATATTGGTGTTGGTAAAATGTATAGTCGGGTATTACGACAAACATTTAGTGCCATCACGTTTGCTATATATATATATTGAGTTGACTATATGTTTAGTTTTAAGTTTGGCCTTCTCAGGCTGATTGGAAGCGTAGTATGTAAACGCTCAGATTCTTCTGTACAGTTAAACCAATTTAGTACATTCTCTTATCAAACACATATGAAAGTTGTAAAAGTAATGTATTGATTATTGTGCATGTATATTTTTAAAAACTAACACATGTTTACGTGATAAATCATATGGCAAATAGAAAGTCCAATTAATAATATGCAAAATGTATAGTCGAATATATACTTCCAGGTAAGAAAGATAGTGCCCTAGGCAGATATTGTTATTTCCCTAAAATTAACACGTTCTGTGATAAAAGCATTTTTTTTCATTATTTGAACCTCTTAGTTTTACGGTAAGTTTCTGATGCGTTAGAAGTCACTATGTTCCAACACATTTGATTAGCAATAAAATTGTATGTAAGGGTGGAAAGCTGAGTATTGAATGTGAAAATAGGTGCTTTTCTAAGTCTGTATATAAATGATCCATGGGGTACATTGTGGTGGTTTGAGGGAGATGGTCTATGTATGATTAATCAGTGGATTACACCAATGAGTATGTTTCTGCATACGTAACGCTAGATCGTGTTTTGCAGTTGCCGTCCCGGTATTGTTGTATTTCGTTGACGATTAGCATTTCTGTAGCAGAGATTTTATTCCTTCACGCTGCCATTTATCTGGACATGGTTGCAAGAAGAACTATTCCCATGAACTGCAACGAGACAATGTTCGTGATGCTGTGGGGCCATCTTTGCTCAATGTATTCGAATAAATTCCATGTCACGTGTGTATCGGGGTTTCGGTAAGCCTAATACTTTTCCGGTGGCATCAACAGCTTCTACATCGTCATTTATACCAATTCCATCAACAATCAGTCTTTATCAAGGGCCAACGGGCTACAGTTACGTATATATATGTATATATTACGTATATATCTGTATATATATATATATATATATATATATATATATATATATATATATATATATATATATATATATATATATATATATATATAAGAAAAAGGGATGAAATCGAAAATGCAACTGAAGTCTTATTTGTTTTTTAAATATATATATTTATTTGGTTCCTTTACCGGTTTCGCAGTTCTTCTGCTTTTCAAAAGGTGAGTTGAGATGGAGGGTCTGTGGTTTTTCTCACATCTGTGAGAAAAACCACAGACGTGAGAAAAACCA
>OZ024740.1:189983574-189988574 GCA_964016885.1 Eledone cirrhosa
ACATATATGCATGTACGTATACATACTTATATATATATATATATATATATATATATTTCGTTTCTGAATTTGTTTAGCAAGATTCTTTATCTGAAATCGTGTGTTGAAACCGATATTGTTATACTTTGGGAGGGTCATGTTGCCAATAAGAAACACACGCACCAGTTGCATCACTTCAATTTAATTTAATATATATTTATAAATTTACAAATTTATAAATTTCTGGTTGGTTGGTTGGTTCCACAACCAGATAGTTGTTTATATATATATAGTCATAGTTCTTTCGTCACACACTCTGTGACCTCTTCAGTGACTGGGGATTTCTTTCTTCGTTTCTGTGCCTTTCCTTTCTTCTATCCTACGCCATTTTGTTTGTGTGTGGGTTGCGTGCTCAGTTTGCGCATGCGCCACATCCGGGTGTCTGTGTGTGTTTGTGTTCATTTTTCTATTTTTCTATTTATATTTGTTTGTTTATTTATTTATTTATTGTTGGTTGGTTGTTTGTTCTATGTGTGTGTGTGTTTTCATTTTGTCTTGTGTGTGTTTTCATTTTGTGTGTGTTTTCAATTGTAAGTTGTTTGTTCTATGTGTGTGTGTGTTTTCATTTTGTCCTTAATTGTAAGTTGTGATGTTGCTGTTCCACTCATATTTTCTATTTAATTTTGGTTTTAATTCTTTTATGCTTACTGCCTCTGTAATTTGCCTAAACATTGCGTCTTTCTTGTGTGTGGATTCTATTTTTATTTCTATGCTCTCTAATTTACCCCTGTGTTCTATCTTAGCATGTTGGTAGAGCACAGATGATTCTTTACTATCTTGGAGGTCTCGCCAGTGTTCATTTATTCGTTCCCCTATACTACGAGCTGTCTCACCTATGTACACTATATTTTTGTTTCTACATTGTCCTTCAGTACATCTTATGCTATATACTACATTTCTAGTTTTACAGTTAATATGGGGGCTTATTTTACAGGTTATACATTTCTTATCTATACATGAGGGTCTTTGGAACGGGTATGTCTTGCTAATAAGTGTTTTTACGGAGGTACCAGGTCTTTCTACTATCTTAATATTGAGATTATGTTTCTTTAGGGCCCTTCTAAATTTGTAGGCTAGTTCGCCTCTAGGGGTTGTATTGATGAACATTACACTCTGGTATTTATTGCTATCATACCATGAGTTTATTCTATTGGCCTTTATTCTAAGGCCAATATATATATATATATATATATATATATGCACAAGTTTTATTTAAGATTGTTGTGTTACAACGAGTAAATATTTTATAACTGATATAAAATCACTCAACAGTTTCTGGAGTAGGTTTACGATATTAAACAAATGGAAACTATATTTATTTCGTTATATATATTTCTGGGATATCATATTAAAAATTCAAATCAACTTTTTAAATGGAAGTTGCATTATTATAAGGTATGTCAATAATTATTTATAAAACAGCTTATGTATTGTGTTTTGTCTGAGGAAGGCATACCATATTTTTAATATGATATCCCAGAAATATATATAACGAAATAAATATGGTTTTATAAATATAGTTTCCATTTGTTTAATATCGTATATATATATATATATATATATATATATATATACATATATTTATATATATATATATATATATATAAATATATGTATGCATGTATGTATGTATACACATATGGCTGTGTGTGTGTGTATGCATATATGTAAGCTTTATACACTTAGCTTATTTTATTCTGATTTGGTTCTGTTATTGCTTCGATGGATGTTTATATATAAATATATATATATATATATATTTATATAAATATCCATCTATACATACACCCCCCCCCCCACACACACACATATATATATATATATATATATATATATATATATACATTCATACATACTCATATACATGTTTAAGGATTAAGGAATACATTTTCATCAGCCCATTACAAGGGAATCGTAATGGATCAGAAATGGACGAGGCAGAAAGTTATTATATCGGCCATGCGCATGTATTTTGCAAACATATAGACCAGTTAGGGAATAAAACTTCGATCACTCACATCGTTTTGTATTTCATGGACTGTTTCAGCTTCGCATCTAAAAAGATGGCAATAGCTATAAAATATCATACTGAAATGCATTACTTTGTTTCATTTGTCATCAATTATCCTTCATGTTTGCCAACCGCATTGAACCGGATTAAAAAAAAAATGTATATTGTTTACTACATATATGTATGTATGTTCATATATATATATATATATATATATATATATATATATATATATATATATGAAAAAGTATGACCCCGACGGCAGTGCACAAGCCGTTTCGATGGCTATTTCTGGATTGAAATAGCCGTCGAAACGGCTTGAGCTCTGCCGTCCAGGTCATACTTTTTCCTATTTCCCACTCTACTACCCTAAGTTTTGAGTACTCTGGTGCGTTATGGTCCATCTGTTCATTACCACAATTCCTTTGTTATATATATATTGTTATAACGCAAAACTCCGGCAGAAGCAAATTGCGCATTAACATTCGATATGTTTCTCCAACACAGTTTACAGAGCAAAGATCAAGTCCAGTCCATAAGTAGACATTATCAACCCATGCTTTTGGCTGCCGGTTTCTGCTCCTTTAACCACCCAACCTTCCTTCCAGGCATAACCTACCACGAGTTGATATTTTTATATGACCGTATAGTTTGAGTACTCTTGACTTGATAATTGATGTAATTGGTCTAAGTCTGGTATCGTTGAGTAGCTCACTGATACATATACGGTCCTGAGCCACTTGCCAGTCGCTTCCCACTGGCGCGAAAGCTGATGTGCTTATTCACGTGACTGAATCAACCAACCAAACTTCACTCATATATGAAAAAACAACCGGAGCCGCCCTTTTGTTGAAGGCAAATATAATAAGACCTTTGTAACGCGTACTGGCGCAAAATGTATTATAGTTATTCACCAACCAACCAAATTACTTCTCTAAAAACCTAGCATTTCGAGCCACTTTTTTCCATATAAAACATTCAAACGCCAATGTGAGAAAAAGCACAAAACCTCCATCTCAATTCTACTTTTGAAAAGCAAACGAACTGCGAAACCGATAAAGAAACCAAATAAATATATTTAAAAAAAAAAAGACTCCAGTTGCATTTTCGATTTCATATTTTTCCTTATACTTTCACTCGTGTAAGACACCTGTTTTTTTTTTCATTTTGTAAAAAAAACTCACTTTTATATATATATATATATATAACGAAGGAAATGTGGTAAGGAACCAGGTGGACAATAACGCACCAAAGTACTCAATACTTAGGGTAGTAGAGTGGGTCCAGAATTAGCCGTCGAAACGGCTTGAGCTCAGCCGTCGGGGTCTTACTGGTTCCTATATATATATATATATATATATATATATTTAATACAATAACAGAGATAGCTTAAAGCTAAACATATATATATATATATATGTATGTGTGTGTGTGTGTGTGCACTTATATTATCAGGAAGAGTTTATATTTTACACCCGTTACGTAAGTTCTTTCACTTACTTTCAGATCCCCTGTGTCATTACTCTTGCAAAAGTGTACATACACGCGTGTTATTGGGATACCTTATGTCTGGACAATGTTTTACACTTTAATTGTTGAATTACAGCTCTTAATGAATATTGTTAAATTTCAAATTAGTAGAGCTGATTTCAAATTCTTATAGTGGCTATTTTCTAGCAATCTGGTTGACCTGTGCATTAGTCAAGCATTATGATTAATAACTTCACTTTCTAATCAAAATTCTAATATAAGTACTTATGCTCCTAACATAAATGTTTAACAGAGCCGCTTCAATTTAGACCAAATGAGCTGCTACTTCTAGCAATGTCGTTGGCATGCCCGTATCGTTACATCATACTGTTCTCACCATGTGAGTTCATACTTTCATTTGAATCTATGGTAGTTGGTCCTGTCAAATGCGTTTAACAAGACTAATTTCTACTTATGAGTGGGATTTGGTCTTAATGATACCATTTATCTTTATTTGGTATTTGGCACCAGTTCCCTTACACTTTGAAACAGCTGGTTATAATAATGTGGCAACTGGTTTATAAGAAGTCATGTAAACACAATCCTAGTTTTTCAGCTATGCCAATATGGCGGAGCTTGTGATACATATTTGCAAGGTCTGACTTACAAAGTCGAGATATATAACAACCCCTTTTGAGCCATCAGCTGCTGTTACCCTACCCAGTCATGATTAATTAAAAGTTTTGCAAAGCAGCCTTTTCCCGCGCGAGAGCCGTGCTGGATGTGTATTAGTAAGCCAGGTTCCTCTAGGAATGTGATCGATCTCCTTCTGTCGATTCGTTCCCTGACATAGCTATCACCGCATTTTATAGGGTACTGGTGCAGAATCTTTTACAAATTTGAATGTCTTTAGAATTTGTTTTTATAGATGTTATGGACCTTGCTTTAGACTTTCGTTTTATATATTTTATAGCCCTTGCTTGTCTTTCTGTCCCTACTTTCTGGAGAAGTTATATATGTCACATATGTACAAATGTTTCTGTTTCACCTCAGGTCAATTTGATCCACTACTCTCTTAATCAATTGAGTTTCCTTTCTTACAACCCCGGCGTTGCCTCGAAAGTCGTGTAACCTGATCTACACTATTCAATTTATCTTTCTTTTATAAGGCAGTAGAGAATACTTTTAGCAATAATCCATCTTTTATCAAGACTCGGCTCCTTCAAAGCTTTTTTAAAAAGTTTGCTAGGCGAAGCCTGTGGGCGAGCCTATCTGGGGGATATTTCGTATTTTGAGTTAGTCGACATAATATCTCGTCCAATTTCATGTCACAAAATGTTCGATTTAACGGTGACCAGTTTATTGAAAGTGCTCGGGTCAGATACCCGTTTAAAGCGTACATAATTGCTTTCCTCTCAATTCTATCGGAAGCCATAGAGAAGGTCACGATTGCTAAACTTCCTTTTCTGATAAAGCAATA
>OZ024740.1:189991074-190098574 GCA_964016885.1 Eledone cirrhosa
TCTGGTGAGGGGGCGAAGGTTTATAATGTACAACCACATCTCCGTCAAAGAATAAAAATGGGGAAGAAAGAAAGAAAGAAAGAATGAAGAAAAAAGAAAGAAGTCAGCGTAAAGGTCACACTACATTCATGCTAGAAAACGCCGCGAAAAATGTTATTCCAAAGAATCTATATTTTAACAAAGGCGGGTGTCTGTATGGTCTAATGTGTGAAGCGAAAATCGGAACGTTAAACATATGTTACGAGTTATAGGATGAAATTAAATTAAAAATTAATAAATTGAAACATAAATTTAAAAAAATTAAAAAAGTATTAGAAAATTAAAGGTGAAGGTAGCGAGATATACTTAATGTACTTAGAGAGAGAGTCTTATATGAAAAAGATAATATCAATAAGATATCAGAGTGGGATATAGAGTAAAGATTAAAGCCTTCGATTATGAACCCAGCCAGCACCTCCTAACCACGTGTCAGCCAATTTCGAGTGGTATCGTCCAGCGAAAGAAATGGAAATTAATTTTTCCGAATACTCAAGGAACGTAGCTACCTTAAACCCCGGGAGTGCTAGCGGGAAGTCTACAATTTGCACTTTTCATTGCTAACTTCGACTGATGTGGTGGCTTTTCCCGGGTGCGCGCCGTGCACTCGGAAAGTTCAGCCGCCTGTTTTAGCCACCAAATTATACTTATACCTATAAACTCTAGGCTTAGGCATAACTGTTAGCTGTATCATGCCTCTACTAGCAAATAAATAAACACCTCGTGTGTGAATTAATAGTATTCGTTTGGTATATACGATGGCCTGTCGAAATTGTAGACTACCCGCTAGCACTCACGGGGCCTAAGGTAGCTACATTCGATGAGTACGCGGAAAAATGAATTTCCATTTCTTTCGCTGGACGATACCACTCGAAACTGGCTGACACGTGGTTAGGAGGTGCTGGCTGAGTTTCACAATCGAAGGCTTTAATCTTTACTCTATATCCCACCCTAATATCTTATCGAGATTAACTTTTCCATATAAGACTCTCTCTCTAAGTACATTAAGTATATCTCGCTACCTTCACCTTTAATTTTCTAATAATTTTTTAATTTTTTAAAATTTATTTTTCAATTTATTATTTTTTAAATTCATTTCATCCTATAACTCGTAACATAAGTTTAACGTTCCAATTTTCTGTTCACACATTAGACCATACAGACACCCATTATATATGCCTTTGTTAAAATATAGATTCTTTGGAATAACATTTTTCGCGGCGTTTTCTAGCATGAATGTAGTGTCACCCTTACGCTGACTTCTCTCTTTTTTCTTCTTTCTTTCTTTCTTCCCCTATTTTATTCTCTGACGGAGAGATGGTAGTACATTATAAGCCTTCGCCCCCTCACCAGATGGTCATTCGCAGAACGAGTAGCCATCACTTTGAGGGCGACTGACCGAGGTGAAATCAGCTAGTTGGTCAGTCGTCATCTATGTCTCTGATTTTTCGGACCCATGGTTTATACATATTCCTTTGTTATATTTCGAATACCTGATGACATCACCGGATTCATATGGAAACCGGTCATTGAAATGATCATAGTATAATAAATTTTCCAAGGATTTACACCAGTACAGTCTCCTGTCACTTTATTTATAATTAACTCCGTATTCGCACCACCAACTACACAAATGAAGACGGGTGAACTGCACTATGTTGTGTACTCTCCACAATATTACACCAAGATTGACCATACAGATTGACCAATTCTATCCAGTGGTGAACCAACAAATCTAAAGAAATATATATATATATATATATATATATATATATATATATATATATATATATATATATATATATAAATATATATATAAACGGAAAAAATGAAACAAAATTTCATTTCCCACTCTTAGTACTACTGTCACTTAAATATAAGTATGTACACGTACATACATATATTTATACAGACATACAGTAATATGTATATATACATACATGCACACATATATATATGTACGTATGGATTCACCGAACATTCATTATAATGCTCGGTGTGTTTGTAAACACACATCCCGTATTAACTAGTACAGCGTTCCTTTGTTAGTATTGAACAAACGAGCAACGATGGTTGCTGGACACTACGGCTTAAGACGGGATGTTTGTTTACAAACACACCGAGCATTATAATACATTTTCGGTGAATCCATACTTACATATATATATGTGTGCATGTATTTATATATATATACATACTACTGTACGTCTGTATACATATATGTATGTACGTGTACATACTTATATTTAAGTAACAGCCGTACTAAGAGTGGGAAATTACATTTCGTTTCTTTTTTTCCGTTTATCGTTTTCGGTGCACCCGGCCGATTAACCCACTGGATATGCAAATTGGGCTACTCAGCCGTTAATATGCATAAGGTAAGTATATACGTTCAACAATCTGGCAGGAAGGTATACGTTGCTGACTATAGCTAATAAGCTTGAAACTAGTACAGCGTTCCTTTGTCAGTGTTGAACAAACGAGCAACGATAGTTGCCGGACACTAGGGCTTAATACGGGATGTTTGTTTACAAACACACCGAGCATTATAATAAATGTTCGGTGAATCCATACGTACATATATATGTGTGCATGTATGTATATATACATACTACTGTAAGTCTGTATACATATATATATATATATATATATATATATAATTGTATGTATAAATATTGTATGTATATATATATATATATATATATATATATATATATATATATATTTATTTATTCATTTATATATGTGCGTGTGTGTGTGTATGTTTATACTTCATATAAAATGAAAAATCAAAGTTGTCATTCAAATCCTATCTTTAAGCTCAACATAGTCGAATAGTCAACCGGCTATAGTAACTCACCACCATTTGTCTCAGAACGTACAACGTTGTCCTCAGTCCTGTCTGTTGAAGGCTCTCCGCTCCTGGGGTAATCTTTTCATCATCGCCTCCCTCTTTAAACCTTATTTTGCCGTTACAAATACCACGAGCGCTATATCGTTTCACCTTCGTAAACTTGCTGCAGTATTTATAATGCTTCTGACCAGAAGCCAGGCTGAAGAAATGTTCTGTATCCAGACCTGGGAACGAATGAGCTACTCCAGGCGTCAACATGTCTAAGAAACACCGTACATCACTACGGTGTTCTAATGGCTCCACCAGGAATTACTAGATCATTCATACATACCTAGAATATCGCCATAACTTGAAATAGTTGGGAAGATCTGATAAATAATCATGTATGACAACAGAAACGATATTGTAATGAACTACTTCCTACATTTCGCTCTAATTATTTATCTTCATTACTCCGTCTGTCATCATAAGATCATATGATTACACCTATCTGTTGAGATAGATATATTAGCTACATAGGTCTATTATGTTTCTTTTATCCTTTAACTTTCTTATATATATATATATACAGGGTGTCACAAAAATGTATACATAGTTTTATTTGAATGATGTTGAAGTGTGTATACATTTTCGGAACACCCTGTATATATATACATATATGTTTGCCTCATATTTGATCTCATTTATGTCGTGGCAATTTCTTAGTGTTAATTACTTAAACTGATTGTATCATACAGATACGTATGCTCACGGTTTTACCATATTAATATATGGTATTCATACATTTATATACACACACATTCACACACATATAAGTATGTATGTATGTATATATATATATATACATACGTGTGTGGAGGTCGTATATATATATATATATATATATATATATATATATATATATATATATATATATATATATATATTCACTTCGGTGGATGGTATTCAATCTACAGTCATATGCGCACGCATCAATATACACATCCATAAATGTCGTTTGAATGTGTGTACGTATGTAGCTATGAAGCGTTATGTATGTTAATGTTGTTACACCATCGGATGTCTAAGTATAAAAATTGGAAATATAGCGGTGTGTATATAACGTATAAATGAATTGAGAAGTTCTGAAAGTGTCCTTAAGTATATTATCGTCTGATTATTAATTGATTGAAAATGAGAATGTATATTAATTGAAAACTTTAAGTGCGTTTAATAAGAAGACGGACTAATTTAAAATCGGTTTACCTGATTATGTATAATTGGATAATTATATCATAAGTGAATCCATATCGATAAATGAAAATTATCTATCAGCGGGGATGATATTTTAATAAGTTCTTATGAGAAAATTTTATATTGCATTTTCTAAATGTCCTCTGTTGAGCCTGTAATTTCTTCGTCAGATAGCTAGCTGGACAAAGAGACACATAGAAGAGAAAGATTCATAAACATAATGAACAAATTCGTACTCATATATGTATATATAAAATGTATTATATATATATATATATATATATATATATATATATATATATATATATATATATATATATATATATATATATATATATATATATATATATATATATATATATATAATAACTAGAAATTGATTAACATATATATATAAAGGAGATAATTTTTACGCATAGCTAGGTAGGTAACAAATAAAGTTGACTAGAACTTCAAAAATAAATACCTAATAGGTATTCGACAACTAGAAACAGCAGTCGATTCCTTTCAACAGAGTTAGCTCTACAATTAAGGAACCGTATTTATATATCTATATCCAAAATTAAGATAAATTAAATGAATTAAGATAAATTAAATGAACTGTTGAAAGGAATCGACTGCTGTTTCTAGTTGTCGAAAACCTATTCACGCCACTGAGACGAAGCCGCTGTGGTATGTAAACACAACACGCGGTAGCGGCCAGTTGCAGATTTGAACTCGCTGTGTAAGCATGGATTGCTGGAAATGTTTCTTCCTTGTTGATAATTCAAAAATATCCACTTCCGTGACTTACCATCTGATTAATTGGTGAAATATATTTCTTTAATGGAATATATACAGGGAAGATTAATGATATTAAAATGTATCTATTATTGAAGTTCTAGTCAACTTTATTTGTTACCTACCTAGCTATGCGTGGGTACTCGCTTGTAAAAATTATCTCCTGTGATTATTCATGTTTATATATATGTTAATCAATTTCGAGTTATTATAAAATGCTCAGACCTACTCGATAGCATTTTTGAGCTTATTTTAAGTGCGATATGGCGTACGCCGTTATGGCATGACACCCATAATTTTGATTTGGATTAAATTCATTTAATTTATCTTAATTTTGGATATATATATATCAAAATGAAAATCCGAGGCAAGGTAAAATTCCAATCATTTAATCACGACACATGTTTCAATAAGAGATAGATCGAATGTGAAGTCATGATCGATTATCAATGAACTCATCAGGTGAAAATGAATTGTGTTCAAATTATTAATATGAGGGAGAAAAATAACGATGATCTCTCACACAATTCATTCCCTCAGATGAAGACACACCCGTCAGAGACAGAGCGACTTCTATTAACTTCAGTTGAGGTCATAACAATTTTCATAAAATGTTTCTATCGCTGCAAAAGACGCTGTACATCTATCAAATCTGTAGGGATACAGTCAGTCACAGTTAATGTGAGTGGGTACACACACATTACACACCTACATAAACCGGTTCGAGGTCAAAGAAAAATATATACATGTATATACACACATCAACACAGTATTAAACCTGCAGAGTTAGCGTGGGTGGGTACACCACACTCTCACACACACCCAAACGATGTCCGAGAAAAAACAAATATAAGAAAACAAATGTAACAATGTACCAACGCAGCACTCACCGAAAGTTAGTTCCCAAAACAACAGAAACTATATTGGTCAAATCTCAATTTGACGATGTAAATTGGAAATATTGGGTTAACCAACGCCTCATACACACACATAAACACACAGATGCAAGTAAGTTCAGTTCAGTGTTCTGCTATACGTGTTTAGATTGAACTGTACGATCCATATCTTCAAGTGTATGTTATGGTATATACCCATCTTAATCGTCCAAAAAACGTATGTCCGGGTATATACACATCCATGTGACGAGCAAGCAATCAGCTCATATCGAACTCAGTATGTACCGCTGTCCCATTGAGAATCCGAGTCACAAATCCGTGCATGCAAGCAACCGCAATGTAGGCCAGCAAAGGGCTCCGTTTAGGGTTGTGTATTTTGTAAACGCGTCCGTAAGTGCGATTTCCCGTCATATGGGCCAATGAGCTTTTAAGATAGTTGTTTGAGAAGTGGAGGTGTGTTATCCAACACAGAAGGTGGAGTAAAAAAAACACAGGATAGAAAAATCCAAAGGATGTGTGTAGGCCCATTAATGGTGTGTCAGTATTATTGTTCAATCCGTAACAGTGAGTCCTCCATGGTTAGATGATCACGGATCAAACCCTAGTGTAGTGTTCAGTCGCTAGGAACGTGGCGGTCGTAATTCTGGGAGCTCAATGTCTAAAGGAAACGGGTACTGTGTGTAGAGTTATGTGTAGAGAGCATAATCGGTCCTAACTAAGTGTGTAATACGACTAGATATATCCCAACTGAGAGAACCCTATGGTTAGCGTACCTTAAATAAAATTAGGTGTGCGTAATCAGTCATGTCTGAGTGTGCAATCAATTACTAACTCGGTATATTAAGTGTGTAATCAATCTAACTATTTAGTAGCTAGGTATTCTAAAGAAGTGCACTCAGCTGTGAGAACTCCGCGGAAGCAGGCCGAGTATCGTTTGTAAGCGCGCACACAATCTTAGCCGTCGAACTACCCGAGTGTGTGACTGTCTGTTTATTGAGAGAACTCTATGGCTAAAGTAGAGAGGGAGGAGTTAGTGGTTGGTTACCTTCCAAAAATCCTGCGGAAGGTTTACGAGGTTCTATGTTGGCAGTTGCTGAAAAAATCTGCTCTCCTATTAAGTAATAGGGGGCCGCCTCTAATAATATTAAAAATGTCAGCTATACATACATTGCAGACGGCCGTTCTGTCGTTATAAGGTTGGGCTGAGCAAACTATGGACCAGGATAAGGAGTGCTCTATATTCTGATGTTTAAACTTCCAGACTAATTCAGAAAGTGCCGTGCTATTTTTTTAATCTAATCTATTAAAGGTATGGCGTTGATTATACCATATATCCTTAAATTCTGTGGCAGTTGCCCCAACATACCTAAATGTTCTATCAGCAGTGGAGACTTACAGTCGTAGACTATGTTTTGGGTAAGGCATTTCCCAGCCATGGGGCAGTTGGCGGTACTTCTGCAGTTACATTTTTTGCTATCGACCTGGGTAGTTCCAGATGGACCACGGTACCTTTGGGGTCGGGTCTCAGTTCCTGTCTGTTCTATGGGTACATTCCATGGAGTTGGGGAGACCCGACTCGCCTCACGCGTATGAGTCAGTTCCTCAATAGAGCCGCCATTGTTCCTGCCATGCCTAATTCCCTCATGGGCTGTCCTAAGTCTACTATAATTCATCTTAGCTATATTCTGAGCTCTGTTACTAGTCGTGGAGTAGGACAGCTCGGTGGTATTTCTATTGACAATTTTATAATATCTGTGCGATCTAGGGAAGCATTTATCTAAGGCCCTAAAGAAAGGCTTAGCTATACTAGTGGTCAGGCCAGTGGAGTAAGGGGGATTATACCACAGGACTTTTCTGGTCCGATGCCTCTTGTTCTTACTAACTATATTAGAATTACCTGTCTCCCTAGTAGTTAATGGTTTATTGTAACTGGAAATTGCCTGTTGGTCGATAGTGTCCCGGGTTTCACCATTGTGTTCGGAATCGTCCCAAGTCTCCAGGGTGGTGTAACCCCCCCCCCCCCCCGTGCGGCCTTTGGGATTACCTTCGTTAGCCGGGGTTGTATCCACTATGCGTCTGCTACACCTGTCCCTATTCCCCTTACTCGACCCTCGTTCCATACTGCGTTCAACGGTAGTTTTATCGGTTCCACAATTAAGGTTACCATTAGAGTTTCCGCTGGCGTTACGTTGCTCAGACCCCGTGTTAGTACCTGGGGGGTTGTTTCTATTGGTACCAACAGCACTGCGACTAGGCTGCAATACAACATGAAGTCTATATAAATCCTCCCTCATGTCACGCCTGCTGTTAACTAGAGTATCAGTATTTAGGCCTAAGCTATCGCAGCAATGTTGCTTCTACTATTTAATGGACGTTTGAATGAGATTCCCTCGCTATGCCCCGCGCGTTCCAGGGCGCTATTATAGTAATTCGAGATCTTATTAAAAGTATCTTCATTGGAAGATAGTCCTGAAATTCTACTAGAGACGCTTTTGGTAATACCGTTAGTGACTATTCTAGGGTGGTTCGATTTTGCGTTGACACGGTTTATATTCTTGTCGGGTTTGTGGTAGGGTTGGAAGAGTACTGAATTGAGGTTAAGTGTAACATCTAGAAAATTAAATATCTTTAAGTTCTCTTCAAATACTATACTTAGGTCTATGTTCTTAAAGAATTTGCTAAGTGTTTTTCCTCACCCTCTCTACCATACTATTATTATGGAACGATACAGTAAACAAAACGTCGTCACGGTAAGCACCGCCTCCCAAGTAGGGCATTTCCACTCCAAGACAATGAAGGAGGTAAATGCCCACCATATCCGTCATTTGGGCCGGGTCTGTGGATCCCATGGTAATGTCGAAATTGCCTGGCCAATCCTTCCTGGTCTACAGGTTACCGTTGAATTCAATTAAGGTTTTCCTAGCTAAGAGAATAATGTTAATTTCTTCGGATGTAAGGTCGGTGTTTACATCGTCAAATTGAGATTTGACCAATATAGGTTCTTTTGTTTTGTGAACTAACTTTCGGTGAGTGCTGTGTTGGTACATTCTTATATTTGTTTTCTTATATTTGTTTTATCTCGGACATCACTTCGGTATGTGTGAGAGTGTGTGTGTACCCTCCCACACTAACTTTAGAGGTTTAATACTGTGTTGATGTGTGTATATATATGTATTAATTTTTCTTTGACTTCGAGCCGGTGTATATGGGTGTGGAATGTATGTGTATCCACTCACATTAACTGTGACTGACTGTATCCCTAAATATTTGATAGATGTCCAGCGTCTTTTGCAGCGATAGAAATCTGAAAACTTTTATGTCCTCAACTGAAGTTAATAGCAGTCGCCGTGTCTCTGACTGGTGTGTCTTTATATGAGGGAACGAACTCTGCGAGAGAATATCGTTAATTTTCTCCCTCATATCAATAATTTGAAAACAATTCATTTTCACCTGATGAGATCAGTGATACTCGATCATGGCTTCACAATCGATCTATCTCTTATTGAAACATGTGTCGTGATTAAATGATGGGAATTTTACCGTGCCTTCGGATGTTCATTTTGATAATTATACTCCGTTTTACAACATCTAGCTGTGGAATTGAAGATATACAAAAGCGTGGAGAACTTAATATTTGTAACATAAAGTTATTGGACCATTTTACACAACCAATAATGGCCTTTACTATATAACAACTATATATATATATATATATATATATATATATATATATAAGTATACATGTATATATATATATATATATATATATATATATATATATATATATATATATATATATATATATATATATATATATATATATATGGGATAACAAATTATCGTTATAGGTAATCCAGTTATACAGACTATATTTTAACCTGTAATCCTTGTTTCATGTCTGTTGCACTTCATTTTTCCACCCCCTTTCACTCTTTCTTCTTCACTGTGGTATTTGAATCTACTATCATTTGGGCTTATTTTATTCATATATATATGTTTTTGCATGTCAGATTCAACCATATATATATATATATATATATATATATATATATATATATATATATATATATATATATATATATATATATATATATATATATATATATATATATATATATATATATGTATATATATATATATGTATATATATATATATGAATGAATATATAGTGTATTTTGCAATACACTGTATGCTTAATTAAAAGCATTTCGAAGACCATACTCTATTGTTTTAGAGTAGTGACAGACTCACTTACTTTAATTTTCAGCAAACAGGGGAGATAAAGCTAACATAGCTCTGTTTCGCACTTATTGGTGCTTTTCAAAGCTAAGTACTCCGCCTGTTTGCTGAAAATCATGAATGTTTGATTCTTATAGAAGTCTAGTAATAATCAGGAACTGATTATACATAGACTAAAACAATAGTATAAGGTCTTCAAAATGCTTTTTATTAAGCATACAGTGTATTGCAAAATACACTATATATACATTCATATATATATATTGCTATTTCAGAGCACCAATTCTAATTTTCAATTTCTGCTTGACCGGCAACCGTTCTGTATAATCAGTTCCTGATTATTACTAGAAATCTATAAGAATCAAACATTCATGATTTTCAAAAAACAGGCGGATTACTTAGCTTTGATAAGCACCAAAAAGTGCGAAACAGAGGTATGTCAGCTTTATCTCCGCTGTCTACTAAAAATTAATGTAAGTGAGACTGTCACTACTCTAAAACAATAGCGTAAGGTCTTCGAAATGCTTTCATCGCACAGCGTCTTCCCAGTGGCGTGAATAGGATTATCGACAGCTAGAAATAGAAGCCGAGTCCATTTAACTGAGTTAGCTCTACAATAAACGGGGCGTATATTTCCAAAATTAAATTAAGGGTTGTCATTTCTGAGAGACATGCACCATATCCACTGTAGAATAAGCTCAAAGATTCCAATGAATAGATGCGAGCATTTCATATCAACTAAAAATACGTTGATATATATATATATATATATATATATATATATATATATATATATATAAATAAATACATGGAACAATCACAGGATTTGACTACTGTGATTTACTGATTAATTGCTGGAATATATTTTTTACTTAAAGAAATATATACAAAGGGGATTAATCATTTTAACAGGTATCTATATTTGAAGTTCTAGTTAAACTTTAATCGGTTACTTACCTAGCTATGTGTGCTTACACACTTTACAAATTATTCCCTGTGATTGTTCCATGTATTTATATTATATATATATATATATGTGTGTGTGTCAATCTATTTCTAGTTGATATATATATATATATATATATATATATATATATACACAGGATAACAAATCATCGTTATATGTAATCCAGTTAGAGGTCGTGAGCACTCTGTCAAGATGGATAGTTTTAACGTACGGTGTTGTTTAACTCAACAAGTGCTCTCCTTCGTTAGGTAGCAAATTCGCGGGAATTCCGAGGCAGGTTAATCTTGGAGTGAAAGAGTGACGAATAACATGGTCAACGGTATAAAAAGGGTTTTATTTACAGTATTAACAATTTTTTCATTGAATAGGACGTCTAAAGGTTGCTAATCACTCAGAGTTGTTTCACTCAACCTTAAATGCAGTGTTTGCCTAATCAAATCATCGGAATTAGACATCCCAATCAATGAAACAATTCTTAATACTGTAAATAAACCCTATTTGTACTGTTGACCATGGTATTCTTCACTTTTTCACTATTATTACTCCAAGATTAACCTGCATAGGAATTCTTGTGAACTTGGGACCTAACTAAGGAAACCTCTTTTTGACTCAAATAACGCCGTTCGTTAAAACTATCCACAATACAAAGTACTCACAACCTCTAACTGGATTACCTATAACGATAATTTATCCCATATACCCAGTTCCCAATAGGTTGAGCAACAACCTTAACGCACGGTACTAACATGGAAAGACACCATGTCCTTAAAAATCATACCTATACCTACAGACAGGGAATATACGCTCGGTATGATACAGTGTACTAATGATTTCATCCGCTGAATCCGATGGAAGGAATATCATTACGATAAATGACATACTAATAACACTGAGGAATTTACTAGTGAAAAATACGCTTGATGCCTTCAAACCTGACTTCATGAACATGATAAACGGAACCAAATTCATAAAACGGACAGGTTACAACAAACTGCAAAACAACATCAATGGACTATTAAAAGAACTACGCAACACCCACGGTATTATATTAGAAGCGAAGAACACATCAAACGTATCCACCATGAGCCTTAATACATAAAATAACTTTATATGCCGTGAATTACACAAACAATACAGGTAAATTACCGAATCTACTCTCACTAGCATTATTAAGGAAGGACTTAGCAGGATAAAAGAACTGAAAACATCTGATAGAACCGACCCTCCGACCACTTGTACCCCCACATTTAATCTAAAAGTTCATAAAAATAACTTCGAAACTGATCCCACTATTAGATTAATATGCCCATCGAAATCGGATATAGATAGAATTAGCAAGTATATCATAGATAGGATAATAGCACAGATTAAAGAGAAACTAATAATTAAGCTATGGGGTAACACTAACGAAGCAATATATTGGTTTAGCAAAATAGACATAGAGTTTGACATCAATGACTACTACTCCATTTCCTCAGTCACCCTAAATATAGCACTAACATTTGCACAGAAAAACCTGGACCTAGCCTCTGATGAAATTAGAATAATACTAGCTGCTAGGAGAACTATCAGTAGGTTCGATAATAATTACTGGGAAAGAAAAAAACAGACAGAATAGCTTCGGTATCACTATGGGATCTAGCGACTCAGCTCAAGTAACAGACATAGTTGGAATATATATATAGCGCATAACTTACATAAGGAATTTAATAACCGCCAAGGAGGAATTTATAGATACGATGAACTCCTTTTAGCTAAAAACTTAAATAATCAAAGAATCTTCAATAGACTAGGCAAAGGCATCACTTTCAAACTTAACTCTAAAAGAGCTAACTTCCTAGATGTAACACTCAACCTAAATACACGACTAATAGAGCCCTTCCATAAAAATAACGAAAAGCTAGCATATATTAGTTATATCTCAAACTACACTCGTTCCATAATTAACTCCATAGCACATAGTGTATCCCTTAGAATGTCACGCTTATCTTCTAACCTAGAGATTTTTAATGAACACGCGAACTACTATAACATAGCTTTACTTAACGCAGGTCATAAGGAGAGGCTCAAATACATACCACATAGAGACAACAACAACACACCTAACGACATCAACACCACACACACCTATAGAAATAGCAAATATAGGACTAAACATAGACATAGACAACGAGCACCAGAAATAACTGAACCGAATACTAATATAAGGACCCGTAGGAACTATAGAAAATCAAGGGATAGGAAATACTTATGGTTCAATCCAATATTCAACTCCTCTATAAAAACCAAACTATCTTCTGCATTCTTTAAACTAATTGACAAGCACTTCCATAAACTTCACAAATACCATAACATCTTTAAGAGAAAAACTAGCAAACTGTCTTACCCTACTGCACCCAACATAGAATCACACATACATAAATTAATAATAGAGTAATCTCTAATGAAAATAACCTAACAAAGAAACACCATAACACCAAATACAAAACACAAACACATAACAACATCACAACCACACACACGCCAGAACGCATCGCAACAAAACATCAACAAACCTAAATCTCAACACATACATAACAACATACAAAACAGCAACGGAGAACCTGCACACAGGAAGGCCTCCAAATGTATCTGCCACTTACCGTATAAGCGCTCAATACAAAATAGATGCCTGGAATAAAGTATGGTGTCCCTGTGTACTATCAATTCGGGCAACTTAGCATGGCACTACATAGGTTCTACGGCTGGGGAGTTAAAACAAAGATGGTATGTTCTCAGACATTCTATGAAGTACCGTAGACTAGAGAACACATCAACGCTGGCCAATAAAATGTGGCAGCTTAAGGATACAAACCAATAATACAGGACTAGCTGGTCGACCTTATCGGCTGCAAAGGCATAGAAAAACCGAATGTCCCACTGCCGATTTTTGCAATAGGGAGCTGTTCCATATTTTAAAGTATGTCAAAATGCTGCTTAGCAGCAAAATAGAATGATCAATTTTTTCCAGGTACAAAACAGCTACTAAATTCACAAATTTCCAACTAACATGATTCGATCCAACAATCCCATAATTCAAGCGGATCCACCCAGAGTCTACCATAATAACTACATGCCAACCCACTATTATTAACTGTCAACAGACCAACACATCACTAAATCAACATCATAAACCTCCTAACCTTTCTTTCACTCTCTCTCCCTAAAACTATTGCACCTGTGCTCCTGTATCTTATCCTGTATCCTATCCTGTATCTCCTAACCTCTAACCTAACTTCTAATTTATTAATTTATTTTGTATATGTTATTTATCATTATTTTCCTTCTTCCTACTCTAACCATCTGTGATTTAACCAATACATATGTATATATTTAATATTTATGTTCATATTAATAATATTCCTACCCTCATCACATCTTTATACTTACACACCACTATAACTTTAACCACCACCACACCACTATTTTCAACAATCATATTATGTTCATATATTTTTTAACGTATATTTTTTTACTTATCATTATCATCGTCATTCTAACTTCTTTATTATAATTTATTTATTTTTATTTTTATTTTTCTTTCTTTATTATTGATGTTTTTATTTGAATTCTCCATAGTATAAATACAAACACCGAGTATAATTTTGTAGGTTATTCCGATGATTTGATTAGGCATACACTGTATTTAAGATTGAGTGACACAACGTCCAGTGATTAGCAACTTTTAGACATCATAATCAATGAAACACATGTTAATATTGTAAATAAAACCCTTTTTGTACTGTTGAACATGTATTCTTCACTCCTTCACCATATATATGTATATATATATATACAGAGAGAGAGAGAGAGAGAGAGAGAGAGAGAGAGAGAGAGAGAGAGAGAGAGAGAGAGAGAGAGAGAGAGAGAGAGAGAGAGAGAGAGTGGGGATATATAGAGAAAGAGTGAGAAAATGGAGAGATGGAGAGAGTGATACATATGTAGATAGCTATAAATATATATTATTCCCAATGTCGACTAATTTTTCAACATTGTGTATAGAGAGATGTGGTAAAGGGGAATATATTCAAATTAATATTTCTCAAACACAGCTACCACAACTTGTTTGTCATATACGTGTTATATTATAATTATACATACACAAACAAATATCAGACTCACACATACGACCGAAATGCCATGAGTCCGATTCTAGGCAGTGCATTGTTATCTTGAGCAAGACAATGTGTTTCAAGTTGGGGAAGTCCACACTAGTGACAAAGGTGAATTACATCAATAATTCGAAGGCCCAGATTGTCACAATCTGTTTCCGGCCGAATCTCTTTGAGAATTTCTTTTAAATGTACGCATGACTGAGGAATGCTCAGCCACTTGCTTCTTCAGTTCAGGAATAGTCATCGTCGTAACAGACTGAGTGCCCTTGTTTTTTTTAAGATTAACTTGGCGAGGTATGAAGTTTGAAACTACTAGAGGCATGTATGCCCGATAAAACTACTATAAGCTCCAGCCATAGATAATAACCCACACGTTACCACACACACACAGGGGCATCCGTAGACACACGTACATACGCAAATACATACAAATCGATATACATATATATATATATATAATAGGTTATTGACGGTCGTGGAAATAATTTACAATATTATATTACAGATTAATAATTTTATTAATGTCTCAGTGTCCTCGTAGTCTGAAATATCGGGCAGTTGGGTTTATCTGACAAGACAAGTGCTCTTGTAAACATTTACGAATCTCCAGACAAACATCGTACTCACTCGACCTTAATAGAATTATACATTTATGAATTATACAAATAATATATATATATATATATATATATATAAATATATATATATATACAAGGGATAACAAAATATCGTTATAGGTCATCCAGTTAGAGATGGTGAATAATTCTTATTATGGAGAGATTTACGTAGGTGGCGAGTTTATGAATTCACGTGTATTCCCATGTAAGTTTATCTTGGAGTAATAAAATTAAAAAAAGTGAAGAATAACATGGTCAACAGTACAAAAAAGGGGTTTATTTACAATCTGATAATTGTTTCACCGATTAAGTTGTCTAAAAATTGCTGAACACTAGAAGCAGTGCGACTCAATTTTAAACACGATGTTAGCTTAATCAGATGATAATGATAATGATAGAAATGATGGGTCTCCCAGTGAAAAACATGGGTTCAAATCTTGTAAACATCCACCGAACAACCCACAACTTGATGCCTTTGAACTTGACCTCATGAACATGATAAAAGAAACTAAATTAAAAAACGAACGCATCATAAAAAGCTGCAAAATGACAGCAATGCACTACTAAGAAAATTGCGTAACAACAACGATATTATTCTAAAGGCAGACAACACTTCAAACGTATACTCCATGAGCCTTAATACATAGAACAACTTTATACGCCGGGAATTACATAACAAATACAAGAAAACTACAGAGTCAACACTCAATAACATTAACAAGGAAGGATATAACATAGTAAAAAAAACTTAAAATAGCTGATAGAACCGAACCTATAACCCCTTGTAAACCCACTTTTAATCTGAAGGATCATAAATGTAGCTTCGAAACTGGCGCTACTATTAAATTAATATGTCCATCAAAATGAGATATAGGCAAAATTAGCAAGTTGATACTAGATAGAATAATACTTCAAATTAAAGAAAAACTAACAATCAAGCTCTGGGGTAACACTAACAAAGCAATATATTGGTTTAATAAATTAGACAATAGAGAATCTTCCGACTTCATACAATTTGAGATTAATGACTACTACTCTGCTATTTCCACAGTAACCCGAAATAAGACAAAATCCTTTGCACCAAAAAAAATCTGACCTGTCACCAGAGGAATTTAAAATAATACTAGCTGCTAGAAGAACAATCATTAGATTCGACAATAGTTACTGTGAAAGAAAGAAATAGACAAAATAACTTCGATATAAATATGGGATCAAATGATTCAGCCCATGTTACGGACATTGTCGGAATATATATAGCACATATCTTACATAAGGAATTTGATAACCTACAAAGAGGAATTTATAGAGACGATACAATACTTTTAGCTAAAAACCTAAATAATCAAAACTTAGAAAGATTACGGAAAAAGATTCCAAAATTCTTTAATAAATTAGGCATTAACATCAGTTTTGAACTCAATTCTAAAAAAGATAACTTCTTAGATGCATCGCTTAACCTAAACACAGGACTAATAGAACCCTTCCATAAAAATAATGAAAATTTAGATTACATTCATTATAACTCTAATCACCCTCGATCAATAAGTAACTCCTTTGCACATAGTATATCCCTTAGAATCTCGCGCCTATCCTCTAATCTAGAGAGTTTTAACGACACGCTAACTATAACAACCTAGCTTTACTTAAGGCAGGCCATAAAGAGAGACTCAAATACATACCATATACAAAAAATAACAACACACTTAATAGAAATAACACTATCCACATTATAGAAGCAGCAACTCTAGGACTAAACATAGAAATTGGCAACAAGCACGATAATTAATTGAACGGAATACTAAAATAAAGACCACTAGTAACTATAGAAGATGCAGAGATAGAAAGTACTTATAGTTCAATCCAGTATTGAACTCCTCTATAAAAACAAAACTACCTTACACTTTCTTCAAATTAGTTGACAAACACTTCCCTAAAATTCATAAATATCATTAAATCTTTAATAGAAAAACTATCAAACTATCATAATAGAATCGCACACACTTAAAATTAACTATAATATAATTTATAATACAAGTAGCCCGCAAATAAGTACCATAACACTAAATGCAAAACACAAGTATATAATATCATCATAACCAAACACACGTCAGAACACATCACCACAATAAATCAACAAACCCAATTCTCAGCCCATACATAACAACATACAAAATCATATCGAAGAACCGGCACATAGGAAAGCATTTAAATGTAACTGTCATATACCTAATAAATGTCCATTACAAAATAGATGCCTGAAGTCAAATATAGTGTACCTATGTACTATAAAGTCAGCCAGCTTAGCATAGCACTACATAGGAACCACAGCGGGGGAGTTTAGGAAAAGGTGGTATGTCCATAGACACTCTATGAATAACAGGAAGCTCATCAATACAACAACACTCCCCAATAAAATCTGGCAACTCAGAGATGCAAATCTGGAATATAAAATCAGCTAGACGAAGCTATCAACAGCAATAGCCTATAGAATTGGCATGTCCCACTGTGGCCTTTGTAACATGGAGCTTTTCCAAATCTTAAAACACAACAAAATGCTACTTAACAATAAAATCAAAAGAACTATTTTCTGTAGGCATAAAACAGCGACCAAATTTGACAACTTTAGACCAACCTAATTCATCCAATCTATTCCATAACCCAAATTGTACCACTTAGATCTATTGTAATATCTTATAATATCCTATTATCATCATTGTTATTATAATTGTGATCATCTATCAATGAATCAAAATCATCAGCTCTTATATTTTACATTCATATTTTATATATCTCTATCTTTCATTTTCTATCTTTCTCACCCTATTTTATTCCATATCTGGCATTTTATCTTATTTTATCTTACTCTATCTTATCATATCATTTTCACTTCTAATATAACTTGTAAGTAATTAATCAAATATTTAATTAATTATATAATTAATTTATTAAAATAACCAATACACACATAAATATATTTAACATTATCATGTTTATACATTCGTATCTCCCTATAATTTAACCACTCTCAATAACCACTTTCAATAATCTTAATATGTTTAAATTTCTTCGCACATTTTTACTTATTTATTTTCATATTTTATATTATGTTGTATCATCCTCGATGTAACTTGTTTATTTATTTACATTTATTCATGTATTAATATTAATCAATTTATTGTTGTTATCATTATTTTCCCTCTATTTTTCTTTCCCTCTAAATTTGTTTCTCCGTTATCCTTTTCTCTCCTCTTTCTCGCCTCCTTTCTCTATGTCTTTTTCTCTATGTCTTTCTCTCTATATATATCTCTCTCTGTTTTCCTTTTCCTTTTTTTTCTTTTTCCTTTTTCCTTTTTCTTTCTTTCTTTTATCTATCTCTCTTTCTTTTTTTATTTCTCTCTCTATATTTATTATTTATATTATTAATGTTGATGCAATTTGAATTTGTAAATTTACCGGTTATTCTAGTTATCTCCGAAGGTCTGATTAGACTAACGTCGTATTTAAAATTGAGTGGCACTGCTTCTAGTGTTCAGCATTTTTAGACAACTTAAGCAGTGAAACAATTGTCAGACTCTAAATAAATCACTTTTTTTTTTGTACTGTTGTATTCTTCACTTTTTCAATTATATATATATATATATTTAGAAAATCGAAGTGTTCTCAGCGCGAAAGGTAGTCGTAACAACTGTATAATATTTTCATAGTAAATTTTTTTCGGGAGATGGAGATGGAGAATCGAAAATGAGATTTAATGTTTTATACATAACTGTTTCTACTATTGGCACAAAGCCAGCTATTATTCTAGTACATTACTGGTACTTTATTTTATCTTTCTCTCTTCATCACGCTATCTACTTTTGTTCTCCCGTTTTCGCCTCCCTTTATTTTTGATTTTAACACAGATAATTATGCTTACTGCTGCTGCTGCACCGGTTCGAATAGCACACAGGCTATCTTTGTATCTCTCGTGATTGCCTCCCTCCATTCTCTGCCACTGCTGCTGTTGCTATTTCCGCCTACTGTTGCGCTTGCTCTCTCTCGAATAACATAAAACATTCTGTCGAACGATCTCTACGAATCTGATATATATATATATATATATATATATATATATATATATATATATATATATATATATATATATATATAAATATATATATATATTTATGTATATGGGGTTCTAATAAATATATATATATATATGTATGTAAATGGTAAACAGAAATAACAACACAATCGGTACACTATATGGAAGGTATATATTAGGTTAACGCTTGATATTGCAGGAAGAGGGTCTTAACGTTTCGGACGCTAGTCCTTCATCAGCAGAAAAAATAAGAAATAAAATAGATTAAGGGGACGGGCAGGATGGAATTGGTAAAAATGTCTTTAGATAAAAATAATAGGCGCATTCATGTTGACATCTCTTTTAAAGTTGACACAGTAAAGAAGAAAACAAAAAAAAAACAACGTGGAAGCGAAGAGGCAGTACAAATGTACTTCATCAGGAGAAAATTGGGGAGGAAGAGAGTTCCTAGGGTGTGTGGGAAGTGGTGGAAAGACATTAAAAAAAGGGGGGGGGCATTTTTTTAGAGAACAAAAATATTAAAAATAAAAATAAACAAGTGGTGAAAGGGTGTGAGGAGTGTATGGGTGGTGGTGGTTAAAGGGGTGGTGGAGAGGGGAGAGGGAGAGGGGGTATTTGTGGGGAGGGATGAAGGTGGTGTGTGTGTATGTGTATAGGTTTATGTGTGTGTGTGGATGTGAATGTGAGAGTTGGGGGAAGAACGGGGTCCCATATTCGGGTAATAGGGAAACCGGTATATACATGGGGTGGCGTGTAAATCGGTGTGTGTGTGTGTGTGCGTGTGTATATATATATATATATATATATATATATATATATATATATATATATCAAAAGTAGATATTGAATTAGAAACTCAAAATAGTCTCTTACAATTAAGTAGCTCAAGGAAAGAAATTATTCTAGGCCGTGTACTATATTTGAATATAAAAGAGAGATAAACACAGATTTATACATATATGTGTTAAAATATTAAGGGATCAGATAAATTTGGCTCCTTGTATTTGTAGAGCTACTTTAAATGTCGAGTGAACTTGGCTGCTATTTTTAGTAGCATACGTTTTACGAGACACGCTAGGCCCTGGTTGCCATGTGCGTTATATTATATACGCACACAATTCAGTCTTCTGAGATACTTACAAGTGAAATATTTACTAAGTCCTCAACCACTGAAGAGAAATAGAATTGGCAATTCCCTTTCACTAAATTGCGAAACAACATTACCAAATTCTGTCTGGGTGTTTGATAGCTGTCACAATTTCGGTTTGTATTTTTTTCTTAAATTATTCTTTTAAATTGTGTCTGGCAAACCCTGTAATCAAGCCTGAATAATATACCTTAATGTGAAATTTCAATGCACAGTTTGACACTGATTACCTGATATGGAAAGGAATAATTTGAAGGAATGACGATTCCCATCTACCTGCCAATGGAGAGCCCTTATTCGATTTCTCTTCTAGTCATGGGTTTCTTAATTCGAATACCTTTTTTAGCACAAAGACATCCATAAATACACTGAGTATAACTGGAATCGGCGAGACAGATACATACTAGATTCTTTTTTTTGCCTCTGTTCTCGTCGATTATGTCCTTGATGTCTGTATTATGAGAGGGGATGAGCTGTTAATTAATGCCCATTTACCTGGAACCAGGGTAGGATCGACCTAAAAGAGAACGTGGGAAGTGATGGCAGATAGGAAAGTCAAGAACATGTTTGGGGATATTATTGCATCCTTATTCGGAGAACACATTGAGTAAAAGTAGGATGTTGTAACAGAAAGGAGACTGTTCCATTTTTAGCAATTTTTGTTTGGGGCGCTAAATGCTGCGGACGAAAGCTGCTTGGTGTGACGCTCTGTGTCAGGATAACTCTTGGTTCAATCAATTGATCAAAGTGGCCATCCGATTTAAGGTGTTTAACATGTTTTTCAATATCTGGCATGCTTACATATCTATATATTAAACATGTGTATAATTATATACACATAAAGATGTATATATATTTATATACACATATTTATATGTATATATATTTATATACACATAGGTGCACTTTCGGTTACAAATTTGTATGTATAGAGATACAACTTTATCGTACTCTCCGAATACCATTCTGTTCCTTAACCTATTTGGTCTTGAGAATAACTCTACCTCTCTTTGCTAGACACTTAATATATATTTCAGCCAGTAATCGTAACAAGGAGATTCCTTGAGAACAATCTCTCATGCCTACATTTATGCAAATTGCGATCACTCATGATTGCGTTTGCTTTGGTGCTTTTCCAGATATCCATACCACACAGTAAGGATACCAGAGCATACCTTTTCTATATAAAGATTTTAACGTATCTGGTCAATGTTCATCAGCACTTGAGTCCATACCACATTTGAACGCTTTAATTGCTCTTGTGACCTCAGTGTCTGAGAGGTTACTCTTCGCTCCTAGATACACCTTTTGTACATTAGATGGTCTGACCAGATTTGAGAGATCAGTAAATATTTTCTCATCGTGGCAAGCATTGTGAGTCTCCTTATTTTATCAGATAGTATCTTTAACTTCTTGGTTGAAACGGGGAGGGATCTGCTACCTGGCGTCACGCAGCGCCACTTGCGTCCACAGCATTCAATAGCTGAATCAGAAAGTGTCGGGCCGAGGAGTCCTCACGAAGTTCCAAACTCCTCAGCGTGCTCGGGGAATTCTCTGAATTTATATGCAATAAGATCCGTATACCTGGTCATATTATTATCAACAGCCAGTGCTGTATACTGCCTCTTGTATGGCGAACTGCAACTGATACTTCTATGGGGTTTCTTGATTATGTAGTTTCAGGTTGAAGATAACTAGATGATGAGTAGCTAATATCTCAGCACCTCTCTTAACTTGAACATCCAGTACAGATCGGAAGTGAACGGAAATAATAATAAATCAATTACGATTCGCTGTCTCCGAGGTCATTCATACCAGGTAAACCTATGGATATATTTGTACTGGGAATAGGGTCTCCATAATAGAGATCCAATTACTAGAGTTAACGTTTGCATTTGCAATCATATCGGAGTCACCGTTCTCTTTAATCACACCTTTCCATATGAGGTCATCAGAACCACCTTATGCATAGACACTCTACAGTGTGTTGTGTAAATGCTTCAATACATTCTTCATTTCTTTTATAAATCTTCAATATGAAACCAGCAGTCTCCATTTGTTATTTATACAATTCCTATGTGATATTACATCATGCAATTTATTTTCTAACTCTAAAAATTGTTTGTTAGATTTTAAAACAATTTAACAATAAAATCAAGTTTAATGTAGTTTTAGAATAGACTTCAATAGTATTTCCTATTTTAGCGTCTGCATTATTACTAATTGTTCTCTTCTTTCATTTTTAACGTTCCCTATTTTATGTTTTTTTGTGTTTATTTTTTCCTTTGAAATAGATGTATCCAGATTTCATTCATGTTCCAACTCACAAACAACATATTTATGTTTGGCGGATGGACAGAAATCCTATATCGTTTTAAAGATATCCATTATTGTTTGCATTATGTAAATTTGTTCATATACTCTTCAAATCTATAATGCAAAGCAAAGCTTAAAATAATCTATATTCTCTTCATATCCTAGCTCCAAGATAGACGGTATTTTGTATTTTAACAAAGGCATGCAATATATTTGCCAATGTTTGTATTGGTCAGTGGTTTTATATTGTTTGAAAATGTTTGCAGTAATTAACCTTTATGTTGGGATACAGATTCACACATAACTCTTTAACATTGAAATACTGACTCAAGTTAAATTTATCTTTGGCGTTGTTCTTCATTGATAGTTTAGACTTATAAGTTTTGAAGTATTTGAAGTATTTCTGGAAAAAATCTGTGTCGTATAAAAATAAAACGAAATATTAAAAAAAATGTTGTTTAGTGTTGTAGAGCATTAGGTAGCTGTTGTTGGAAACCGATTTCAATTATATATTCTCAATAACTCAAATCATATAATCTACTAACGCACTTGGGAAAGGCATGTGAAACAGTTCCTTCTAGTCACGTTGGCGTTTGAAGTTTGCAGTTTGATAGTTATTTTGAATATTATTTGTCTGGCGTTTAACTTGGGATTATGGTTGAATAATTCTACAATGTTTGGTAAGCAAGACAACATTATAGCAAACCAGACAGCGTTATAAATGTTAATTCAACGTTTAATTATTCATTTATTCAAATTCTCAATAGTTGTTCAATTTTTGCTGATTTGCCTTGCATCCATGAGATGAATTAAACTTTATATAACTTATTTTATATAAAATGAATTGTACTTTTACTTCTGGGAAAATTTATATTTATATAGCCGTAATATTCAAATGTGTTAACGGCATTATATTCACGTAATATATTAGTTATATTAAAATAGTAACAGATACATAGATTGAGACTGCAAGACCAATGCAAAAGATGGAACAATATCAAATCCAATACGATATGTGCAACAAATCTAAAATTCTAAGATAGGTTGCTTAATGAGTTACAGTAGTAAATACAAACCATTAGAGAGCTTATAATTATTTCCTCAGTGTAGTTCGTAGTAAATTGATGAAGTCATACCCATGCATTTATCAGCCTGTGCCAGCCAGATTGATGGTCAGAAATTAACCGAGAGCGAAATTATTTGCAAGTTACAAAATTAAAGCAATTTTTCTTAAACTTTAAATAATCTGCTAATTGCCTGATTTAAACTGAACAGTCCTTAGATTTTTTCTATGAATAGGCTTGAGTAAAATTATATTTCTTCAAACATAAACATATATCTTGAATAGGCTTTTTATGCGACGAATACAAATCGATGATGTTTACAATGCTAACTATTGCTGTCAGGGCAGGAATATCACACCACTCCTAGCTGGCTTTGCATCGTATCTCCATGATAGGAACTTTGCCAGTTTATCCATTCACCTCGGCATCGGAAAAATGTCATTTACTTTGAATTAATCTTAAGCTGCTTCTTGCTTTTGATTATCTGCCAAACCTTTCAGCATGTTTAAACTGCAATTTCTAGGGATTTACTGAGACAATAGCTTCTCATATAGAGTTCACATTCGTTCAGTACTTTCATAATGATATGATGAAATTTGAAATATTATAGAATAATGTAATATCCTAATGTATTAGCTGAGAATGTAACAATATACAGGTTTATGAGGCATGTAACACATTTTTGAAGCCTGCCATCAAAACCAAATCAACCATCAACACCACAAATACTACTATATATACTACAATTATATCTACATATCTCATATTAGCACCCATCTCTAACGGATGAACTTAATTCTAAGTACATTATTTTATTACCCTTACACTCCTTGAAACTCTTATTTACTTATTTTCTTCTTATTATGATCATCTCAATGTATCCTAACCCTAATTTTATTCATCATGTTCTCTATCTATCTACGATGCATATTTTATTGTTGATTTACCTTCTTAATTATACGCTATTTGTCAATGATGTTGTGAAAACTAAACCCTCATCATTCGAACATGCAATCCCAACATTTAGAATAAGCCACCTAAACATTAAAATACTGAATCTACAATTTCACTTATTTCACCTAAGAACCATATATCTTTATACACTCACTCTATCATTCTAACTAAATTGATATAACGTAAATACTTATCTGTCCAACCATAAATCGATCTCCGGTTTATTGCTAGTGTGCTTTTAGACCCACAGCACACTTGTATCTAGATCCCTCATAATTGTACTTAAAGGGGTAGATTCCAAAAATCTGACTCTAAATACATTTTATTAGTTATCTCTTCATCCCTCAAAAACTACATCTAATGTAACCTATAGTAGTTTTCACATGTCAACTTCATACATCTGTATCATATCAGTTCGTTTACCGTGCTAGTTTTATCATTATATTCTATTCCTTACTTATATTGATGTTATTATTTTAACTATTCAGTTATACTGATATCATTGTTCTGGGTAATTGCTGGCCTTGTGCCTAAAGTAGAAACAATTATTGTTCTGGTCTAATACCACTCCTCTATAAAAACCATGCCTTGCGTATTATCCTCACATTCTCTCGTTCTGATGAATTAACTGGTCATAAACAAAGTATTGGAGATCAATTGACGCAACATCTAGCGATTAGCGAACTCTAGACCTACCAGATCAAAAAAACACTTGTCAGCACTGTGAATAAAGCCGTTATTGTACAGCCAACCATGTTATTCTTATTTCTTGAATTATTATTACTCCAAGTATAACCTACATAGAAATCACCGTGAACTCGCTGAATCACTATGGAAGCGTCTTGTTGAGTCAAACTAAGCCATACGTTAATACCATCCACAACACAGAGTACACTAACTAGACTACTTCTAAGTGGATTGCCTATAAAGATAACTTGTTATCCCAAATATATATATATATATATATATATATATATATATATATATATATATATATATATATATATATATATATATATATATATATATATATATATATATATATGCATACTGTCACATGTCAGACAGATACATATATTTATATATATATATATATAATCCTATGTCGACAGAGACAAAAAGAATAATTACGCTAAGTATTATTATATTTATTGTTTATGGGAATCCGATAATGAACGCCAAAGCGTATCAGATGTTAGACCTACATCAGGAAAGGGTGAAGTTAGTAGATTTTGGAGGGATGGGCTAAGCATTCAGACGATAATGGAAGTAAGAGAAGATACAGACGCTTGCCATCCTCATAATACCATTTATAGAAGGCTTCCAATTAGCCCATTTCTAAGTGAGACTTATATATGTATACATCATCTCGCCCCAGTACCGATACGCTTGGAGGCCTGAAACGAATCAGACTCAAATAGGTTAGACCACCCCACACATCAAGCGTCACACAGCATAGTCATAAGGCATGCACTTGCTCCTCTAGTCACCTAATTGCGTTTTGGTGCCTTTTCCCTTATGATGCCAGTCCTAGTATACATCTACTAAGACATCATCAAACCAGTCTGGCAGGAACTCGTAAATTTCATGACGAAGACCATTCGGTAACTCGCCAGATGACAATGGTCTATCTGCTCGAAAATGAATAGGAAACATATATTATGATCTCTCAATGACTGAACCTTGACTGTCTCCGAACCATGCTTCCGACAAAAGAATTTGGTGTATGTGCTTACATTCCTCATGTGTTATTGCACCGGCCGTGTTTTACATCTTAGGAATTGTCGATAATAGTCTTGCGGTTATCATGACCATCAGTCCCCCAGATATCGTATTTGCTGATTACCACAATGTCAAGCTAACTCCAGGCCGCCTACATATATATTTGCTAAATGACCATGTTCGGATAATGAGATCATCTAAACCTTAAGAAGGGGGATCTATAAAGATTATAGAAGCCTTCTACTTTAAGGTTGAAAGTCCCTATATCTGAATATTTAGGTTTCTCAAGAGGAGGTGTTGTTGCTGTTACTAGTCGTGGTGCGGACAGTGAAGTTGTTATTCTATTATAAAGTAAAACACCAAATTATCGCTGTGCGTGAATTGGCTTTCAACAGCCCCGTTGTTTCTATGCATTGACTTCGTGGTGCTGGAGGTACTGCTGTTGCCACTGGTAGTTGTGTTCCAATTTGTAGATTTGTTTTTGTTGGGGATGTTCAATAGTTTGATTCTTCTACTCCTAACTCCCACGACAGGGAGTTTAGCATGGAAATCTATAAATAGACTATCACTGATTTTACTGATAACGTCTTTGATGTAGCTTCCATTGTCACTACTTGAAGCATTTGACGAATTGCTTTAATAGAAAGGGGAAGATATCCCTTCTTGTACATGAGTTTCTACATTTTCCTCGTCGTTCAGAATTTGTGAAGCTTATGAGAGATAATTTGTTGATTTCTTTGTTTCGGTGGTGAGGCTGTCAACTTATGTATACATTAATAACAATGTTTGGAACCAAAGTTGCCAATAGTAAATCCAAGATCTACAAATTACCAACGGCGACAAAATGCATGTGCATCAGAGAAAAAGGAGACAAAATGGTGGAAACATTTCCAATTTGACAGCAGCTCACAAAATACGAACATAAACACATATATATAAAGGAGAAAACAACATCTACATTAACTTAGTGGTGTATCACAAATAGAGAAATTGATTGGATGCTTAATCTTCGTATGCCGAACACTAGCTCAATATCATTTTCTCTATATCTTTCAATTAGAAGAATTTTTTATTTTATAATTCTAGGTTAAAACCAATACTAAAATCTAAAAATATAAGTACTACAATTTTGCTTTAAACACAAATGCTAGAGCGATTTCAGTATATCTGAATTTGAAAGGCCTACATGTCATGTCTGTATTTTATGTTACTATGCAGCTATAGCCCCAACAAATTGTGTGATATATTAAGGAAATGGATTCTATAGATGAAGCGCTAGATATGATCCTACAACACATATATACCATTGTTATATAAACTATCAGAACGTGGATCTCTCTTGACAGAAATAAATAATTATATATCACAATACATGCTACGTTCCGAAAATATATTCTAACAACCAAAACGTTAACTGACCTGAAAAGAGAATGCAAAAATGACGCCCTGAATATCCCACAGCTGAATATAGATATTTAATCAAAAATAAACGTGGTAAACAAACAGAGCAAAACAGGAAATAAAAAAAAATCCATCAAATAATAGTTATTTTATTGCAAATAATACCCTCATTGTGTAAAACGACAACGGTTATTTGAATAAACCAAAGACATTGAAACCAAACCTACGAGGTATTATAAAGAAATATATATAACCAAAATAGGAATAAATATTGCTCCAACGGGAGGAGTTTTGGAAATATTTTGGGGAAGAGCATAGAGTTTCAATAGGTGATCAAAGGTAATCATGGACGAAAATCTTCAAAACATCAAAAACAGGACGTTAACAATTGTAGGAGGCTAAGCCAATTAAAGTGTAATACTAACAATATACAAAATGAACAAACGGAATCTAACAGGAAGTCATACTCTTCAAAACGTTTGATTGAAATATGTACCTAGAACATACACATCCAATTATATTTAAAGAATGCAAGAAATAATAATGGATTAACTTTCCAGCGGAAAAAAATATACCCCCGTATCCGTCAACAAGTAACAACGTCCAAATGATCCAGGAAAATAGCCAATCTGCCTACTGATTAAAGTTGCTTCACTTAATTAATTCAACATGCTATATATTTTTAGTAGTAAAAGAAAGTGAATTCCAGAAAAGCAGAAAGCAAATTCGTTATGGCAGTTAAGGTTGTACAGATCAATTATCGTAAATCAAAGTCATAACAAAGAAGTACCTTCTGAGTAAATCCTAAATGAGAAGACCCCCATACCTATGGTACCAACAACACTATACACGCATATAATATATGATATGAATGTTTGTGAACAATTGTAGTTATGATACAAAAATAGTGTTATAAAAGCAAATTTATGTTAAGTCACTCTTTATCTTTCAGGCTCTTAGCCTTTCAAAGTCTAGTCCTTAATCGGGAAAAATAAAAAAAGAGAATGCTGGGGAAATAGAAGGAAAAAGGAATAGTGATGAAATTAAAAATAGGACGAATGTTTTTAAAAAGCAAAAACTTCGTGTAGTTGTTCAAAAACGGAGCTTAAAAGAGAAACTTCAATGTTCGAAGAAATAATACCGACAAGGTCAATGTATGACTAGCAGAAAAATATATTTTCTACTAATTGACGTATCAATACTAGGAGAACATATCGCTTTAAACGAGATGATATAAACCCACAAGGAGAATGTATGACTATCAGAAAAAATATATTTTCTACTAATTGACGTATCAATACCAGGAGAACATATCGCTTTAAACGAGATGATGTAAATATTCAAATATAGAGATCTCGAAAATAGAAGTATCTAAAATGTTGTTGCTTCAAGATTTCCAATAAATAGTACATACCGAGTATTGCACGTTTGGACGTAGAATAATTTCAATACATTAATAACACTGGAAAGAAAATGTCGAAACAGAAAACGAATAAGTAAATAAGCCTAGGTTCAGTAGATCAGTGAAATATTATACTACTACTACTACTACTACTACTACTACTACCACTACTACTACTACTACTACTAGTAGTAGTAGTACTACTACAAATAATAATAATAATAATAATAATAATAATAATAGTAAGAAGAAGAAGAAGAAGAAGAAGAAGAAGAAGAAGAAGAAGAAGAAGAAGAAGAAGAAGAAGAAGAAGAAGAAGAAGAAGAAGAAGAAGAAGAAGAATGATGTTAATGAAAATATCGCGAGATGAGATGTAGGAGGAATAGACTCAGATTGATCCACAGAAGAGGGACATATAGCTGAGGAACATTTAATTTAAGTCACGCGATAATTAAGAGAACAGAAACATTAAGTAGATATATTGTAATATAACAAGGATACCTAATACTTATTTGAAATAAAATTACAAATCATAACACAAGATACAAAACACGGAATATAATCTGAACAAAACGAATTAACTTAAACCAAATCAAATTCTATAGAGCAATTGAACCATAACTGAGAGTAAAGGAAAGGGCAACATAATATAACCACTAATAAAAGTCATAGAAGTGTGATACTGTTGAGCTTAATGCAACCATGCCTGGAAGCAATGTCAAAAGCGCTGTTCTCTGAAATGTTCAGTGTCCATTACACAAAAACCAACACATCAAAGCTTCAACGATCCAAATAACAATGGCTGGTGTCCCTTATGTATACCATATCTCCATACTATACGCAACATAGAAAAACAGTCGGAAAGTAGTGATGTTATGCACATGGAAATTTTGAATACAAAAGATAGGTTCTAACAGAAATGTTGGAAATCGTTTCTCTTTAGAGCAAAATAATGTATTCCACTTTGTGAACTTTTTATACCTAACATACAGTATCAACGTAGAAATGAGGCGCAAGATGTGCAATAGATAATGAAATAAAACAACAAAGAAATAGAATACAGCAACGAATGTATAGAGATTTAAAATAACCAAACACAAAACCTCAGATATAGAGAAATAAAACGTCTCATATGAAAATAAAGCATGAGAACGATAAAAAACATTAACTGGGGCTTAAGAAATGAAAGAAAGCAGAAAAGAACGAGCTGACCTAACACAGAGTATACGAGGACTTAAATGACAAGGAAAAGTATGCAACAGTATGGGATAAAATACGTAATTGAGTAGGGGTGTCAATTACACGAATTTTTAAAGCATCGAACGAGATGACTGTTGGTATTCTATACATGATATATGCGTCCCGAATTCGAATCGTTTGTTTTTTTATTGGAAGACGTTATCCGTTGTTCGGGATATCATCAGCACCTCTGACTTGATTGCCTTTAGCTGAGTCTCCTCTGTTGCATGAAATTAGGTTAGGTGTCTGGTTTGAGTATACATTATTTCTCCCTCAAACCATTCTCGCAGTCCTTGATGGATCATGGCCACTGTCCTCTCCTCCTTGGTTAAAGTGTAACTTAATTTGAGAATCTATCTACGAGGTAACTGAAACTGCTAGAAATAGCAACAGTAGCACTGTCAAATTACACACTAGCATTTTGAAAAGGACGGAGTGTTTGATAATAGAGAGAGAAAATATCAAAAACAACAAATGGAACAATTCAGGACGTTGTCCACAAAACAAAACAAAAACAAACAAATATATTCTCTTTCGAAAAGCTAGCCCGAAGAAATATATCCCATAACATATCAAAACCGTCAAAACAGAGCAATCAAATATAATCATGAAGCAAACCAAACCGTAGCGATAAACGTAAAAGGAACAGAGATGGTTATAACAAAATCAATCAACGTAAATCAATGGAACATCTCCCCAGGCTACAAATAAAATAGACAAGCATCTTTCGGAAATAATTGTCAGATACAACCAGCCTTGTCAAGAAATTGTTTCCCACGAAGAAAACCCGACATCATAGGCTATTTCTCTTTCATTCCCTTAAAAGGCAAGTTAAATATACTATAGAACATTGTCAAAATTAGAAACGACATAGGCTTACGTTGCTAGATAGAAATAATAAGAAAACCGAACCAAATATTTAAAAAACACATCAGGAAAAGGAAAATATTGAGAAAATCTATAAAAAGTAAAACCAGTTTTGGAACTTATTAATGCATATATTATAACACACTTTCATAAACACCAAGGAAAAGCGGCTCATTGGATGCTTCACTGATAGCAAAGTAACAAACATACAATCATATTTCAATTGGATATGCAACAAACATATACAGCTCAACAGAATGGAATAATGGGTTGGAGAAGAAATGAAACAAAGACGTGAAACGAAAATGAAGGAAAAATAAAATGAATTTACAAAGAATGTCTGCTGTATCTTGTGAAACAGTTAACTAGAAGGCTCGAATAGTATATATAACACTCAAATCGATGGTTAAAGTACTATGAATATTTAACAAGACTATCAATAAATATATACATAGCTGAATCAACACTAGCATATTTACAAAGGATATAAGAAATATAAATTCCACCTCTTACAAAAACAGGAGACCCGAACTATTGCAAATTAGCAATATTAAGAATCAAGGAAAGAGAGTTATGGAAAAGAAATTGGAAAGTAAATGTTTTTATACATAGGAAAACGAAAAGTTATGAAACTAGAATTTAACCACACCGAATAAAATATCCAGATATGGATAGCACAATCAAAGGAGAACAGCATACATGTAGACGGAAATCGGATTAAGACTAAATACTTAGTAAACAATGAAAACAAATCTCTACAAGGTCGATCTAATTGGAAATTAGAGCTGTTAGTAACACAATATGAAATCCGGCAATGGAGAGAAAATCATGTCTAATGGCCATAAGGTGGCAATGATATGACAACATCATGATATCTAAATTGATTCTGTATGTTCTTTCATTTTAATGTCTGTTGCAGTTTCTGGAACATTGATATAAGTGCCCCCACATAAATTAAAGATATCAAATGCCCCATGCATTTTCTTCCGTGCATTGGGATAGATATTTTATACATATGCGCACAAAGGTATACAGACAGGCATGAACATTCCTAACATGTCTTTCATTATAATCAGAATAGAGTTTCTTAACTTGTCGCACTCTGTGAATTGGAAATGTTGACAATAAAATCGTATTTATTCATGATACGCTTGAGTGTACGCAATAGCAATATTTTGTTCGATAAAAACATAAAAAGGTACACCACGAAAAATGTATTTATTAACAATCGATGTTACAAAAAATACAGTTCAGGCAACCTATTCACCATTCCATGCTCAAACACTGAACTAGCAGTGTTACACCAAAATACAAATATATAGACAATGGCAAGCTTTGGGGTTTTCTATAAAACAAAACAAAAATGAGAATGTCTTATTACTCGAGAGAAATAAGAACATTGTGTTAATTTCTTTACACATGAACAAATATAAATATAATATTAAAAAAATGGATATCCATGAAGAAATGTGTTCCAATATTAACAGGTAATTACTTTGCTAGCATTGATAAATTATTAATTATTTGTATTTTCTGTGTTGATGTTAGTTTTCCACTTGTGTGGCACGAATATACTCCGCTGTGAATTTGAGATGCCAGTCACTCTACCTGTCAAACATACACGTGCACCCATGTATTGTAGCGAGTTAGTATTCAATAATATTAACCAATCCCAGCAATGCTATGACACCTCGTAAACGACAGAGATGAAAAATTAAATGTACACAGGAAGCAATAAATAACATGCCACAAATGTAGAAACAAATAAATATAGCCTACAAATACGATCCTACACTCTCAAAATACAGAAACGGGATGAGATTTGAGATTTCATCTATTCGTAATGGTATTACCAATAGATGAATCATCGAATTTCTTCTACAAAATCCAGAAACGGACACTCTGCCATTGTTTGTTTGATCGCAAGCCATAATCACCCGTTTTCATCATTCATAGATTGAAGAGAAATTGTATAGAAATTTGATGTTGGCATTTGAAATTGAGCTTTCCTTATCCTGATGATGCATTCAAATACAGAGAATCGTGCATATATATTTGTAATAAGCATATTTACTTCACAATGTTTATGATACGTGCTACAAGGTTGACAAGAGGCTTACGATTAAAGTTACTAAAGGTTAAATTCCCAGAATGTCTTTAATCTATATCATTCTATAATGGGTTGATAACCAATACTGTGGACAATGTAATTGTAGAACGAGAACCTGATAATATAAATGTATTCCTTTGAACAGTGAATTTATTTTCGAATTCAATTCATCTAATGTTACTGACAATAACCTCAATACATTTGGTGGCTTTATCGTAGCAACTGTGTAATGGTCCTGTGAAGGTATGTAGTATTACTATTTATATAACTGTTATGCCTCTAAAAATTGGCAATTCATGCAGAAATGATGTATATGAATATGCATATATATTTATATATAGGCACATACTCATACACACATACACACACATACAAATAATTATGTATGTATAAATATATATATATATATATATATATTGTGTGTGTGCGTGTGTGTGAATGGAGCTGGTGGTTGGGCTGATTTGGCGTTCCCCTTTATGCGTTTGGGAGTGTGTGAGTATGTGTTCACATCCTCGCATACACACACACGCCACCAAATTTATACGCCACCCACAGAAATGTATAGAGATGTAAAAAGATGAAACATACTAAAAAAAACTTGATATTTTCATTCGTTCTAATGCCTGCAATCAAAAATATTTAGCCACCATAATAATTGTTATCGAAAACCATTCTCCTTTACATCTCAGTTATCACAATAAATGCTGTTTTACAAAGCCCAACTTAAACATTTGGATAATTGACAAAAAATACGTATCATTGCGTGCGTGTGTGTGTGTATGTGTGCTCGCCTGTCTGTGTGTGTGTGCGTGTGTGCCTGTCTGTATACCTTTGTGCGCATATGTATAAAATATCTATCCCAATGCACGGAAGAAAATGCATGGGGCATTTGATATCTTTATGTATGTGGTGAATCTTTGAAGGGAAGCCACATACTTAGTGAAGGTTTCATGACATTTGTGTAAACATTACATCAGAAAATCAATTGGATTTCTCCTTATATTCTGGATGTCCATAAGAGTTAATATAGTGCAGTCTCGCGGCAACCAACTTAGTATTGTATAATTTGAATATCAGGCACATCATTTGCAGTCTTTGTTTCTACGCCCTCGGTTCATATCTCGTAAACATTAACTCAGTACTTCACAATTTATTGGTTGATAAATAAACCGCCTGTGCGAGTGCACAATATCACCCTGTCTCTCTTTATAACCCTTATAATATGAATATCATTGCACTTTCATTGGGACAATGCGGCCTTGGATTTTGCCTTTCCAATGGACAATACTGTTTGCTTGGGGAGAGGATATATCGATGAATGAGGAAATCTTTGTCTCTAAACAAACTTTTGAATGTTAACTTCATACTTGTAGTCCCATGGTCAACCGTAGCTGAATGTGTGGCTATACATTTCTATCCTGAATACAAAGAAGTATACAATATTTTATATAAATTGCAAAGTTAGTATAGTTTATCTAATCAACTATTTTATTATATTGTGTACACGATTGCAGTTCGTTATATAATGGCATGTCTTTCTATATCCTTTGAATTTGATAAGGTTACTTACTTGGTTATAAAGCGATGTCCTACCGGATATAATTACGCTTTCATTGAAACAAAATGTGGAATCGCATGATATTGAGTGATAATCTATATCCGTATAATATATACAAATATAGAAGTTGCAGTGTCAATATGCAATTAATATTTTCGGATTTGCAGTTAAATAAGCTGAAATATAAATCTGTACGGAGAAAATAGTGATAGTCCCATTAAACGATTAATTCATGTATAATAGCTACAGTATATATTATACAATGTTTGCCACTAGGTCGTTTCCTGTAACTGCTTTTGCATGGTGTTCTCATTATTTCTACTATTATTCAGGATTTATTGTCATGCAACCAATACATTTGCAATATATCGGATTTATTTTGAGTGAGTTGAGTGGTCAGCATGAAAATAATTCAGCCTCGAAAAAACAACTAACCTATACTTCAAATTCATGGCCATGCTAAAGACTGCAACGTTTCGGTTGGTACTCCAAATATAAGATGCATTTTATGTGGAGGGCAATTTTTGACCAGACATACATTTAAAATGTCGTCCGCATAAATTGCGTTTTATATTCGGAGTAGCTTCAATTGCTTGAGTTGTCTGATCTTGATGAACCCTAAAATGTATCTTCAGGACTCTTTAGATTTGCATATTTTGTGACATATGTGGCATTGATAAATGTGAACTGGTTGATATGTTCTGAGGCCAGTAGGTGTGTTCTCGCATGTGAGATTGAAGTCCAACTTCTGCCAGGCTGATTTTGCCACAGACTGTACAAGTAGAAAAAGTCCCATTAATTTTGTATTCATTTGGGTGGTTTTTTTCCTCATATTCTTCTTAATATATACTTGCATTAATCTATTTTGCTCAAACGCATATATACATATAAATATATATGTATATATAGTTTTAATATAGATGAGATTCTACATGACTAGAACTGTTTCATTCTTTAGAAATCATCAGGATTCTGAGGTTCCTGATGATTTCTAAAGAATGAAACAGTTCTAGTCCTGTAGAATCTCATCTATATTAAAACTTTTTATACTCTGCTATGTATTGAGTACCTTACTTACTGTGGTTACATCCGATTCAACCCGGAATAACGTATATATATAAATATATATATATATATATATATATATATATATATATGTGTGTGTGTGTGTGTGAGTGTGTGTGTATGTGTGGCGGTAGCTAAGATACTTCCATAGGCGGTATGCCAGTTGAGCACTCTATCCTCTTACAAAGTAGAATATGATGTAATGGAAAACGAAAAATCAGTGATGCATCTGAACTCAATTTGTTGTATGTTACAATTGTTTCGCCGGCGGACAGCTCGAGACTTGATCATTGTGTGGATCTGTCTGATTCTGGACCCGCAGGTTCGACGGACATGTGTCATAGTGAGAGAATATGCTCCGAAATTATTAGACGTATGTATGTGTATATGTCGTTTGTTACTCACAGCTATTAACCCATGGTTAATAGCTGTGAGTTACAAACAACATATACACATACATACGAACTAAAACAAAAAAAACACATCAATGAAAATCACATATACAACTCTATCACGTGCTTTGCATTACACTTTACATAACAAATACCTACATTATCACCACATGCCTCTCTAACAAATTTCACACTATCTTAAACATTTATAACAATTATAACATACCCCACACAAAATATGTTTATTTCAACTGAATTATAACACTTTCCTCATGCTTCCCATATTGACTGTATTGACTCCTGCATTGTTCACCAATTGTCCTTGCTTATAACTTTTTTGCCTGTGTTTTTTTTTTTGCTTGTGATTTTTTGTTTGTTTGTGCTTTTTACTTATACTGCTTACACTTTCAACCAGTGCTGCCTGTAATTGTGTTCTCTCAAGCAGAACAACCTTTTAACTCCTGACTCTCCACATGATGCCTATGACACTAACAACAATTATGTACCCGGAATGTTCTAAATGACTAGGACTTTAAAAAAATGTTTCGACATGCCTATGCTCCGATGATTCAGACTTCCCTCTGGAAGAAACACTTGTCAGCAAATAAATGTTCTAAACTAACATTTGATCGTTTTAACACGTTGTATCTCGGCTCTCTAAAGCACTTGAACATTTGCATTGAGCCTTTTGTCATACCGGTAACTGGCTAGTAATTAGTACTACGCTACATATTTAGAGTTATATCAAACATATATAAATATAAATATTAGTTAGCTGGGGTTAGCTGGACATGCTCACCGACATCCAGAGTTGACATTGCGCTCAGTGCTCCTTTGGGAGCCCCTACATGGACACACTAGAAGAGGAAGACCAAGGTTAACGTATGTTGATGCCCTAAGGACAGACACTGGTCTGTTGGAGACCCAGGACATGGCAGCGATAATGAGGGACAGAGACCGCTGGAGAGAACTCGTCCATGGATCTCGGGAATTTTACCCGCGTTAGATATATATATATATATATATATATATATATATATAGTTGTTATATAGTAAGATGCCATTAATGTTGGTTGTGTCAAACGGTCCAATACATTTTTGTTAGCAATATTAAGTTCTCCACGCTTTTGTATATCTCGAATTCCATTTATGGGAATAGCTAGATGATGTAAAACGGAGTATTTGTATCAAAATAAATATTCGAAGGCATGGTGTAAATTTCCATAGGGTTACGGTTGACCCAATTTTTTCCAATTTTTTTGGACGATACGAATGTGTATATACCATAACATACACTATTTGGAGATACGGATGTTACAATTTAATATATACACGTATAGCAGAACATTGAACTGAACTTACTTGCGTGTGTATAGTGTTGCGGTTGACCCAATTTTTCCAACTTACATCGTCAAATTGAGATTTGACCAACATAACATTTGTTGTTTTGTAAACTAACTTTCGGTGAATACTATGTTGGTATATTTATATATTTTCTTTGACCTCGCGTCGGTGTGTGTGAGTGTGTATGTACTCACTCATACTAACTGTGACCGTCTATAGTTCTACAGATTTGATGCTATGTTGGTATATGTATATATTTTTCTTTGACCTAGCGTCGGTGTGTGTAAGTGTGTGAGGACCCACTAACATTAACTGTGACCGACTGTAATTCTACAGATTTGATTGATATCCAGCGTCTTTTACAGCTATTGGGAGATAGAGACTTGATAGTTTTATGACCCTAACTGAAGACGATAGCAGTCGCCGTGTTTTGACTGCTTGATCTTCATATGAGGGTCTACACTCTGTGAGTGAACATCGTTAATTCCCTCCCTCATATCAAGGATTTGAAGACAATTCATTTTCACCTGACGAGTTCAATGATAATCAAACATGGCTATACGATCGATCTATCTCTTATTGAAACGTGTGTCGTGATTAAAATGATTGGAAATGTATACCATGCCTTCGGATCTTTATTTTGATATATATATATATATATATACATACATTTATATATATATATATATAAATATATATATATATATATATATATATATATATATATATATATATATATATATATATATATATATATACATGTAAACATAATTGTGTATGTGTGGGTTTGTTTATTTGTAAAAACATAAGTGTATGCCCGTGTTTTGTAAGTATATGCTGTTTTCAAAACATAAAATTATATTTGTATATTTGTATGCACATATCCCTGTCAATTGTTGTACATTAAATAACAAACACAAATGAAATCACCCGCAACATTCTCGATTTACCTCATACTTTTCCCGTATATACGTTTACATTTATTACCCTGTGTTTGTGTGGGTATGCACGCTGATTTTTGTATAAGCTGCCTTTGTTAGTAAATACATTCCATTAAAATGTTTTCAAGTGATGAATGTTTGTATCAACTCGTTAAGCTTCGTTTTAATAGACATAGCTGAATAGAGTCTCATTCAACGCTATATATATGTAACGGATTATTTCAGTACATAACATGTGATTTCTTTGATTTTCAATTCTGTTTAATTACATATGACTTTATATCTTACATCTTAATTATTAACTTTCAGGAAACTAATTATTTACTTGGCTTTTTATCCCAAATAATTCCAATTGACTGAGTGGCCTAGGTTTTGGCGAAACACATTAGGTTTGTATACCTATACGATGCATATTTCTATAATTTCGTATGAATGTAGATAGATGAATGTAGATACATAAACACGCCTAGCCGAGGTTTGTACTTCATACACATTTCCATCTTAATAATAACATATGAACACACACATTGTGTCCTTCGACCACACCTACACCACTCTCTCTCTTTCTCTCCCTTTCTCTATCTCCCTATCTCTCTATCTACCCCTCTCTCTCTCTCTCCCTCTCTATCTCTCTATCTCTCTCTGTATATATATATACATAACGTAATTTCACCTCAAATATTTCTGAGTATTTTAGTCAATATAAAGAAATCCATTATATACATTGTAACTATGACGTCCGCAAATTAAAATACATAATTATTTTATTAATTAAATTAATCTATATCCCTACGTAGATATTGTTTATGCAAATATTCAACATGGAAAATGTTTCCGATTAGCTAATAAAAATCGTTTTGAAGGGAAAATATGTTTTGTCTAAATGTTAATAAATGTAATACTTCATATTTAATTCATTTTGTCTTAGGCATATATATAATAACCTGCAAGATGCCTTCAGGTGAATGTTAATTCACACACTAGAATAATCCCTATGATGAATAATCCCTACGTGAAAAGTGTATGCTGTAAGAAATCTCGTTATCTATAAACATGAAATGAAATGTTAAATATTGATGTAACTTGGAAAATTTATTTCGTATTAATTACCGTCTAGAAGAAAATGATTATCGACAATTTATTTTCCAATTTATTGTTGCGACTGGATGTAAATTTGAAATATTGCCATTACAAACTATTTTAATCAAAATCCGAGTCGAAATAATTGTCTCTATTCTTTAGTAAAATATCAATACACTTGAATAAATCATTTGAAATTAAACAGAGGAATTCCCAGAGAAATACATTGCATAATGAAATACATACAACATCCTAAAAATGTAAATAAGTGCTGCATCACCAGAAGATCTGCCCACACAAAGTTGTATTCACTCAATAGATACATCACATTTCCAAATGTAGTAAAATAAATGATACCACAAAATAATACGATCTGGCAATTTTTAGAAATCTTGAAAAAGGAACTATAGTGTGTTTTCTTTTTATTTGACACTGATCAATTATTTTTACATAATATCTATGGCTTTTCAAGAAAGGACTTAATCATCGGAGAAATGTATTGCCTATGCAGAAACTCTAAAATTAGAAATGAAATTCAAAGAAAAGGCAGTGAAAATACAAAACATTGTCGATGTATATAAGTGTAAAACATTTTAAATTATTTTCTATTATATAGATATTATTTTAAAAAGGTAATTTTGATTTCATTCTCATAAACAGTTTTTAGGTATTTCCATATCAAACATTTTGCTTTATTAGTACACCCTTCACTCTTAATACAATACGGAGTATTTACTATTCAAATAATATATATATATATTAAATTTCAGCGATGAATTTACTCTGCGGATATGAACGCATATCTGTGAATATGAAAATCTGTGTCAAGAATGTGACATTGCTGGTAATGTATTTATGATAATATAATTTGCAGCGAACTTCCGTGATACCACATAATACACCAATTTGCTAGTCATCAATTATTGGCAGTATCACCACAGATAAATTAGGATGAACTCAAACTATGTGTTGCATTTTGCTTTGCACTACATCAATACAAGCGTTTAGTTGCGTAGAATAAGGTATTGGAGATCTAGTTTAAACTAAAAAAGATGAAATATATATGAAATATATATGAAAATTCATATTCAATGTGATGTATTAGAGCCATTCGCCAGGAATATGTTGCAATTTTGAAATTTGAAATTTGTTGTCATTATTTAAGGAGGTATTGTTAATAGAAGCAGTAATTTCTTCTTGTTGAATTGAACTAAGTCATTTGATAGATATGTGTTTTTCATGTTTTTGATTACGAGCGTAACCTGAAATAATTACCCGGCGTCGAAGACGCTACTTTTTTCCTAAAATAAATCTAAACAATCTACTATGCGTCCTGGGGGCCCAAGGTTGTTTATTATCTTTTTCAAATTTTTAGTTGTCACAGTTATGGTGCGCCCTCGAAGACGAAGCGTCTTCGGTGCCGGAAAATACGGTACATAAATTCTGCTTACTACTTTAAGCAGGGTAAAGCCCACATAAATATTTCATATGAACACCCAGAATTTAAGCTCTAGGATTATCTTTCGAAGTAATGTTGGTATTAATATATTCGCTTGGAACTAGCTTCCTACATTGAATGCTTGTTTTATGTGAGATGCTAATAGGTCCTTAGTTTAAGAGAAATCATTTTGCGAGTTGTAGAATATTAATCCACCACATAGAATCTCAATCTTTCTTTCTATACTAGGTTTGTTTTTTGTGTTTTCCTGTCAGGCAGAGATATAATGAAAGGCATTCTATCTGAAACTATTTCATGTTTTGTTAAACTATAACTACGTTAAGCATTGTGTCCGTCCTTCATTAAGATGATAGGGTCTGATATTATGTATCTACATACGTTTTCCCTCTTGATAATCGACCGTGTAGATGTTTACACATTTTGTGTAAGGTAGAAATTTAACAAGTGATTCTTGTATGAGATAAGCTAAGAAGTTACTGTGATGACATTCTTTCAGCTAATGATTAAGATCAAGATTCGGTTTTGATTATTCGGTAGCCAACTCTATACAGTTCAAAATCCTTATTTAATCAACCATACTACTGTGTTGATATGACCCAGAGATTAACGGAGAGCAATTAACATTTCACCAATCCGCTTCCGCACCATCACCTCTACTATATGGTCACCACAAATATATACACTTAGACAATTTAAATATACCCGAACTGCCTTATTTCAACAATACAATAATTGTTTCTACTTTAGGCACAAGGCCAGCAATTACCCAGTGCATTACTGGTACTTCACTGGGTAATTGCTGGTCTTGTGCCTAAAGTAGAAACAATTATTGTATTATTGTATTATTGTATTATTTCAACAATACAATAATATACTCTAAATATGATTGGTAACATTGCTCTTTGAAGTCTATTATATCTGATGTGGTGAATCTCTGAATACAATCCAGCCTTCGCAAGACATCTATTGACGCATCACCTAGTTGTATAAAGAAAAGTGTTAAGCAATTTACATAATTCGTAATACTTTTTATGTCAGGAACCTATACAGTTAAATTATTGCTATGCCATATTTCAACATTGGATGGATAAAACGTCAATGCGTTTATTTGAATATTTGCGCACAGAATGCAGAGAATAAATATGGAAGCTCTAAAATGGTATTTCGTCTGGTGTGCAACTATTTGTGTTGGGAAATCATTCAGTTTAGAACAGATCTCAACAAGACTACAAATATGTCTCTCCACACTACAATCTAATGCATATAAACATTTATCAAATGCGTATAACATTCAAGGTTTTATTTATTTCCCAAGAAATGTAAATTCGCCAGTATGCCCAAAGCCCTATATTTCTTGTTAAACATAAACACTAGAAATAGTGTAAGTTTATTTTACTCTTGTTTAACATTTCTCCCCGAATGTAATTTGCTTTCGGTAAGACATTTGTGTTTTGCTGTTGATCGAAATCTTATATCCGTCGATTAAATTCTCATTGATTGATTTTTATCCTATATATTTCATTCGGCGTGAATGAAATTAGATAAGGTTTTTAATAGTTTTACTCATAGTAAAGTACAGTAAAATAGACCGATCCAATAGTACTTTCTATCGTCGGTCATATAATGGAGATTTTATTATTTAACAACAGTGCTGGTTAACAAAATGTTAATTGAAACGTGCAGTCAGTAGTCGATATCAATTTACGATTGATTATTTTCTAATATATAGTTGGGGTGTCGACATGATATTTTCAGGCTCTCTGATAATAGCAGGCTCGACACATGTCTGTTATCAGTTTTAAGTTGACGGGCAAATAATATATTATTGGCTTTTAGGCAATTTCAGAATGATGAACTAAGAGAAAGGGTTACTGTAAAGAAAGGGGTTTGATACACACATATAAATGAGTAGGATGCACCTTTATGGTTCTGGTAGGAGAACAGCCGGGTAACCGAACGAGAGTCTGTTCTATCTTTAGAAGACATGGACTGAGTAGAGACATAACTGTGGCCCTTAAATTGTAGCGTTGTTGACATATCGCATGACCATCGACCCAGCGACCGGCCTTTTCAATCGACACTAAATTGATGAGAGACAAACTCGCTTAAGGTGGGCTTTAATCTTCGGCGTACCGAGACATTAACTAATATAAGTTACTTAATTATCTGCCATCGGAGAGTTGTAAAAATATATAATACAGTTGAATGTGTTGCCTTGTTTAAATATGAATTCCAGCTTTATGAATAATATATTCCAAAGTCTTTAGAGATGGTGACAACTAATAATATATGCATTCGGGAAATATTAGTTATGGTGTAAAGAAAAGAAATTACATTTATTCCGATCGATTCATCACTGATTTGTAATTATATTCATAATCATTGGCATAGCGATTCTCAAATGCACTATGAGATTTTTCCGATACCAATATTCGGTAGGGTGGCGGAGGTACATTTTAATATAATATTCAGAAAATATATAAAATCATGTACTGAATAGGATACAATATGTTATTGCAATATGAATTTTGTCTAAGCATATAGAATTCATCTTGCTTGTATTTATGTATATAGTGAAGATAAAATTGTTATGTTTTATGGGCTTTTTAATAGAAAGATAGGTAACATTCTCAGTCTAGTGTTACTATAAGAAATATGTCTATATCACTTTTAGCGTCAAATATGTTGATATAATTTTCCTAGTTGATAGAATCGTCTCAATCGTGTCAACATACATTTTTCATTTTTGCTAAAATAGGCTTTCAAAAGTCTCAGCTATATCAAAACATAGAACCAGTAATTATATATGTATTTTAAAAACGTCATGTAGTAAAGTTTCTATTTCAAATAACTGAGAAACATCAGATACGGTGTACAGAATGTGTATTCATATATCATATATACATTCATATACACGAGATAATTGAACTAAAGAGGAAAATGTATGCATATTGCTAGGGTCAGGTTTCTGAATATTTGCTGAAATAAATAAATAAAGACATAATCTACGTATTACTTGGATTATGTTCTTGCATTTCCTCACAGACATACAAACATACAATAATATATGGTCATACATGTATTGGACCGAGTATATATTTAACGTATAGTGTTATTATATTGCAGAAAGACACATAGATAAGGTTCTGGACAGAAAAAATAAAGATTGCTAGACAGAGGGATAGGAAATCATATAATCATATAGATATGCACACAGGTACTGAGACAGTCAATAGATAGAAAAAATAAATAGAAAAAATATATATATATACAGTTAGTTATACACATTGATAGATAGGAAGATATATAGATAGATATATATAGAGGGGGGGGGGAGAAGGAAATATAGATAAATAAATATTTGAACTCTTTTATTTCTATCGTCCGGGGTTACATAGATACATTGGTAGCTAGTTATAGAAACATGGTTTTAAACTAATGGCCACCCGAAAGTTGGATAAAGCTCGTGTAAAACGTTTGTAGTTGTGCCTATATGTGTGTGTGAGACGGAAAAAGAAGGGAGAGAGAGAGATGCGGGAATAGAAATGGACATATCAGAGTATATACTGCTCAACTGTCGACCTCCGAAACAGATATAGAAGATAGTGACTATCACGGGAAGAGGAATTTTATACAGTGACTTTAGATATTTCTCTAAGTAAATTATATTAATGCAAAGGATATAATCTATATTAATTATATAACAATACATTTAACACTGTTAGGGGTAAATTATACAAGTGGGGTATGCTTTTAATTCGTAAGTAAATTTATCGATGAATTACATTTAAGTAATACATTGAATAACGTTAATATATGTTGGCACAGACCCGTAATCAATATCAATCTTCTTCTCTACATCCGTTACCGGTCATGTCGATGTCCCTCATTCAGCCTACACTGTCTAGCATTGCTTTCTGAAATTACCCTGTTACACTGACGAACAACCTTCAGCGTTGTGGTTGGTCTCCCAACTCGTCTGCTAGCATCAGGTTTCCGGAAAATTACACAGACATCTGTCTTACGTAAATTGCAGAAAGAATTTAAAATAGGATGATCCTGAATAGGATCAAACCAAATATATATAGACAACACTCTAAATTCCAGCCAAAATGACTTTTCAGTCATTTCGCTCTACTGCCTCACACATCTTAGCTCTAAGAAAGACTGTTGAGGTGGTATGGAATCACAAGAAGGAGGCAGCTCTTGTGTTCATAGATATCAAAGAAGCCTTTTGATTCATTCGAGCAAAAAAAGAGGTACACATTATTTTCGCTTTAGGGATACACCATCAAATCGGGAAAGCAATTGTTGAAGTTGTTTGTAGTTGCTCATATGAATTTGTAAGTGTTATTATGTGGTGAGATCATTCACATACGTATAGTATTACTTCTGATAATGGCGGTGGATAGGCAGTATCAATAGGAGGCCATGCTTTGCAGCATTGAGTTACGCGCCTTTACGGTCTGAGTTCAAATCCTGCCGATGTCTACTTTGCCTTTCATCCTTACGAGGTCGATAAAATAAGGTACTATTAATCCACTGGTATAATCACTGGCCTTTTGCCCAAAATTATCAACAATTATTACTTCTAATACAATTACCCTACTTGAACAAATGCCAGGAACCCTACAGCTGCAATTAGATATAAAGTTGTTAGTATTCTGATGTCAGTTTCATTTATTATTAAAGTTAGATATAACATTATTCATTCAGGAAAACCTAATTGCATTATTACCATTATCATAATAATTATAATTGTTAATAGTAGTACCATTGTATTCAAAAGGCCGGTATATGTCATACTTACTGACGCACACTATGTCTAAAACAGAGCTTTTAGTTTAATATGAAAAACAATGAAGACTCATCTACACCACCATATAAGGAAAGTCATTTTTCTTAGTTCACGTGAAGTTTCTTTCGAATATGTCCTGCCTTGATTATACATATTTCAAGACGGGAAGATTACATTCCGACAACAATCTAGCCACTACATTTAAACACATCTACATAGATTATTCTTTGAAATAGATATCCTTTGTATAAATAAAAATGCACTAACAATCAATAATCTGCTAAAATTACATTGCATTCATTGCATTTCTTCTTTACGATCACATGCAATTACATAAACTGGAAATACTTATTCCGCCATCTGAAACAATAGGAAAATATTATGGTTATATTACCCTTAGAGGTTAGCCAATGCAAATTTTGCACTTATATCTCCAAGGTATTACGTTTTTCATCATATCATTTTGTGTTGTCAAAATAAGTAGCGTACATTAATAGATTCGATTTCAAGACATATTTCCGGTTAAATATTCCTCAAATAGTTGATAGTCTAGCGTACCACTACTCTTCATATTACTAGAATGAATTGAGGCGTACATATTTGCATTGAGTTCAATATGTTTAAGATATCTCTACTTTTAATGATAGAATGGCATAGTGTGTATCAGGATGAATATGCCATTATGTATAATATAGAGGAAAGTTGTCTCTTCGTGTGTCCGGTTTGTACTCATAAATTAGAGATGAACATGCAGAAAACTTTATATATATATTCACTATACCACCGGGAAATTAATGGTAAACAGGGATTTGCTTTACCAAGTATGCAATATACTGAAATTCAATTTTTCATATTTCCGTATGAATGTCGAAAACACTGGCTATTTTGTTTTGCAACTATTTTTCTACTGTAGAGAGAAATAATTGTTTCTACTTTAGGCACAAGGCTAGCAATTCACCAGTACATTACTGGTACTTTATTTTATCGACCCCGTAAGGATGAAAGACAAAGTTGGTGCGCGAGAGAAATATAGTGGAAAGAAAGAGGGCGAAAAAAAGCGTAAGGATGAAAAGGGCGAATGAAGAGCATAAAAAAAGTAAAGAGTTAAAAAAGCGAGTAAAAGGGAGGGAGAGAGAGAGAGAGAGGAGAGAGAGAGAGAGAGAGAGAGAGAGAGAGAGAGAGAGAGAGAGAGAGAGAAAGGAGGGGTGAGGGAAAACAGGAGAAGGAAGAGGAAAAGAAGGGAGAGAGAATGAGTGGGGAAAATAGGAAAAAGACGGAGAAAGGAAGAGAAAGAGAAATGACAGGTGAGGGACAGGTCAAGAGAGACGAAAGAGGATAGCAATGGAATGAGAGGAAGAAAGATGGTAGAATACGTGAGAAGATGAATCTGAGATATGAAACAACCATGAGAAAGAAGACCTTAGATAAGGGGAAATGTAAAGAGAAAGAAATTGACACATACCGAGATAGTAACAGAGATAGAATGTTATCGAGATCGAAGGATGAAAAGATACTATGATAGATAGATCGGTAGGTAGAAATAGAGAGAGACAGAGAGGGAGAAAGAAAGGAACATGTATTGAAATTGGAATAAGAAAAGTAATATTAGCTTAGAGAATATGAGGGCAGGCAGGTTTCTTTGATCAGGACGCTACATCAGTAACTGTGGCTGGGTGTATATTGTCGGAGTTTAGCTTTAAGCTATATCTGTTATTGTATTAAATATATCTATATATCTATCTCTCTCTCTCTCTCTCTCTCTCTCTCTATATATATATATATATATATATATATATATATATATATATATATATATATATACATATATATATATATACATATATAAACATATATATATATAGAGAGAGAGATTCGTGTATGTGCGTCTCTCTCTCTCTATATATATATACATATATATATATATATATATATATATATATATATATATATATATATACACCAACGCCCTGACTGTCGTCGTCTCAGCCAGTACTGTGCTCGAATCGAATAATAAGGCATCTCTTGTCATCTGTCTTCATTTCAATTTTCCTTACAATAAAATATGCTACAATGCAATTAAATTGGATCATATATGAAGGGTTTGTGGAGTTTTCCTAATTCATGTCCATTGCGTCACTTACTCTCGTTGGGAATTGCAATCGTTTGAAACGAAATTGAACATGTGTTGATATTAGTGGCATTCTAGTTAAGAGTGCGAGATCTGCTTTATCACATCCAATGAGGATATTAGCTTCGATAATCTGATGCTGTTGTTCAGTCACAACCGCACAAGTTCCAATGCACAATATAGGCTGATCCAAGTTTGTGAGAAGCATCGTGACATCCCTTCTCTAATTGATGCTCGTGTATTAACATACTGGATTGTTTTTTATGTTAATTTACAAATATACAAACTTTAGCTGTAGAGGCATGTGTATCAAGTTGTTTTAGACTGCTTTCAAATTCATTCTCCAACTAGATGATATTTTCGGCAAATTGAAAGTCACCCACTATATTTCAGCCTCAGTGCTAATGTTTAAATCATGTTCAACGCGAATAATTTCTCTACTTGCTCTATCTAATGGTGAATGGTATATTTAAGAAATTTGAAAACAAGCAAACATTTCCTTTGCAACTATTCTGTATATATATATATATATATACAGGAGAGATGACCCCTTAGCCTTTGTCAAGGCAGAATTCTAGGAGAAGGAAAACTCTGATATAACACCTGCAACCCTGATGGTATCCAATGATGTTGACTTGTTCTTCTTTTTGGTAAATATCATCTTGGTTAAGAGAGTGGGACTGGCTTTGTGCAGTGCCTTTGCTCACTATAAAAGCTTTACGGCACAGGCATTGCTTTATATCTGGAGATCTCTCTGCACTTATCGTCACATGGTACCATGGGCCCAGCACTATGTGTCAATAATTGTCACAAGTGTAGTGTTTGTACCAGAGTTTTGAAGTCGCTGGCTGGACTAAAATGTCACACTCGTTCAGCGCATCGGTAGGGGGTTCTCCTACATGGATATAAAGTAGTGGCCGTACTCGAAAACGAGTTGGCAGCCACCATATATATATATATATATATATATATATATATATATATATATATATATATATATATATATTGAGTATGTGTTAGTTGTTTACCTACACCCTAGTATGCAGTTAGGATCACTCAACGAAGTGCGCAGGTTGGTTTGTTCACTCCGGAGTAATGTAAAATAATTGTTTCTACTTTTGGCACACGGCCAGCAATTAACAAGTGCATTACTGGTACTTTATTTTATCGGCCCAGTAAGGATGAAAGGCAAAGTTAACCTCGACGTGATTTTAACTCAGACAATAAAGGGACGTAACTATGCTTACGGTCTGAGTAATATAAAATAATAAGTGTAAGTCAAACATGTTAAAGTCGGCTTCGTTTATTCCAATTCGCTGCTATACATTTTTCAGTGACAGCCAGTATTGGCTGTGACCTCATCAGGGTAGTAACAATTAAGGCAGTAAAAACATGAAATAATGATGTTGTAATGGGTTCTACCCTGTTAATTTATCGATATGTCCAGCTCCTGGGCGTGCTTTTATTCCTCAAAGGAACAGGAATCATATGATTCCAGTTCCTTTGAGTGTGTTTGCATGTGTCTGTAGGGGTAGTGATATAAAAGGCAATAGTGTTTCTGAACGTGACATTAGAATAAACAGTGTATTTATAGTTATTGGTTCAATTATCATCTCTTACCAACACTACAACCACCATCATAAACATCAGCATTAACATCGTCCACATTCTTATCATCAACTTCGCATGAGCAGATGAAAGTGTTTTTAAAATTCGTAGTTTTTAAAATTTGATTTGTTAGTTTTTTCAATGTTTTCTTTTTTTCTTATAAAAAGTTCTATGACCGTAACATGAATGACAGTGTGGTGGATTAGCAGAACAGTTAAAGCATCAGACAAAATACCTTAATATATGTGTTCCAGCTCTTTTGAGATCAACATTGTCTTTAACATTTTCATTAACATATTTCTAATGAAAAATACACTGCTTATAAATTTAAAATACCTTTGGTAAAAAAGCAAACATTTAGAGGTATTTTCAAGGAACAAAACACACTTTCTTACGTAAGAGTATGCTAAATGTTTTTTTTTAAAGAAATATAAACACCTTAAAATAAAAGATTACATCGTAGAACTAGGGAAGGTTTTATGCGGTTTGGTATCAAAAGGGTTAAAATTGCTTTTCATCGGAAATCTGTTCAATGAGGGTTGACTCAGGTGAAGACGACATGAATATTATATATCTGTAATAACTCATATTCCGGCAAATATACACAGACACACACATACATCCTATCATTTACTTTCCCTAAATAAATAAAACCGTATCTTCTTTAGAAAAAAAGATGTGAAAAGAAATTGGAAAATTATTTGTAACTAGGTACTTCGAAAAAGGTTATTACCACAAAATAAATGATGAGTTGATACAGCAATATCTTGCTCACTCTTTCTCTCTCCCATTCTACGAATCTCTCTCTCCCATTCTACGAATCTCTCTCTCTCTCTCTCTCTCTCTCTCTCTCTCTCTCTCTCTCTCTCTCTCTCTCTCTCTCTCTCTATCTCTCTCTCTCACTCTCTCTCTCCCTCTCTCCCCCGCCTCTTTCTCTCTCACTCTCTCTCTTTGTTTTGTGCCACTTTAGCATGCAGTCTATCTGGTCATTTACATTTCAGCATGCGATCCACCTGCACATTTATAGTTTAGATTGCGTTTCATCTGCACTTTCACAGTTCAGCGTGCGTTCTTTCTGCACATTTCCTGTTCAGCATGCTCTCGGCATCATCTACAAAAATATAATTTCCCTCATTTTCTTTCATTGGCATCCTATCATAATCGTTCGATGGCTTGTGTACGTGTTCTATCGTTGTATCCATATGGTGTTATGGTGGTTTACTTAAGGTAGCAATAACCCATGGCATTTAAATAACCATAAGCAACCACCATTCATACATAAGATATTTGTTGTTAGACTTTTATATAGACAGTTGAGAAGCCCTCAAGTCACAAAGTATTAAGAAAAAGCGTAATTACAGGGAATAAATTAATGCTATGAAATGTCACAAATTCTTGGTATCAAGTAATGTCTTGGAAGAATAGTTATACTACGTATACAACGTTTACTACTGTAGATTGCAAGCTAAAGTTGCACTGCTGTATTCAATGGTCTAAAATGACTTTACCAACATATTCAAAGCATGGTTACGCATGTTTGAAACAAGTACGATTTATTTCGAAAGCTTTAGCAAAACTACAAAATCCGAAGAGAAGAATATATAACAATGAATTAATATATTTAGTTTAGTTTTTAGTTTTCTTTGTCTGTCTTTATTCATTTATATACAATATCATTTATTTGTCGTTGTTGGAGTTTCATGTTTAGTGATATTTCTTTCATATCTGTTGTAAATAATAATTGTTTCTAATTTTTGGCACAAGGTCAGTAATTATCCCATTGCATTACTAGTACTTTATTTTATCGACCCCATAAGGACGAAATGCAAAATTAACCTCGGCAGGTTTTCAACACATACCTCAAAGCATGGCCTCCGACCTTCTACCGATACTGCCAATCCACTTCCCTATATAATCGTTCTACTACAGGCACAAGGTCAGCAATTTTTGGCGAGGGGAAAGTCGATTAAATCGACTCCAATGCGTGACTTGTACTTTATTCTATCGACCTCGTAAGGATGAAATGCAATGTTAACATCGATGAGATTTGAACTCAGATTATAAAGGACCGTAAATCCATGCTGCAAATTATGGTGTCCTATCCTCTACCGATACTGCCAATCCACCTCCCTAAATAATTGTTTCTACTTTTGGCACAAGGCCAGCAAATACCCGGTGCATTACTGGTACTTATTTTATCGACCCCGTAAGGATGAAAGGTAACGTTAACCTCGGCAATAATTATGCTTATTCATTGTTGCTGTCACTGTTAGCAGAACTGGTAAAATATATATTGATATGAACGTATAAATACTGAATATTCACTATATGAAAGAATAAGACGGTGGCGGTTCATTACAGTATTGCATAATGTAATCGTAATTTAGCGCTTCGTCAGGTGGAAACAAGTGGAAAGACAGAAACAATTTTTTTAGAAAACAAATATCGAAATTAGAAAAGGAAGATATGTGAGTGTATGTGTGTTGTTATTGATTTGTGCGTGTCTCACCATATATACAGGGTGAAGCTCCAAATCAGACAAACATGTTAATATGTAACAATATGTGTTTGATCACAAATTTATGCAAAATGCTACAGGATCACATCTTTGTGAATGTCTACTTATACCTCAGATTATGTATTTGTGTACGTAGTTGTGCTTTATTTTATTATGTCCTTTATGTAATACTACATTTTAGTGTCAAATTTTTAGAAGGGTTAGGCAAACCATTTGGCACTCTAAATAAATACATCACTACTGAAACAATCAAAACAAAATATTAACTAAATAGAAAAACAGACATAACCGCTTACAATGTTCATGACAAAATGCATAAAAGTAACGAGATGAAGATATTAAAACAAAGTTTTACAGCAGGCTACGGTGTACGTGATAATTTATAACGAACAAGTGAATTAACGCCAGAGAAGTAAACATAGGTGTGATTAAATGTGGTGGAGTAAGGTTATACGTGGTGAAAGCAACAGAATACGTCTCAAACAAAACAGTTGGAGGCGTTCTTTGATTAATCGTAATGTTCGTCGTTACTGCTCTTGTTTGTAATTGGCAGTATCGGTAGGGGTTTCGGTTCCATGCTTTGACGCATACAGATACAGCCCTTGCCATTCCGAGTTCAAATCCCGCCGAGGTTAACTTTGACTTTCATCCTTAAGGAATCGATAAAATGAAGTACCAGAAAGGCACTGGATAATTGCTGACTTTGTGACAAAAGTAGAAACAATTATTACTTCTTAAAACATATGTTTAACATTATGAACATTAAAAGCAAGCTATGGATTATGGAGGCTTCAAGTGAATACTTGGAGCAATATACTACAATCTCATACAACGTGTATCAAATACATCTGTCTATATAAGCGCTATAATATGTAATTCTTGAATGCAAAATGAGAAAGGTACAATATACATACATACGTACATATATACTACAAACATACACATATGCTCACACAAACACACACACACACACACATATATATATATATATATATATATATATATATATATATACATACGCAGGGGCATTGCAATGTTCAAAATTAAAGGGAAGGAACTCATTTATAAAGCGTCAAGAAACATAATCTATATAAATATATGTTTTGTTTAAATTCAAAACAAGTTATAATTAAAAAATATATTTAAACATGTTGTTGGTGGGGCAGTTAGACAGTGTGCTTATGTTGTTATTTTGCATGGGCAGATTTTAAACGAGAATCTCTTAAGTCAGTTCCCGCAAGGAAAGTTTGGTATTAACATCCACTCGCGATGTATTACGTGATAAATATTGAATTGCATATAGATTTTACTGGATTCATTACGATGGACATTTTTATCTTTCGCAAAATATGCATCCATATAATTTGAATGATTCAAAATGTTTTAGCAGAATAAAAGTCGGAATTACAACGGCATTGATATATTAGTAAATTATATAGAATTTTAGGTTATTATTTGAAACTAGATAAACATACATATTGCGTCGTAATGAAAAGCTTAAAATATTTCATGTATTTGTGTTTTATGTTAGAATATAATAATTTATGCACCTCAGCGTAGTTGATTCTGTGATATAAAGGAATTGCAGAGTTATAATTTGAACATAATTTCAAATACGAATCAACTATCAGATTGAACGTTCAGCTCTCGCTGTTTTGTCGAGGTATTGCATTGAACGTATTATCATTATAGATGATTTTTTTCCTTGAACATTTCATAAATTTCTTGACGTAACTCTAGAAATAATCTCAACGATAAAATATATTTTTAAGAAATGCAGTTTTATAAAGCATTCAACGTAACATGAAGAAAATCATTTCATGAATCATCATTTCAATGATAAGTTTAGGTGTAAAAGGTGTATGCTACGCAATTTAACGTTTATATTCCCCGGGGGATTAATGATTCGAGCATTGCTCTGGATTTAAATCCCTGATCCATGAGGTGTATTGGGTCATTGAGCAAGACACTTTTCATCGCGTGGCTAGAGTTCACTCAGTTGTAGAAAAGTGTTGAAATGGTTCTCTTCTCAAGCTATTCCCAAGGTCTATGTTAAGGGATTCTCCTTTTGTGTATTGGTGTTTGGTGTTTGGTGTTTTGGGTTGTTGGTTTGACTGTTTGTGCATATTTTCTTGTGTTGTTAAATGTTTTACGAAACGGTTGCATGTGTGTTGTATTTGCTTCAATTCCGCTTCATGTTTAAGGAACCAATTTTCTTTCTGTTCCCATCGTTGAAGTGATATAAACGCTGACTTCTCACAGTCTTGCTTCCGGACATTTCGTAGGCTTTGTAAGATTGGTATTTCAGATTGTTTAGTACATTTTCCTTCCATTCTCTTTCATTCCATGTGCAAAAAGTACCCTTGTATTTTTGTACATTTGAAGTAACTTTTAAATGCAGGTCCTATTTCCATGATCATTTTGTTGAGTGCCATTTTCCCCGAAGTTTTCTTTGTTGTTCTGTTTCGTTAGATATCAGTTTTATATGTACTTCTCTGGGTAAGATCACTAGGGTAATGTGTTCTATTTCACATATAATCCAGGTTTGTTTGAATTTTTCAAAATGTTAAACAATGTAAATATCCCATATTGCAAACACTTTTTATTCGAAAACGTGTCCCGGAAAGTAGTTATCTAAATACTAATGCGTAAGTTTTAGTACTTTGACATGACAGCTAGGTTATGTTAAATATTATAACATCGTTCCAGCCGTATCTTAAAAGTGAAATTGAATAGATGGAAATTATTTGAAAGCACATCTCATGAGCTGTACATGTAATTCAAAGACCATCCATGTTACAAATTGTGGCACACCGAATCTCTCTGCAAATTACCTTGACAGTAGACGCGTCTGAGAAATGCTCAACCACTTTTATTTTCCATTTCGCTAGCCTTGTAACGGCAGTTCAGAAGACCAAATATATGTGTTACGATAAGATTGGCGTAGGTGTTGTCAATGATATGCTTGTTGTAAGCTGAGAGCGCTGTTGACAACATACTGTTTGCAATCCTGATGTTTTTATTTCTTATCCTCACTTTCACCGTGCTTCCATCATACGTGATATTCTCATCCTGTCGAAGATATTTGCAGTTCTTACCCAAATCTAAAACCTTTATTGCCAAGCTGTCCATGTGTAATGTGTCGAATCACAGTACTAGTCTTTCTCGTTTTGCCATAAAACTGCACAATTAGACTCACTAAATATTATGCCTCTACTGTGAATTATCAATTAATAAGAACGATTTCATTCTCATGAATCAAAACCACTATTTTATTATCGTCTTTCTTAATATACTTAAAGGACGCACACAAATGTCTATACATATTTATATATACAGCCATACACACGCATGCACAACATACACACATATTCCACATTCTTGCATACAAGATTGGATTTACAATAAATAAATTGTGTTACAAATATTGTTCTGTGGTGTCTAAAAGATAAAACCAAAAAGCCTATCAGTGGACTCAGCTTTAACATGACTAGGACACGTTTATCCTTGCTGATAGGGCCCCTGCTGGTGGGTTGCTGGGGCAAATGTCCCATCTGCTCCACCATACATCTGGCCCTGACAACATTAACCTATAGTCACTAGTATTCGTCTTTAATCTCCGAGAAAAGAGGTGACAGTAGGACATTTCCATTTTTATTCATGATTCCCAGAACCGTCATTGTTGCCAGGAACAGGAAACGTTGTGTGCATGATCTTCGGAATGTCATTATAGCCTCAGCATAAACATCTCTCATGCTTTCGGTCCTGTCCAAAATGTTCTCTTGGGTTAAAAATCATATCATGTGGTATTTGATGTTTGAAATTCCACAAGGTCTTTTCAGGAATGGGACGCTTATATTCTGTATTAGACGGTTATATTCTGCATTCTCAGATAAGGATTAGCCTCTCCGTATCGCATATGACTTGTATCGAAGGTCCACATGCACGACCCTTCAGGTAGTGTGTCTTTGACCACATTAGCAATAATACGAAATGCCTTCCTGTGGTTTCTACAGCAAAGTTTCTGTAACTTCCGTACACCTTTATGTGTGCTGATCGGTTTATCGCACTTAGCTTCCATTTTACGTTTGGCTACTTTTAATAGAATACTTTTCAGTGGCTCCCGTCTCTTTTTTAACTTTGATTACAAACGAACGTGAAACATGTAAATCTCTATTTTCTACCTTTCAGATATTGATTTCAGCATGTCTTTTTATTTGCTGAGTTACCCTGATATATGTCATCATTTATCTGAAAGGAAATGCAATTCAGAATAAGCTAGAACACAGTTAGACTTATAAAAAAGCTGTTCTCAAAGAACTGAGTAAACCTGTATATATAACCAGGCCTAAATTTCACATTCTTTATCTTACGTCACAAATCCGCAGAGAAAGCCTGCGTGTATGACAGCTGAATTATCTTATGTGGGGTGTTGTTTGAGCACATATGTTTGTATAATATATATGCTATTATGAAAGTTTTTTTTTATTTGACTGGATTAAATGAGTATTTACTAATTTTAGCACATCTATAATTGCGCAAAATCTTATGCCATGCAAAATATCTTACCTTTCATTTAGTCTTTCATTTTTTATAAACTGGAGTGCGGATGGAAAGCTTTATTATCCATCCAAGGGAAATTGCGGCAGCTGGTATTATTTCATCCCTGCCCCACCCCAACCAGCATTTTGATATCTAATTTACTTCACACAGAATATATTCCTCATTTAAAGGTTATGCACTAAAAGATCACACCGCTGCTAATGATACCATTAATATTGATTAATTTTCAATATTACGTATATTACGTAAGTAACAGTCCGTAGAGATGTTGGGCAAATGTTGTACATTTTATATATCGTAAATAACCAGTTTCTCTTTACTTGTGTAGGAAATCAGATGTAATACATGAATACCTAGTATATTGGAAATGTAATGTTAATTCACATTACAGACTGATGTAATGTGCGATAAGGCTATCTTTACGTAAATATGTTGCTCATTTAAACAGACTACCGTATTCATGATATTATCTAATAAATCTTTACTTTTATCGGATTCTGATATCTAATTAACGCTTTTGTTTTTGATAAAATTGGTCATGCAAGCACCTGACAAATAGGAAATGGCTTTTAATTGAATCTTATTGTTTCTTTATGAAGATAAATACCATTAACAATTTTTACGACTCAGTAGCTACGGATATTTGAATGAATAGAGACTATTTTGTTCAACTCTGTGAAAACATATATAAGCAATTAAAATAATGCGAATTACAATAATTGAAATCTTAGATTCTCTGCAAATATTTCAATCTATTTTCCGATGGCTCTCTCACTATATCTCTGTCTCTCACTCACAATATCTCTGTCTCTCACTCACTCTATCTCTCTATATATCTTAATATATCTTATTAGCGCTCACTACTCCACTCTCTCTCTCTCTCTTCTCACGTCTATGCAAACATAATTATAGCTAATATCTTAGAAAAGTAAACTAAAATAAATATAAAGGTAAATCAAAATATTGATTGAATATTTCACACACACAAACACACTTACACACACATACACACATATACATACATACCCCCTATATATATATATATATATATATATATATATACATACATCCATATATATATATATATATATATATATATATATATATATATATATATATATATATATAAATATATAAATTAATAGTAACTGTTCTATATAAACATGAATTTGCTACTTTAAAACATGAATTGAAATATCTGATTCAGGTCCTTTTATTAATAGTGGCAAACCTACTGAACTGTATCATAAAATATGTTATCAAATCGGTCTCTTTGTTTGCCATTTTACGTTCACAGTTTTAGAAATTGCATTTCCTTAAACAAAATCAGATGATGATATTATGGACGACAGCATCATTTTCAATGTACTTTTGTCCGTCTTATTACGCTTTTATTATTAAGGATTAACGTCCATTATCTTTAGAAAATATCCATTCAACCGTCTTATAATATATTCTAAAGAGAAATACTTTAAAAAAAAAGAACTATATATATATATTTTTTTTCAATATAGCCACTAATGAATTATAAATCCATTTCTAAAGCAACTATTTTATATTCTGGATGTAAAATCGTATATATTTGCATTAGATGGGGTTAAATATAATGTTTGCGTCTATATGATATAATGGAAAATAATCTACTTCTATAATATTTCGGTACGCATATACGTAGAATCCCTTTTGCAAGCTAACAAATTATTCTGATATCATTTGATTTAGTAGTGTATTGCGTATTAGATCGACCGCACGCCCAAGCCGACAATAGGGAGTAGTATAGTCTATCTGCCATTGACACGAATCGTCAAAGACGGGATATAATTAGCATTATTGCTACTTGGTTTATATTGCGAGATGCTCTCCCTTTAGGATCGAGATCATTGGCCCCTTGAGTCGATAATCTTTACATTAAATACACGAGGAATTCCGAGAAAAATAAAACGATAACCCTATCAGATTTAACTAAAAGCATTTTCTACTTGATCAGAATATATGTCAAACATGTTGCTTTCCATAATATACTAATTTGAATAGGTTTCAACCGACAAAAACATTATGAAATATATATATATCTTATTATAATCGTTGCCCTTACAGGCTTAACAGGAAACAAATGCATTATAAATTTATCTAGAGATGGATTCTTTGAAACCGGCCACCAGACTTAGTTTGAAACAGAAACATTGCCGAAAGCTCTTTCCTGAGGTATAATTGTATATGTATGAGAGTATATGGTGATTTCTCTCTTGAAATGTTTCTAGTTTAATAAATGCATGAACACTATCAGTTTAAGACAAATTCCAGAGAATTATTTTGGAATTTTTAGAGTGATATTCCATGCAAGTGACGGAAGAGTCTGAAAGCGATGAAATGAGAAACAGTTTTGTTTTAATTCAGTTGCATAATGTTCTTACAGGTTCGGAACGATAAGGATGCAACATACATATATTAGCAATTTTACAATATGGTTCTTCCTTGAAAATATATATTGTCAAAAACAGATCATAGCTGATAAATTTCGTTTCTAGAGAGTGCAAGGCATACGATGTGCTGCAACTGTTGCAATAATTCGTATGTGGACTTTTCATGTGAGATTACCAGAGATTGTGTGGAAACTTCGAATGGTATCGCTGCGTAAATTTGAACCTGCGGTTAGGATAAGTTGTCTTATATCCGTTCATACAGCAACAATTTACATGGGCATGGCAGTGAGAGCTCATATATACTTTATGAATTCTAACATATTCTCTCACCATTAATTTAAAACAAGTAATATTCATTTGTATAGTAGCTTTATTTTATATCACTATATTTCTTCTTAATAATGCGATACTTCGTGATTATATATGCAACATATTTTATCTTAGTAGGCTTATTTTTATTGTTTGCTAATCTCCATGTAGTACCAAGACCAGCGTACAATTTGTTTTAATTAGGTTATGGGCGATATTAGCGAAATAACACTGGGTAATAGATGCATATATGTTTTATTTGAATCCCTTTGAGTAATGGATTGGAAAATTCAGTGGAATGATTGAATGAATATTTGTTTGAGTAAAGGCATAACAGTTACACCAATTGTATATTTCAACTCTCCACCATATATATATATATATATATATATATATATATATATATATATATATATATATATATATATATATATATATATATATATAATACATTATAAAGAAAGAAGAAACAGTAGATATAATTAATAAGATATACCATGCCCAAATTCCTTCATTAGTCCTAGACTACGTAGTTTCGTGGCATATTATGCAAAAACTCTACATCACAGAGATATAGTCATTTTTGTGAGGTTTGCCGACCTATCAAAAGGATACCCCATTAAGAGTTTCAAAACACATCCGTAGGACGCAAGATACCAACCCGAAAGGCGGAGGAGAAGTCAATCAAGTGATATAGCAGTCAAGAAACAGAGTTAAGCCTCTTACAACCAAGAAAACAATACCACAATATTCTTAAACTATACAGACACAGACCCCCACCCCATATATATATATATATATGTATATATATGTATATATATATATATATATATATATATATATATATATATATATATATATATATATATATATATATATATATATATATATATATATATATGGGGTGGGGGTCTGTGTCTGTATAGTTTAAGAATAAGAAGACAAACACAGCGATACAAACACAAAGTCTTATTAGTTTCACATTTGAGAATGATGGTAAATAAATAAAAAAGTTGATAAGTAAACGTTTAATGTATTGGACATTAGTCTTACATCAAGGAAGAGAACATTTCGGAAAGAGAGGGAGTTGTTTGGTAAAATGTATGTTAAATGTGTAGGAGAAGGATTTACATATATATCAACATCTGGGTTATGAATAGATATGGGGGACGCAGCATTGGTATTGGAGCTAAATGTATTATGTATATTGGACACCAAGTTTTAGCATTGTTAGCCATTTCTTAGAGTCTGTCTAGATTAGCCATCAAAATCGGAGCCTACTGCCTAAAACGTCTAAGATGTTACATTCTGGATATGTCGTCTAAAGACCTTAGGCTATCAGAATGTATAGTCCTCAGTGAAATATGCATATCGGAGTTTTAAATATACCTGAATCAACTGAATATCGCTTACTATATATATATATATATATATATATATATATATATATATATATATAAATTATTTAGGTTTGTTGGTTCACCACTAGAGAGAACTGGTCATTCCGTATGGTCAACCTCGATGTAATATTACGGAGAGCACTCAACGTAATGCAACTCACCCGTCTTCGTTTGTGTAGTTGGTGGTGCGAGTACGGATTTAATTATTATAAAATAACAGGAGGCTGGACTGGTGTAATTTTCCAAAAGGTTTATTATACTATGATCATTTCAATGACCGGTTTCAGAATGAAACCGGTGACATCATCAGGTATTCGAAATATAACAAATGATTATAATAGACAAAATGCATGGTGCTGAAAATCAGAGACATGAGGGCGACCGAACATATAGCAGCTGCTACCTCTACTTGAGGGCGGCCGACTGAGGTAGAAGTTGCTAAATGTTCGGTCGCCCTCATGTCTCCTATTTTCAGCACCATGCATTTTGTCTATTATATTCATTTGTTATATTTCGAATACCTGATGATGTCACCGGTTTCATACTGAAACCGGTCATTGAAATGATCATAGTATAATAAACCTTTTAGGGAATTACACCAGTCCAGCCTCCTGTTATTTTATAATATATATATATATAAATAAACGATCGTAAGCCATATTCAGTTGATTCAGGTTTATTTAAAACTCCGATATGCATATTTCACCGAGGACTATACATTATTATAGCCTAAGCTCTTTAGACGACAAAACCAAAATAAACATAGGCAGTTCCTAAGAAACCTTTAAAATATGAAAAGTTTAATATCTTCTCCGAAAACAGAATTTGCTTTCGCGGTACAGGGGGCCGGCTGAAATCGTGGTGTTGTTTTATCAACAGAATATGGCCTCCGATCTTTTATTAATATATTAGCAATGGTACCCGGCGTTGCACGGGATTAGGTATTTTGGAACACGGGCCGCCAACAGACCTAATCGTGGAAAAACTGCATGCCTGAACAATATGTAAAAAAAATAAACCGAATACTCTGATGGCTCGATAATCTTTAAGATTTTCCTCGATGAAGCAGGAAAAATGCAGGTTTTCACCTAGGGGATCAAGAAAATACATTTTTTTTTAGGTCCATACTATGCCTTGAAATTTCGGGAAAATCGGCTAGATGTAACGACTCCAAAAAGCCCTAAGAAGCTGAAAAAAATGAAGTTTTTCACCCAATGCGGGCCCTAGGCCATAAACAAGTTGGATTTTATTTGCTCACGGTATGAACAAAAGACTGACTAATACATAGTTACAATTTCAAGGAAATAAGTCTGACGTAACGCCTCAAAAAACTAATAAAAAGCTTAAAAAACGCAGTTTTTCACTTAATGCGGGCCCTAGGAGATCAAAAAGTTGATTTTTTTATGTGCATAACACTCCATCAAACATATGTAATACACCTGTAAAGTTTGAAAAAAGCCGGTTGGAGACTTCTCGAGTTTTAGGTATTCAAACTTACAGACCCACAAACACACACCCACACACAAACAGACATCCTCAGGGAAGTGACGTAATGCAGACAGCCAGGCATACAGACATATATTATAAAGGGGCGACGTTATATGTATGTATCTATCTAAAAAGAGAAAGACTAAGAATTATAGAGAGAGATCGCTAAATTGCCTAATGCGGTCCCTAGCACATTGACAATTGGAAATTTATTTTGCTCAGAACACTCCCTGAAACATAAGTATTGCATGTGTAAAGTTTGAAAACAGTCGGTTGGTTGCTTCTCGAGTTTTAGGGATTCAAACTCACACACAGACAGAGAGACATCCTCAGTTTTATATATATAGATAATGCTCTCTCTTGTAACATTTATACAGGCCGCTGAGCGCTTCTTTTTATCTGCTTCAAAACCAACAGACCACGGGGTGATCCGCACATCCTTGTTCTTTTTGTCCCTTATTCTCACTTTCTCTATATATATAGATATATACATATGTGTGTGTACGTATACGTGTACAATTAATTTGATGATTACTTATATTTTGCTGTTTTAACAGCTATCCTTGCGTAGAGTTTTTCTCAATATTTTATGAATATATAAAACTCCGAGTTGGTATCATCAATGTAAGCACAATGAAAGGAAGAGCACGAGAAATCGTAGAATTGCTAGAGCGAAAGGAAATTGATGTATGCTGTGTGCAAGAGACTAGATGGAGAGGAGAGTCTGCTAGAGTCCTTGTAGGAAAAGGTCAGTGCTACAATTTTTTTCTGGGTGGGAAATGACGATGGGATGGGTGGTGGAGGTACACTACTAGCTGACAAGTGGGTAGATAAAGTAATCTCAGTGTACAGGGTAAATGCAAGAATCATTAAACTGAGACTAGTCCTGAATAAAACAATTACCACAATAATATCAGCTTACGCACCCCAATCGGGGTTGCCAGGCGTACTTAAGGATAGATTTTACGAGTTCCTAATGCACACTACTTCTCTAACAGATGACAATGACTTCCTAATCATCGCAGGAGATTTTAACGGACACGTAGGTAAACACTGTGGCGGCTTCAATAGATTCCATGGAGGCCACGGGGTTGGCACAAGACATGAAGAAGGATTCAGACTTCTAGAATTCTACGACGCCAATGACATGTCGATATGTAACACAAACTTAAACAAATCCGACAACCATCTTATCACCTATAGATCAGGCGAGCATTCTAGTCAGATAGATGTTATCCTCATCAGAAGAGGTGACAGATGGACGGTCGTAAACACAAACGTCTACCCTAGTGAGGAATGCAGCTCCCAACATAGCTTAGTTGTCAGTGACCTCACGGTCAGATCTAGACGAACCTGGAAACAGAGAGCAACCTGGAGAAGAAAGATCTGGAAGCTGAAAAACCCCTCAACCAATAACAGATTTAAAGATATTTTAATCAACGCCTACGAGAGTAAAGAAGAGCAGATACAGACATTTAATGTAGACGAGCACTGGGAGTTCCTAAAACATAACTTACTAGAGGCGACGGATGAGATCTGTGGCTGGAGTAAGACCACAAGCAGGAGGAGAGAGACTTGGTGGTGGAACAATGAGGTAGATGAGGCAGTTAAGGCCAATATACAGGCATGGACAGAATGGAAGAACGGGGGGAGCAGGGTACATTACATAGAGACCAAGAGGGAAGCTAGGCGACAAGTATACTTAGCGAGGAGGGAAGCAGGGGTAGAAAATTCAAGCATATGAGGACCAGAAACAGGAGGTGTTCAAGATTGCGAGGCAGTGTGTCAGACAGAATTGTGATGTCATTGGAGAGAAGTGTATCCAGAATGATAAAGGTGAGCTTGCCCTCACAAGTGCTGAGAAGAATAATGCATGGAAGAGCCATTATGATAGGTTACTAAATGAGGAGAATGCATGGGAAGAAGAGACCCTACCCCAGATATACCTTATAGAGGAGCCAGCAGTACAAGTCAGCAGCAGCGTAGTAAGTAATGTAATCAAAGATATGATGATGGGGAAGGCAAGCGGTCCATCGAGTATAGCTGCCGAGATGCTGAAGGCATCTGAGTCTGTAGGTCACACTATAACCACACGTATTTTTAACCAGGTAATACTAGAAGGTGTCATACCAAAAGATTGGTGCAGTAGCATCATTTGCAACTGCTACAAAGTTAAAGGTGATGCACTAGATAGAGAAAACTATAGAGGGATAAAGCTGATGGACCAGGTCATGAAAGTAACAGAAATAGTTATAGCACAGTTGATTAGGGACCGGGTGAAACTAGAATAGATGCAATTTGGGTTTGTACCAGGAAGAGGCACCACTGATGCCCTCTTCCTTGTGAGGCAGTTATAGGAAAAGTACCTAGCTAAAAGTAAGCCACTCTACCTGGCATTCGTCGATCTCGAGAAGGCCTTTGACAGAGTTCCACGTGCTGTAATATCGTGGGCTCTTAGAAAACTAGGAGTAGATGAATGGCTTGTGAAAGCTGTACAAGCCATGTATAGGGGAGCAGTCAGCAAAGTTAGGATTAGCAATGAGTATAGAGAGGAATATAGCGTACAGGTTGGGGTCCACCAGGGCTCTGTTCTTAGCCCTCTCCTGTTCATCATAGTCCTGCAGGCAATAACGGAGGAGTTTAAGACCGGATGCCCATGGGAACTCCTGTATGCTGATGACCTCGCACTTATAGCTGAATCTATGGTAGAACTAGAGAAGAAATTCCAAACTTGGAAGCAGGGACTAGAAAGAAAGGGTCTCAAAGTCAACATGACAAAGACTAAGGTCCTTGTAAGTAGACGAGAAAAAAGAACCCAGATCCCCTAAGGGAAATCGCCTTGCTCACTATGTAAGAAAGGTGTAGGTAGGAACTCCATTCTCTTCCTCAAATGCAAACAATGGGTACACAAGATATGTAGCGGTATCTCAGGAAGCTTAATTAAGAATGTAAGCCTCACATGCAGCAGCTGTGCTGGGACAAAGAGCAGCAAACAGCCACAGGAAACAAGTACCCCCAATCTCTGGGAGGGCTCTGCAGAAACAGTAGACAGCTTCTGCTACCTAATTGACCGAATTAGCAGCGGAGGTGGGTGTTCAGAAAGTACAATAACTAGGGTAAGAACGGGATGGAATAAGTTCAGGGAACTACTGCCACTGCTAGCTGCAAAAGGCTTCTCCCTCAAAATGAAAGGCAGATTGTATGATGCGTGTATCCGAACAGCAATGTTACATGGTAGTGAGAATCTGGGCGCTGAAGGTGGAAGACCTACGTAGATTAGAAAGAAACGAAACCTGCATGCTCCGATGGATGTGTAATAGTAATATACACGAACGACAAAGCATAAATGGATTGAGAGAGAGAATGAGCATACGAGGAATCAAATGCTGTGTGCAGGAGAGGTGTTTGCGTTGGTATGGACATGTGATAAGTATGAAGGATGACAGCTGCATAAAAACTGCAGAGCAATAGAAGTCAATGGAAACCGCGGAGTGGGCAAACCCAGGAAGACCTGGGATGAGGTGATAAAAGCCGACCTTACCCAATTACACCTCTCAAAGGCGATGACACACGACCGTGACCTCTGGCGTCACGCAGTAATACAGAATACCCGACCTCCCATGGGTACAAGCTGAAGCATATAGACAATATGCCCCCACACCCTCCCACTGCAAGGTGATCTTGGAGGTGCCACGGCAAAAAAGCACCAAGCCCACACTGTAAAGTGGACGTGTAGGCGCCACGGAAAAACACCCAGCACTCACTGTAAATGAGGTTGGTGTTAGGAAAGGCATCCAGCTGTAGATATCAAGCCAAAATCAGTTCCTATATGAGCAAGGCATGGTCAGCCGACCAGACACTTCCCACAACAGGACAACCCGTCTAACCCATGCTAGCATGGAAGAACGGACGTAAAACGGTGATGATGATGATGATCCTATATATATATATATATACACTCTCCACTGCGGTCAGCCAAATTTACAACAACTGGCCCTCTTGATCGCTTTTGATTCAAAAATCTATTTCCTCTGTTTTTATTTAATCTGCTTTCTCTAATGATAGGCTCTTGGATGATGTTTACTGTTATTCCTTTATCATATAACTTTTATGCAATATAAACCTGATGAAGTCACCAGGAACCTACGTAGCCTTGCCACTTAAATGTGCATAATTTTTGGTGGAAAGAGGTCTTCGAAGGAAATTCACCAGTCCGGCCTCCTCTTATTGTACTCAATACTACACACACACACACACACACACACACACACACACACACACACGTATATATATATATATATATACATATATATATATATATATATATATATATATATATATATATATATATATATATATATATATATATATATATAAATGTATGTATAGTATATTTGGCAATATACAGTATGTTAAATTAAAAGAATTAAGAAGACTATACGCTAACATATTTAAAGTACTGTCTATGTCACTTACCTCTTTTTGGCAAAAGAATGGAGTGAAGCTGACACTCTGTTTCATGCTGGTTGGCGTTCATCAGAGCCAAGTACTCCCCTGTGTTCACCGAAATTATAGAAGCTTGATTCTTACATAATTCCAGTAATAATCAGGAGCTGATTATACCGAGCGATTGCCGGTCCAGCAAAAATTAGGCATTTCGTTTGGTGCTCTGAAATACTTCTTATTGTATATTGCCAAATATACTATACATACATGTATACCTCGCTACTTCAGTGCATCAATCCTAATATATATATATATATATATATATAGATATATATATATATATATATATATATATATATATATATATATATATAAGTTTGTTATGCTACCTTCTCGCAAACACTTGCGTAACCAAAATGGGATCGAAGGAATGTTACTTGTTTATTGAAACTATTTCATGCCCATTTCTGAATGAACCAGATTATACATACGTACATATATACATATATAACCAACACAATTACACACGCACTCATACATGCACGCATAACTTCACGCATCACACGTGCGCGCTGACAAACATTCATATATGTATATAAGCATGTACACATAGTGTGTTTGTATCTGCGGATGTGTACATTTATCACGCAGGCAACAATGCATTAGCCATCAACATAATAACATTAACATTATTTTATTGAAATTCAGTTTGCCAGAACTACGGAGTTCTCTTATTGACATGCAAATCTCTACGCAGGAGAATGTCTGTACAGATACTATATAGATATTATCGTGCATGTCAAGTTATCTTTTGTAACCTTATTCTGTTGTAACGTAACAGAATATCGATTTCTGAAAATAGGAAAAATCTGCAAATTTGCAGGGAATCGTTTCCAGCATATGTCGGCTAGTTATTTTATCTATCAACCTCGGTAAGATGAAAGGCACAGTCATGCCAGGTGAGATTCCTTTTAAGGAATGAATGTCGTAATTATATTAAATACACTAATGCTTATATAAAAGTGATTTACACTTTCGTAAATGTCACGAGGTTCGCCAATACCGAGTAGTGGTGGTATATAATAGATGCCCCAAACCACGAATTTGATCCCAGTAATTGACTATACAAGATCTGAGATAGACTATCACTCTCCATGTATGTCGTTGCATAATTATAGATGGTGTCCTCCGCCTTTGTCAATTATTTTAGGCAATCGTCGTCAAATCTGTTAACATTTTTAGATTGCGTATAATACAACATATCCAACACATCTTTGATAAACATCTTGACATGTATGTACAGTTGAAATTCAAACAGAGTTAGCTTTTATATATTGTATTTCCATCTTCATGTACACATTTTAAAGTATGATATTGTATCAACCTATTTTATTCAAAGAAATATTGTATTTCGTATATGAAAATTTAGTTTTTGTAACCCTATGATTCTGACGTCTCGTACTGTCAGCTTGCTTTCCTGAGAGAAATAAGTTAATCTTACATTTGCTTGGGGAATAATCACCTGCCGCCATGCTATTTCCTTAAGTAGATGAGATCATAGAAACTACTAGAAATTCATGAATAACATTGATAAAGATTGACAGTATCGGTAGCGGGTCGGACGCCATGCTTTGCAGCAAAGAGTTACGGCCCTTTAGGGTCTAAGTTCAAATCCTGCTGAGATTAACTTTGCCTTTCATCCCTACGGGGTCGATAAAATAAAGTACCAGTAATACACTGGAATAATTGCTGGCCTTGTGCCAAAAGTAGAAACAATTATTAATGACCATTCTCATTAATAAAATGTAAAACATCCATTGATATTGTAGGATGTAACATTTTTACAACGTCCTGTATCATTTGATATCTGATCATTTGTATCGTCCTGTATCTGATCATTTGTATCCCGAATATTATATCGTACTTATACTCAATAATGTTGAAGCTTACATCCATCAAACCATAATTCCGATGCAATTAATGATACTTTTCTGATACAATATTTATCGGGAATAAGCAAAATGTTTTTCATTCTTTATTTGTGCCTATGAATTAGCAGTATCCGTAGAGCGTCGGATACAAATCTTCACGACATAGAGTCACTCCCCTTTACATTCTCAATTGAATTCAATTAACGATGTCGTTAACTTTGCCCTTGATCCTTACTGGCTCGAAAAAACAAAGTACCTGTAACAGGCTTTAATTATTTTAATCGTGTTTCAGCTCACCCAGGGCTGTTGGCCTTGTGCCTAAAATTAGAATTCATTATTTATTTATAGGTAGAGAGTCGGACGCCATGCTTTCCAGCATAGTTACGTCCCTTTACGATCTGAGCCCAAATCCCGCCGAGGTTAACTTTGCCTTTCATCCTTACGGGGTCGATAAAATAAAGTACCAGTAATGTACTGGATAATTGCTGGCCTTGTGCCAAATGTAGAAACAATTATTTATTGATAGGGCAGTGGCGGTGGATTGGCAGTATTGGTAGAGGGTCGGACGCCATGCTTTGACGTATAGAGTTACGGCCCTTGCCATTCTGAGTTCAAATCCCGCCGAAGTTAACTTTGCCTTTCATCCTTACGGGGTCGATAAAATAAAGTACCAGTAATACACTGGGTAATTGCTGTCCTTGTGCCTAACGTAGAAACAATTATTTATTGGCAGTATCAGTAGAGGGTCAGACGCTATGCATTGACGCATAGAGTTACGGCCCTTGCCATTCTGAATTCAAATCCCGCCGACGTTAACTTTGCCATTCATCCTTACGGGGTCGATAAAATAAAGTACCAGTAATGCACTGGGTAATTGCTGGCCTTGTGCTAAAAGTAGAAACAATTATTTATTTGTGTCCTATACGTAACTTTACGTTCTTAGGTCAAAGCCGGTCGTTGCTTGCTTCGACTACCATTCTTAAGTGGTTTATAAAGTAAAGTATCAGCAATGCACTGGTGTAGATTTAATCGACTTTCCATTCGAGCTGAAATTGCTAGCCTTGTGCATAAATCATAAACCATTATTCATTTGTGTCCCATCGACCTTTTACGTTCTCACTTCAAATCCGTCGAGGTTGAATTTGTATTTCATCCTTACGGCGTCGATATAATAATGTACCAGTATCGCACTGCTGTCGATTTAATTGATTTCCTCCAACCCAAGATTGTTGGCTTTGTATCTAAATCAGCGACCGTTAATTGTTTGCGTTCTTTTATACCCTAACTGGATATAAAAGAACTTTCGAGGCTGAATACAATTTTCATCTTTTAAATTTAGTACTCGTCAGAATTTGCGAGAATATAATAAAGTGAAAATTGATTATGGAATCAAATGTGATATAATATATATTCGTGGAAGCGATATGTTTATGATCATGCTGCTGAACACAGCATGCACCTTTGTTCACATTTCATACGATGTAGATTGTACTTGAATATATCCCAGAAATTGAGAATATATGCTTTATTTTGGAGTAATTACTACCGTACGAGGATATTTCTTCCCTTCGTCCATAAGATTCATATTTAACACGGCTACTTTGATCGCTGCCTGTATATAGTTGTTTACTTAATGTTATGGAATTGCTAGAGCTGTGTAAGTTGTAATGGTAAAGAATTACTTCAATCATTTAATCATTCAGACATACATATCTGTAACGGAATCATATTAGCAAAATGTCCACACACAATTACACAAAGGGTTTATTTCTACAATAACATTAAGTTAAGGCGATTGTAATTAGTTAATTTCTCATGTGTACAATAGCATATTTAATACTAGGAAGGTTTTAGATATTGCTAACTAAATCGCCGTTTCATAAATTAATACTACACACTCCAGTAATTATGTGCGAGTTATGAATGTGCTGATGGGCTGTTGACGGTTTTATGTGTCACTAATATTGTAATAACCGGTCCTAAAGCTGAGATCGTGCATTTATGTATGTTAGGCTTTGCAGCCATAAACTCGATGTGAGATTATGCCCACGTCAATTTTAGGACATATAAACTGTTATTGATATTACATAGATCTTATTTGGTAGATCATTGATTTGATTGGAATTATTTATACAATGGAATAAATTTGTTCTTCCCCCAAATACAAACACCCCCCCCCCCCACACACACACACGCATGCACACACGTGTGTGTGTGTGCATGTGTGTGTGTGTATGTATAATGTATATGCATATATATCATTTAATCAGGGTTTTGGTTTTTGCGATATGAAATGTTTCCTTCCCTCAACCCCAGAAAAAAACATAGCAGGGCGTTAAGTCAGGGATTCTTACTGGCCTTTCATGTGGTTCACGATGACCCAAACCAACGTCCTGGAAATAAGAGATCAAGCTACACACGAACAGTGGGTGCGAAAAGAGAGACCCATCTTACATAAATATGTGATCGATCTTTTCAGAAAGTGTTACAACAATCAGAAATCTATGAGTCATTTTCAATTAGGCATTTCCTTACACTCACCTTTAATCCCCCTCTCTCTCTCTCTCTATATATATATATATATATATATATATATATATATATATTATTAAATTGACAAGTATCTCCCTTATCATATCATCTCTTCATACCATTTCCCTCACGTTCGCTATGCCATTATTATTGTTGTTTTCATTTATATTATTCTCCCATGTATCTATAAATACTAGCGCACACTATCATGTACACAAATCAGTATTCCGACGATTTGATCGTGTATCAACTGTAATTAAATTCGAGTGACGTAACCTCTAATGATCAGTGACTTTTAGAGACACCGGACTAATGAAACAATTGTTAATACTTTTAAAAAAAACGATTGTACCACCGACCATTTCTTTCATCATTTTTTACTATTATTACTCCAAGAGCCGCCTGACTAGGACATTTGTTAAACCGGCCACTCGACTAAGGAAACATCTTGTCGAGTCAACCAACGTGGAACGTTAAAACTATCCTCGATATAGAGTATTCATAACCTCAGCTGGATTACATTAAATGATATCTTATTATCTTATATATATATATATATATATATATATATATATATATATATATATATATATATATATATATATATATATAAATTACAAGTTTCAAGAATTGTTAGATAAAATATATACAGTATTTCCTCTCCCTAGTCCGTATAGATAAACCACATAGATAATTATTTAAACGAGGCATAAGATTAAAATGTAACTATGAAGAAACAATTGTTTCTACTTTAGGCACAAGGCCAGCAAAATCCCCAGTTCATTACTGGTACTTTATTTTATCGACCCCGTAAGGATGAAAGGCAAAGTCAACCTCGGCGGGATTTGAACTCAGATCGTAAAGGGAGGTAACTATGCTGGAATAATGGACTAATGATACAGACTATCTTCCGTGCGGGACAGCCAGATCAAATTTACCTAGTTTTTTCTTTTAGCCCGTAGAAGTTAACTAGACAAATAATCAACTCCACGGAGTTAGGTATAACATAGACGTTTGAAGAAAAAATGCATATAAACTTTACCAAACTTCCTCTAGTCTCGACATCCGGTAGTTTTGTACCTTCTCTGTGGATATACCCGATTTTTGATTTATCCACGAAGCTTGGGACACGACAAGAGACGCCCCGAGTCTGTACTAAAGTTTGTAACATAATCCCCGCCATAAATGAATTAAAACATGCTAAGAACTATCATGTGGCTAGAGGTCAAGGTAGAAATGTGTGATCGGTTGCCTGTTGGCGAGTATGCTGGTTGCTAGAAAGCGCAGCCAGATACTGCCTAAAGTTTTACTCAACCTTACAAGAGTATATATTAAATTCAAAGGGATATAAGTATATAATTAGACATAGTCACAGATACATATATGAGTTTGGCTACCTTTCACGGTGTGGCTCAATGAATATATATATATATATTTATATATATATGTATATATATATATATATATATATATACATATATATATATATACATATATATATATATCAAAAGTACAGGATATCTCAAAACGCGAACGAAGCCCCAAAGTCGGGACATAATCGTGGTAATAGTGTTCGCATTTCTTCTAACTTTAAATTCATACATAATTGTGTATTGTTGACGATACATTTAGTCGATTTCTACATGCTGTTGAAATGTTGGGTAAATATTCTGTTGCGGTCGGCCGCGAAGAGGCTGCTATAGTTTATTTATCAAATATTTCTTCATAGGAGCCTTTATTCTTATAGCCTCGTCTAATTGGATTTTTATGTGATTAATCATGCTAATTGGGAGAGGAAATGGTGTATATATTTTATCAAATGATTCTATTCACAAACTTTTGATATATTGCTCTGATTATTTAATATATTAATTCTTCATTGTGCCACATCGTGAATGGTTGCCACATATATATCGGTGACTTTGTTTAGTTTGTATATATGTAAATCTTTATATATATATATATATATATATATATATATATATATATAGTAAAAAATTGAACGGGAACAAAACAGAGAGGCAGTACGAACAAGGGTTTATTAGTTTCACGCTCTTGAGAGTGGGGTGGCGGTGGGGAACGACGTTTCGGGCATAAGCCCTTCTTAAGGTGAAAAGTGTGTGGGAAGAGAGTTCCAAGGGTGTGTAGGGGAGTGGTGGAGAGACATTTATAAAAAAAGGGGTGAGAGGAAACGGTACAAATGAAATTAAATATAAAATCATGATAAACATAAAAATAAAAATACACATGAAGTAAAACTGGTGGTGGAAGGGTGTGGGACGTGTAGGGGTGGTGACGGGTGGAGTGGGGAGAGGTAGGTGGGGGTGTCCGAGCGGGGAGGGCTGAAAGTGGTGTGTGTGTGTAGGTCTACGTGTGTGTGTGTGTGTGTATGTATGTGAAAGTAAGAGTTGGGGGAAGAACGGGGTTGCATATTCAGGAAGAGGTGTGTGTGGGGTGGGATGTAGGTCGGAGTGTGTGTGCGTGTGTGGATAGAGGGGTGGGGGAGAGGATTTGGGAGGCTGAATGTGTAAATATGTGGTGGTACGCACGTGTGTGTGTGGTGTTTATGCGTGTTGTGGATGTAGGTGGCGTGTGGGGAAAAAAAATTAGGGGGAAGGGTGTATGTCAGTGGATGAGTCCTTAAGGTAGTTCCGTACACGATGTGGTGGAATACTGAGTAATATCCTTGGGATGTGGTTGATTCTAGGGATCGAGGTTCACATATGTGTAATCCATGAAGAGATTGGTCGGAAGAGGGGAGATGTGGGGTGCGCGCGCAACAGGAAGTGGTCAGAGGATCAAGGCAGGAGGAGGGTTATGTGTCTGTGTGTGCGGGGAGGTGGTCAGAGATAAGGGCATAGCAGCAGTTGGGTAGAATGGTAAGTGAAGAAAGTCGATGTGTCAGTGTTTGCGGAGGTGCGGTGGACAGGGGAGAGGATGGGTAGGTGTGAAAGTTGGAGTGAGGAGGGTGTGTGTATTAGTAGAGGTGTTAGTGGGATGTGTGTGTGAGAGAGAAAGGGTGAGGGTGGAGCGGGGAGAGAAGGGTGTGGGGGACGATGTAGGGAGTGTAGTGTACTGGTGTGTATGTGTGGTGAAGGGGGTGTTAGTGGGTGTTAGTATACTGGAGGTGGAGAAAGGGTTGAATGCGGGTGTGAATGGGGGTCAGTGGTGGTAGGGTGTGTAGAGTGGGTGGTGTAAGAGGGTGTGTGTGTTCGTGTGCGTAGGGTTGGGGGTGTTAGTGATGTTAGTTGCGTGTAGAGTGGGTGGTGTAAGTGGGTGTGTGTGTTCGTGTGCTTGGAGTAGGGGGGTGTTAGTGATGTTAGTTGCGGGGTGGTGGGTGGATGTGTGGGGGTGAGGGTTAGTGGTGGTAGTAGGGTGTGTGTTTAGTGTGAGCGCATGTATATATGTACCGGTGGGTGTGTGCGTGATATATATATATATATATTTATATATATTATATAATTCAAGAAAGAAGATTGATATGGTTCGCTGTATAATACGGTCTTTATTCACATTGCTGACAATTGTTGTCCGCAATGCGAATACACCCCTTATTGTATAGCGAACCATATCAACTTCTTGAATTATTATTACTCCAAGTATTAACTACATAGAAACCACCGCGAACTCGCAGCATCACGATGCACACGTCTTATTGTGTCAAACTAAGTCACACGTTAATACTATCCACTAGAATAACTACACCAACTGGACTACATCTAAGTGGTGGACTGCCATAAAGATAACCTGTTATCCCGTATCTCTCTCTCTCTCTCTCTCTCTCTCTCTCTCTCTCTCTCTATATATATATATATATATATATATATATATATATATATATATATATATATAACAGGTTATCTTTATGGCAGTCCACCACTTAGATGTAGTCCAGTTGGTGTAGTTATTCTAGTGGATAGTGGATATATATATATATATATATATATATATAAATATATTAGTTTTGCGGTCAGTCAATGGCAACATTGAGGACCGATATAAAAGACAGCGAGAAGCGAAAACCAACCAAACAGTGAGTGTGTTCTGTTATTAATTCTGGCAATATTACACAAATATGACCCTCCCCAAGTATAACTATATAAATATATATATATATATATATATATATATATATATATATATATATATATATATATATATAAAAGACGTAAAATAAGAAAATATTCTTTAAAAAAATCTTTCAAAAAAATGTTTACTTACTTACTTAAATTTTCACTCCAACTAATTAGTTTCTGCAATGGGATAAAGACAGTTACGTAATCCAACTGTCGAGAATTCATTGCGTCATCAGGGAGTCTATTCTCAGCTGGGTCTCCAGACAATGCGCGGACACTGGCGGCTCATATAAAAATAATAATAATTCAGTAGAAAGAACAGCTGGCATATATATTTATATATATATATATATATATATATATATATATATAAATATATATATATATATATATATATATATATATATATATATATATATATATATATATATATATATATATATATATATGTATGAGACAAACCACAGCAGAGACTCAAAAGCTGCATCACTATTTTACTTTTGATAATCATAAGAACTGCGAAACCAGTAAAGTAAATAAATATATTCTTAAAATACTGCAATTACATTTCCAATATATTTCCTGATATATATATATATATATATATATATATATATATATATATATGTGTGTGTGTGTGTGTGTATGCGATGTGTATGTGTGTGTGTGTGTGTGTGTGTGTGTGTGTGCGGTTGTGTAAATTTATATATGTAACTGTATGAGTATGCATGTGAACGTGTTGGTGAAAATGGTCTCCTGTAAGTTTTGCTAGTATCAGTATCTTATGAATTATCCTCTATCTTGGACAGAAGACAGGAATAGAGAGGAAATCATCAAGATGTGAAAACAAATGTATATAATCAATAATTACACGTTAGATATATCCTGAACTCATATACACTTAAACACGAACAACGGATACCAGAAAATATTGATTTGAACTACATTGCGCACACCGACAATTCATAAACGTAATTCTCTTTGACAAATATGAAGTGAAATTTGCGTATGAGTGGTATGGATTCCATCTAACCCACAAATTTCTTTCAAAACAATCCCGTTAAATTGATATAATAACTCAATAATAGTTTCTATCTTTGGGTTCCAATACAATCCAGGGCATCCTCTCTCCTTTTGGAGGAACTCCACCTTCTGTTTGGTTTGGTTACGTCAAATGTGTAGCCACACTCATCCTGCTTGACGAATTGCGTCTTGGTGAGGCTATATAACCCACATTTGGATTTTATCCTCCCTTTCAACAGCTCTTGAATTTTGTGTTTCTTACCCTCCTCATCTTACCAGGATCTGTTCGGGGAACCCGCTTGGTCGGCGTCCATTCGACCACGAATGAAGTATCGCAGGGTTACATGATACCAGTAGTAGATAGAAAACTAGAAATATTTGAATATGTTTTATCAACTAGTACATTTGGTGGTATAAACCTAATCTCCAAATAATTAAATCGCTCTCCTAATACTTGAAAACATTTAGTTTTCTCATCTGTCTTCTGTAATATGCTGTTAAGAATCAACAGTTTAGCTTATTATCTCTGTATAATTATATTACGACTTGCATAGTTTTAGGAAAATATAATCCACTTTAAACTCTAATCTTATCTTATTAAGTTGATTTGCACAATGCATCACTGTTGCCCTGTTAATTTATGGAACAGAAGTTAGCACTTTCGTCCAAATGCAATCTCAACCGATACACTGGCATCTCACATATTTTGTTTTCATACGTACACAACAGACTTAGCCATCTCAGCCACTGCATCTACTCGATCAAATGAAAACTATTGTGCCAAACATTGAAGTCTCATTTTTCGGAAAAACATAGCTCACATCAAACTCGATGTTATTTCAGGGGAGCTAAATAGCAGCCTTAATTTCACAACGAGAGAAAAAAGAATTTTACACGAACTTACAACTTCTAAACAAGTCGAAAAACCCCAAGTATATCATATACATATGTTGTACATTGGAATGTTAAAACGCTTACATGATAGTTGGATCACTCGCAGTTGTGCTCCGGCAGTAATCATTAATGTTATTACATAAAAAATATAAAGGTAAACACCTTTTCAAACAATCAGATAGCCACTAAGTCTTCGTTGGACAGATAGAGTTACACTCAAAATTCATTTCATCCAAGAAACAAAAATGGATAAATACATTACTGATACAAATCGAATCTGTTTTAGTCGTTATCTGTTCGTTTAAATAAAACTCATCATTCAATTTCTGGTCGTTATAATTGGCAAACTGATATGTTTTAAATAGATATTGAAATATTCTAAACCGGAAAAACAATAGAGAAAATGTTATAAAAGTATATTGCAAGTACACTCTTCCGATTCTTGTGTAAATAACAGCAAGTATCCCGTTGAAAATTGTTATATCGAGTATAAATAGGAATTCATTCTATGTATGTTAAAGTTTTAATTTTAACAGATATATGCGTGTCCTCTGATTCACCATACAGCCAGACATATGCTTGTGAAGATTAAAGCATATTGCTGTGATGTTTGACTGCATATAAATAACTAGCTACAACTACAAATGGAAGCCATATATCACATTTAATTTATCATAAACTTGCGTTGTACATTAAACTATAATATATAATTGAATAATTCATTTTTTTAAATATTGTAGGTCTGTTATTTCATACAATGTGATACCAAACGTTCATAGTAATAAAGGGTCATTTGTCTAACATTTCAAATATTTTAGTTTCCTTCCGCAAATACACCTGTGGTCGAATATTATTTTCATCGCCTCATAGAACAAATACTTGAAACAGTTTGGACTAATTAAAAGTGTTGAACTACATCCCAATACAAACTTTGCTTTTTTATCTTTATTTCATATAATGATTAATATAATATTTCAAAGCCACATATTATATAATAGACTGTCCGCATTACGTTAATATCAAAATACAAATGAAAGGAAGGAATATGATAACCATCATGAGGTTTTCATGGTTTCATTCATTAACACAATTGAAAATTATATGATATTAAATGTCAATATCTCTATCAATACTATTATAGAATATATTCCTAATACACCATTAATGTGAAGGTTACAGTACGCGAGAGATATGTATCTTAAAATGTCAAAACATCAGGATTGTTAGCTCGTTCTGGGTAGTTTCCATACAGAGGCTTTTCTTGCCATTTCTTAGCCAGTTTCTGTAGCAGTTCTTTCTTTGCAGTTACTTTTACCTACTTTGCTTTATTATTATTATTATTATTATTATTATTATTATTATTATTGAATGCTATGGTTGACGGAGGCTTGGCTCTGTAAGGTATTGTAAATTTTGAATGCTATAACAATTGTAAATTGTTTAAAACTTTTACCAACTTGTAGACAAAAACACCCTCCTCCTCGTGAGAGGGGTCTTTCTGCCCGTTATTTGACCCTTCGGGGTTAAATAGCTGCTTATTGGGGTTTTGTGTCCAATATTTATATTAAACAAAAAAAAAAAAACATGGCTACGAAAAATAATTTTCATAGGTCACTCCCACTCATTCCGTCTTCTTCTTCCTCAATCCTCACTACAGCAGAGAGAAGATTGTCTCTCTCCCTCCCTACTTTAAATGTGTCTCTCTCCCTCCCTTCTCTTTCGCAAGCGACGACAGAAAAGAAAAGTTTCGTGCAAAGCGTGCAAGATTTCTCCACGACGACGACGACGACGACGACGACGACGACGACGACGACGACGAAACAGGTGTGCGGGAAATACGAAAACCCATTTCATTCGTCTGACGTCAGGAATAATAGCAGTAGCAGCCGTAATAACAACAGCAACAGTGACAATGAAAACAACAGTAGCAGCCGCAACAGCATCAGCAGCAGCATAAACACCAACAGCATTAGCAGCAGCAACAAGAACAACAACTACAGCAACAGCGGCGGCGGCAGTAGTCGTAGTACCTGCAGCAACAATAAAAGTAACAGCAGCTCTGACGACAACAACAACAACAACAGCAGCAAAGAGAAACCAATCTCGTTTGCAGGTATCGCGAAGAACCTGGAAACAATCCTCATAACAAATGAGGAATTAGAGGAAGCGAAGAAGATGGTGACAAAAACTGGACACCGAGCAATCTCCAAAGCAGCGGAAAAATGTTTCGAAACCCAACAGCACTGTACGGTCACGTGCTGTATAGTAAGTACAAAATCCCGTAGGGTGGAAAGAGCCACGGAGGCTCAAATACAAAAAGCCTTGGGGTCTGTGTGGCAGCGGAAAACACACATCACCCGAGGCAAGAAATATGCCACCGTAGACGTACTTTTTGCCACACCCCAGGAGGCAAAGGCTCAATCCGTAGTGACCCTAAGGAGCGAGGAAATGGTGTTGGTGCCCTCCTACTGCGGGCAAAAAATTGTGAGGGTCAAACTGACCCACGTCCCCCCCGGGATGGCCCCTTCTTGGCTGGCCGCGTCTGTCCTCGTCGGAATCGAGGATAAAACAACTGTACTGCAAGTACAGAAAAAAGTAAGAGAAGATTGGGTCGGCACCTCCATTGAGATGTTAATCCAAACCAACCAGGAGTGCATCGAAGCTATCCTGGATGTGATAGACTTCGATAACGGCACTCAACTGCCCATAAGTGTTGAGGGCAAACGCCCGAAATGCTTTCGCTGTGGATCGAAGACTCACCTCAGGGCCTTCTGCAACGAGAAGACCCTGAGAAAGGAGAAAACCCCCCTCCTTCCGAAACCGGATGCACGGCTGCCAGCAACAGGACCAGCGGCAACCAGGAACGATAGGTCCGTGACACCCATACCCACACCACGGAAATCACAAACAGCAGCAGCATTGGAAATATTAACAACAACAACAGCAATACCAAATGCAGCTGCAACAGAGACTCCAGTGCAAACATCACCAACAACAACAAGTGAAAGAGTGGAGCTGGTACCCCTCCCCGACCCCACAGAATCAGACATGGAGTGTGAGGTGGGAGAGGGATGGCAAAAGGTCGTAAGAAGGCACACACGCAGAAGCAGCGCTTCGTCGCCTTTGAAAAGCGAGGACAGAAATGAGAAAAGGGAAAAGTCCACTGCAAAGAGACTCACAGCAGCAACACCACCAACAGTATCACCACCCACACTAGCACCACCATCACCACCGGCGACAACCCCACCGCCAACAACACCTTCAACACCACCACCACCACAAGCACCAACATCGCAAACACAACAACAAAACACACACACCCAGCAACAACGACAAGAAATAGCAGAACCACACCCCATCCCCAGGAAAACAAATGCACACAACAAGAAACTAATGACTTACATAATTGAACACACAGACATTTCGCAACACGACTACATAATACCAGCACCAATCAAAACACCAACTAACATAAGACTGCTAAAAATAGCACATAAACAATACACAAACATTAAAACGAAATTCACCAACTACGTTGGGGATTTCAGGGACCGAGGAGGAACTATCAATCGAAGAGTATATTCGGACATACTCATAGAAGAGCCGGCGACCAGCCGAAGGGACGATTCAACGGTCCCTTCACCAGACGATCAAGGGAAAAGGGATGTAAAAACCATCCCTCCTCTACGAAAAGTACGGTAAGTGGTCTTTCCCATCTTTTCCACTCTATTTTAAACATGACCTCACTCAGAATAGGCAGCATAAATGCGCGTGGCTTGGGGTCGTCATGGAAGCAGGGTCACCTGCTCAACGACCTCAGGTCACTAAACATAGATGTAGTGGCCATCAGCGAGACCAGAATCTCCGAAGCACGGGCTTTCGCACCGATCTGCGGCGGCTACGATGTGTACGCATCTCCCAGCCGTCCTGGATCGGGGGGAGGAGTTGCTGTGCTTTTTCGGAGAGGTTTGGATCTCGCCATACGGGCCATCTTCCTGGACCCAGAGGGTAAGCTGGTGGTGCTGGACGTGACCAGCGGAGACGGGAAGCTTTCAGGCTAGTGGCCGTCTATGCCCCGACAGGAGCAGGGCGGCCTGATTTCTTCCGGCGTCTGGAGACCTATCTTGGAACGTTCCGCTCTTTAGTGTTAGTGGGCGACTGGAACGGGATCTTAGATGCACGCTGGGACTGTGTGGGTTTAGCGGATAGGGATGGAGGGTGCAAGAGCCTCACCAACCTGCTCAGGCGTTTTGAACTGTCTGACAGGTACCGATTGGATTTCCCGAATATGCCAATGTGGACTTGGACAAATCGCATAGGATCATCCAGATCATATCTAGATAGAGTATTTTGTAGGGAAATAGACAGGTCTAGCATAGGCTGTCCACAATTCAAGATAGTCAGCTACACGGACCACAAATTCGTGATCTGTGTGCGTGACTTAGATAGGCTTCATAGACGAGGACCCGGCTTCTGGAAGCTAAACGCGTCCTTACCAGCGCGCAAGGCCTACAGTGACCGGATTAGCGAACTAGTTAAGCGGGCGTTGACGGAGGCCATCATCAACAACAAGTGGTGGTTTGCTCTGAAAAGAGCGATTAGAATAGAATTGAATAGGTTTAGTAAGGCTTTAGCAATAGAGAAAAATAGAGCAGAGGGAGAACTAGTTAGAGAATTAGACGAGGCGCTTAGCAAATGCATTGCAACCGACGTGCTTGCGTCGAAATTGGCCCTTGACCAATTCTTCAATGCAAAGCACGAAGGCTGCGTTGTCAGAGCAAGGGTGCGTGCTCTCAGACACGAGGGGACGAAATCCGTTCAATGGGCCCGAGTGGCGGAGGGGTGTCGTAGCAACAAAGCCGCGATCCGGTCTTTGATGGCCCACGACGGGCGCATGCTACTCGATCTCGGGCAAATGTGTGAAGCTTTTCAGCGACACTTCGCTCAGCTGTTCGGGGGCAGCAGTGGGCCAGGTCGAGGGATGGACTTTAGTGTCTACCTCGACGGACTGCCGCGGCTCTCGGCCACTGAGGCGAAGTGTTGCGAAAAGCCGATAACAGCCTCTGAAGTAAGGGAGGCAATGACTGGCTGCACAAGGGGTAAATTGCCTGGTTTGGATGGTCTGCCCTATGAACTTTACGTACAGATGCCAGACTTGTTCGGAGGCCTCTTGGCGGACGTCTACTGCAACTGGGAATAGAACGGGAGAATTTTCCAGCTCTGTGAGCCGAGGAGCTGTGGAGCTGCTGAGAAATGATCCGAACAAGGGGGATAACATAGATAATTTTAGGACCATAACTCTGCTAAACACAGAGTTCAAAATTTTGGCCAAGGTGCTAGCAAAGAGGTTGGCGCTCGTCGTTGGTGGTCTGGTGGGAGAGGCTCTGACATGCGCCATTCCCACAGTCCATCCACAACAACCTCCACATCATGCGATACATCGTAGAGAGGGTAGCTAGGGAACAAGCACGGGTTGGTCCTTGATCAATTTAGATCAGTCGAAAGCTTTCGATAGGGTCGACCATCGTTACCTAGCGGCAGTCCTGAGGGCGGCTGGCTTTGGGCCCACTTCAGAGGCTGGATCGCTGCCTTGCACAGCGACATCTGCTCTGTGGTGAGAGTGAACGGTCACCTTTCGGAACCGTTCAACATCATGCGCTCGGTCCGCCAAGGATGTCCTCTCTCGTCCCTCTTGTACGTATTGACCCTCGAGCCATTACTGCACAAACTGGAGACGTTGAGGTGGGTCGCGCGCGAACTAGGATGCGGAAGTTCCGTGTCAGCATATGCGGACGATATCATCGTAGTGGTGTCGAACGCCAAACATATCGAGGCGATCGACACTACACTAAGAGAATACGAAGCGTTGACAGGAGCAATGATCAACCAGGAAAAGTCAGTGGGCCTGCAGCTCGGCCTGCAGCTCGGCACCTAGAGAGGCAGGTCCATGCCTTCCAACAGCGTCGTTGGACGCTGGACGGACGGACCGGTTAAATTGCTAGGGTGCCTGGTTCGGTCCGGACCTCCAGACGGACACAAACTGGGACGAAGTGACGAGCAGGGTGGCTTCTCTCACCCAGAAATGAGCGGAGAGGAAGCTATCCCTGAAAGGTCGAGCGGAGGTGGCTAACGCGTACATCGCGTCTGTCATCTGCTACCGCCTGACCGTCGTACCTTGTCCTAAGCCTCGCCTGACTGCGCGGAGCGTTTGCTCTTTCGCTTTTGTGGAAGGGACGGGCTCCGATGGTCAGGCGGTCCATCTGTTGTCAACACCCGCTACGTGGAGGGCTGGGCATGCCGTGGCTGATGATGCGCAGGCACGCGTTCAGGCTACGACATCTCCACCTCTTCCTCGACGGTGATCAGGTGTGGTCGCCTTTTGCTAGACACGTATTTCCCCAGCTCGTTTCCTTGACGGAGCTGCAGTCCTGGGTCAAGCGAAGACCGAGAGGGAGCGCCTGGAGACTGGAATGTCTTCAGGCGCTCACAGCCCTCGACCACTAGGGCAATGTGGTCGGTGGAAACTCCACCTCGGCGTTCTATAGAGGATTAGTGGAGGGGAAGAGCGACGACGTACTTGGGGAAAATCTAGGCGTCGACGAAAATCAACTAGCCAATCTCTTCGGAAGAACTTTCGGGCCAGGGCCTATGGACAAATTCCAGAAATCTCTGGCCAGGCAGTGCTACCGAGGAGCCTTGCCAGTTCGGGATAAACTCTACAGGCATGAAGGTGCCGTCAGCCGGGCATGTCCGAGATGAGCGCGGGGCGACGAAACCGTCCGGCACGCACTCGTCCAGTGTCCGAAAATTGCTGACTTGTGGGTTTATATCGAACACCTGCTGTCGCGTGTAGGACGGATCCGGCTATCTTCTGAGTCCATCGTGAGGATTGCCCCGCCCTCCTCCTTTAGCCGAGAAGTGCAGGCAGTTTTTATCTGTCTGGTGGCCATGGCGAAAGAGATAGTATGATGGACACGTTTGAAAGGGCTGAAGACGAGCACTTACCTCTTCGGTGATGACCTGATTGACTTTTTCAAATTTCATTTGAAAAGGAAAATCAAAGTAGAGAGGGAAGTGCTCTCTTCCCAGCATTTTGTTGAAAGATGGGTGAGAGAAGCAATAATGGCCCGAGTATATATACCCTGAGTATATAACTGTAAATTAAAGGTGGAAAACCGGGAGAGGGCACTTGCCTTGGTGGACAGGATCACTGTGGCCTTTTACTGGGCTTTCTCCACAAATGTTCCTCCGAAGTCTCCCCCCTATTGGGGAATTTTTAATTGTTATTTTTTTTGTTACACCCTATGGTTTTGTTTTTTACACGCAGAAATGCCCATTTGTACCGTCCTGTATTGTCCTGCACTGTCCTTAATGTCTACTTTATGTAAACCCTTGTGGTTAATAAAGAAATCATTATTATTATTATTATTACAGTTGCATTTATCTTGCTTTATGTTCATACGAGTTATCACCAAGTCACAACCAGTGACCTCAAGAGACAACAAGGTCCGCCATGTTCAAGAAAGAACATACATATTCACACATGCATCTTTAGTGTTTAGACTTGTGATGTACTTATATTGACAGAATCTTCCTTAGTATATGGGCAGTTCCCATTAGTACTATCTTTTGTATTTCTCCTATACGCGGGTTTCCTGGGATTTGCGATATGTAATCATTAGACCCCTTAGGTATCATTCCCAGAGCGCCTACAACCAGTGGTATTGTTTTAGTTCTCAATTTCCACATTTTTCCAATTTCTATCTCCAGGTCCTTATCTTGCTCAATTTTTCAAATGTTTTTATAGATACATTCTTGTCTATTGGAACAGACATATCAATTAGCAGGCATACCCTCTTTTGAAAGTCTTTCAATATTATATCAGGTCTGTTTGCATCTATTTTTCGGTCTGTTTGGATGCTAAAGTTCCACAAGATTGAGAAGTGATCTTTTTCAAGTATGGGAGGTGGTTGATGCTCCCACCAATTCTTTTGATGGGGCAGGTCAAAATGCTTATACATTATCCAATGTATGTATTGTGCAGCTCTGTCATGCCTGTTTAGGTATTCGGTTGGAGCTATAGGACTGCACATTGAAATTATATGGTCAATGGTCTCTGGTTGTTTTTTGCATACACGGCATAATGGGCTGCACCCATTTTATTATTATTATTATTATTATTGTTGTTATTCCTTGAATCTCAGTCATTGATGTTGGTTAACTGGAAAGTCCGTTGGATTGAATATCAAGCCACTACCTGCAGCCTCATATATTCAGGACGTATCGGAGGGTTCTTGCTGTTCCAAGCAAGCGTGCCTTTTGAAGCGTTCCAAAAAGCGTGAAGGGGCCGATTTTCTTTAACCATCCCTGGAAACTTTTGGAGATAGTCCCCAGAGCGCCTATGACAATCGGGATCACTTTGACTTCATGGCAGTTCCAAATCCTTTTCACCTCCCACTTTAGGTCCTGGTATCGGTTAATTTTCTCCCTCTCCTTCTCTTGCACTCTCGTGTCGAACGGGCAGGCCACATCCACAATCAGACACGATTTTTTTTCTTTGTCCACAACCACCAGGCCAGGTCTATTGTGTTCCAGTTTTTTGTCCGTCTGTATCCTAAAATCCCACAGCACCTTCACCTGATTGTTCTCCATCACCGCCTCTGGCATATGCTCATACCATTTCTCAGAATGTGGTAAACTGTTTACTTTGCACAGGTGCCAGTGGATCACCCTGCCCATCACATCGTGTCTCCAGCCCTTATAGTGGGTCTGGGCTAGGTGTTTACACTCGGACACAATGTGAGCCACAGTCTCTTCTCTCTCTCCACAGATCCTGCACAGTGGGCTAGCCTCCTCCTTGTAAATATGGTGCTTCAACCACTTCGTTTTGAGGGCCTGCTCCTGCGCAGCCATTAGCATTCCTTCTGTAGCCTTTTTGAGGTCTCCTCTTCTCAACCAGTTCCATGTCTGTGGATCTCTAAATTCAGTTTTCTCAAAGAAGGTACTATGAAGGGATTTTCCCTTAAGGCTGCTCTTCTATTATTATTATTATTATTATAGTTGTTGTTATTCCTTGAATCTCAGTCATTGATGTTGGTTAACTGGAAAGTCCGTTGGATTGAATATCAAGCCACTACCTGCAGCCTCAGATATTCAGGACGTATCGGAGGGTTCTTGCTGTTCCAAGCAAGCATGCCTTTTGAAGCGTTCCAAAAAGCGTGAAGGGGCCGATTTTCTTTAACCATCCCTGGAAACTTTGGGAGATAGTCCCCAGTGCGCCTATGACAATCGGGAACACTTTGACTTCATGGCAGTTCCAAATCCTTTTCACCTCCCACTTTAGGTCCTGGAATCGGTTAATGTTCTCCCTCTCCTTCTCTTGCACTCTCGTGTCGAACGGGCAGGCCACATCCACAATCAGACACGATCTTTTTTCTTTGTCCACAACCACCAGGCCAGGTCTATTGAGTTCCAGTTTTTTGTCCGTCTGTATCCTAAAATCCCACAGCACCTTCACCTGATTGTTCTCCATCACCGCCTCTGGCCTATGCTCATACCATTTCTCAGAATGTGGTAAATTGTTTACTTTGCACAGGTGCCAGTGTATCACCCTGCCCATCACATCGTGTCTCCAGCCCTTATAGTAGGTCTGGGCTAGGTGTTTACACTCGGACACAATGTGAGCCACAGTCTCCTCTCTCTCTCCACAGATCCTGCACAGTGGGCTAGCCTCCTCCTTGTAGATATGGTGCTTCAACCACTTCGTTTTGAGGGCCTGCTCCTGCGCAGCCATTAGCATTCCTTCTGTAGCCTTTTTGAGGTCTCCTCTTCTCAACCAGTTCCATGTCTGTGGATCTCTAAATTCAGTTTTCTCAAAGAAGGTACTATGAAGGGATTTTCCCTTAAGGCTGCTCTTCCTCCTTGATGTTATTTCCTCCTTGGACATCCCCTGGCCTACTGTCCCCTCCTTCAGTACAGTTCTGAGCATTGGCTCCTTACTATAGGTCACGTATTTGTATAGGTTGTTTTTCTCCATCTGAACACAGTCCTCTATGCTGATAAGACCTCTTCCACCCTCAGATCTCCTTAGGTAGAGTCTATCGACATCACTCCTCTTGTGGAACATGTTGTAGATAGTCAATAGCTTCCTAGTCTTCCTATCCATTTCTTTTTGTTCAGCAACATTCCATCTCAGAATTCCCGCACTGTACCTAATAATAGACACAGCTCGGGAATTTACTGCGCTTATTATTATTATTATTATTATTATTATTATTATTATTATCATCATCCTCCTCCTCCTATTTCTTCTTCTTCTTCTTGACAGGGTTGTAGCGCCACAATCTTAAACACTCATTCCAACGGATCCTGTCAGAGGCAACCGCCTCCGACTATTCGGCTCCATGTCCAAGCGGGATCAGCCAAACATCTTGCTCGGCATCTACCCCTGAGTCTCCTATATGTTGATTTTCGCCTGTAAAATCAGTAGAGCGATTCATTCCTTAGAAATTCTATCACATGTCATAGTATCGGAACTGTGATCTCTCAATTCGAAGTATTAGCACCTGTACTTTAAATGACTCTCCGATCCCGAGTTACGATATCTATCGAGTAACGTTACTTTAAAGAGCCTTCGAAGGAACACCACGTTCACCTGTATACGAGATCGTATTCTTTCGGTCATGAACATAGGTTAATATAAGAACAAATGCCGAAATGAATATAGCGAGTTTGGCTTTTACGCCTACCTATTTTTTCTGATTACTGAAATTGGTGCATTATTGCATAACCTCCCGCAATTCCTGCACTTAATTTAGCCTTCTGCACTCCATAGCTCGTGAACACGGCCCCGATATATTTGAACTATTCTATCTGCTTCAGTGGAACCCCATTATTATGTAGAGTGCACTGCGCAGGCTTCCTTAAAAGGACGAGTGTCTAAGTTTTCGCAGCACCGATGTTCATTCCAGCCGTGCAGCAGACGGCATGAAACCTTGTCGAATTAAGTAACACCATTCCGTCTGCAAATTCCAGCTGACTGTTGTTACACGCACATGTTATACCACTTCCAAACCGACTAAGCCTGTCAATCCTGTTCATGTAAATAATTGTTTCTACTGTTGGCACTGGTACTTCATTTTATCGACCCCGTAAGTATGAAAGGCAAAATTAACCTCGGCGGAATTTGAAGACAGATCTTAAAGGGCCGTAACTATGCTGCAAAGCATGTTGTTCGACCCTCTACTGATACTGCCAATCCAACGCCCTTTTCATGTAAATAATGAACAGGACAGAATGCCGTACACACCCTTGGCGGAGACTGACTCCCACAATCAATGGTTTTCATTTAGCATCATTTATCCGAACACAAATAAACGGGCATGCGTATAGAGACACTCAGGCAGCAAGAAGCTGACCATCGATCACACTCATGCAGAACCTTCCACAGCATATCCCGAGGGACACGGCCATAACTCTTTTCAAGGTCGACAAAACAAGAATGTACATCTTGGCAGTACTCTCACGATTTCTCGAAGACCTGTCACATTGCGAATATTTGATCGGTTGTGATGCTTCCGGGATGAAAACCGCACTGCTCAGCAGATGGCTTGAGCAAGATAATATTGGATCTCTTTGTTAGACACCTAGCATAGACTTTACCGGGGCGCCTTAACAAGGAAATCCCTCTGTAATGGGAACAATATCTCTTGTCTCTCTTTCTGAAAATTGGGATTATATCTCCCAATTGCCATTGCTTAGGTGCCTTTCCAGAGATACAGGCCACCCGACACAGATGATTCAGCTAGATTAAACCTTCTCTATTTGAGGCGTGTAACATTTCGGGACGGATTTCATCTCCTGCAGAGGCATTGCTTCATTTGAACATTTTAACTGTTCATTTGATCTCAGTATTTGAGAGATTTGTCATCGCTTCCAGAATCACCACTTGTACATGTGAAGATACTGATATAATCGAGTGATCAGCCAAGTATTGCCTCTATCTCGCGAGGATGACCCTCACTGAAAGGAGAGCCCAAGATGCGTTCGTGTAAGCAGATATGGAGGAGTGGTTCTTATTTCCAAGTTTGATCGTGGTCTGCCAGAACACTTTATTTGCTTATCTGAAGTCGGATTCCATCTTAACCACAAAGTCCTCACATGTGTTGACTTTGAAAGACGTTAGTGCCTTTGATGCAATTATTCGTGGCTGCATTACTGTACGTGCAAGAAGCAGGAGTTATCTTCAAGCCAACCTTTATAAGTCTACGCCTCTGCTCGGATGGCATCTTTGCTCTCTTGATTGAATAAAAGGGACCTCCTGCCATCTGGCACCACACCTCAACTCTTTCGCTCGTAGAATTTAGCAGCTGAAGCAGAAACTACTACATTGAACAATCTCCACACCCTCTCAAAGCCTTCATTTTGAATCCCTATCCAACAATGCTTCTTCTGCTAAAGAACGGGGTGCAGTTGCATGTAGCGATACTGCCACCAGGTATGATGTTTATTGGTAATATAACGCGGGCGAATAAGCAACATTGGACCAACTGTGGTAAACTTCTATGGGAGATGGAGTAATGGGTGAAACCTGTAGCTCACAAGACGACACTCACAACCCAATGACGTAGCTATGACGAGGCATGTAAAAGCCACCCATAAAGGAGTCTAGACTTCAAGGTTCTGAAAAAGTAACAGATTAGTGAATGGCGTGAAGAAAATCACTGGAACTGAAACTGCAAGCAATATGATGAGGAAAACAAAGAAGACCATATCGCATCGACAGATGCCTATTTTTCAGAAGCGGCTACAGTCAGATAGAGAAGGAACATAATCTAATGGATCAATGTATAACTCTTACTTAATTTAGAAACAAAGGCGTGAGAGACATTGTGTATCGGATACCCATGAGGTGTGTAAGTCTTAAAAATAAGGAATTAGCAAAGCACCACTAAATTCTTGGTCTAATAGTTTACACTATCTGTTAGTTCCCCGTCATATATTTAAATATTAAGCAAACTGGACAAAATGATTATATTTTTGAAATGATTATATATTTAATTATATTCATGAAAAAATTCGAAAGTAAAATAATGATTATTATCTCAGAATACGATTAGATTTTTGACAAACATATTATTTTAATCTATTTCCTCCAAAACTCATAAAATATGTATAAGTATTCAATTGATGGAATTACTTCAACTGATATTTTCTTTTGTCAGTATGCTCCTATGTATAATATGTTACAAAATTGTTCATAAATAATAATCAAATGTCTCTGATGGAATTAAAAATGCACAGCTTTTTTGTCAGGCACAATTCGCTTTGGTTATGTGCCAAACACATTTCTTCTTATAACCCTTAGCTAAATCGCTTTAACAACACCCATCAATTTATGAACATTAAATATAATTGAACAGATTCTTAGAATTTGGTGAAAGAGTATGTTTTCTTTCGACATATTATGTTCGAAGTAGTTTTATCTTTCTGCCTCAACTTAGCATCTCATGCATCTGATGGGCTTTTTTATCAGCATATCTTGACAAAGTTGATATATTTAACATACGTTCTACTGTCAAAATTTTATACATTTTATAAGGCATCACATACGAAATATTTTTCGAATCTCGCACATACAAGATCCAGATGGAGGAGTTATCTTCAAGCCGATCATTGTAAGCCTCCACCTTTGCTCGGATGGCATCTGTGACCTCTTTGTACCATACCACAACTCTTTCTCTTGTAGAATTTAACAGCTGAAGCAGAAGCTACCGAGTTGAACAAACTCCACGCTCTCTCAAAGTCTTCAGTTTGAATTCCTTACCCAACAATGCTTCTCGAAAATGTTGTTCTGCTAGAGAACAGGGCGCATGTTGAGGGTAGTGATACGGCCAACAGGAATGATGGTTATTGGGCGAATAATCAACACTGGACCAACAGTGGTAAACTACTACGGGAGATGAGGCAATGGGTGAAACTTGTAGTTCATAGGACAAAACTCACGACCCAATGACGTAGCTATATGTCCGTTTTAATATCCGGAAAATCACTTAATCAAAAGAGAAAGGAAGCTGAAATGTTAACTCCTGTAGGAGTCGCATGCATAACTCATGGTGTTGGAAAGCATTTAGAACTTCCCATATAGTCAGTTTGAAATCTGTTGTCTACCTGGTGCGTTTTCCATCATATATCACTTCATATATTGTGATATATTTTAATTTCCTTCATAATCCATTATGCTTGACATTTCAATATATATCTATTTCAATATATCCATTGTAATCAATCCCCTTACATGTATATGAAAACTGTTCCGAGCTGTTGCTCGTATTCACACATATGCCAATTTGACCAGATTTCGTACTCTCTTTATATCTTAAGATTGCATTTTACCTATCATTTTAAGTAGAACGAAACAATTCTAGTTTTCTAAGTGAAAGTACAGCACATTTTCAGTACCTTTATTGTGTTCGATCTACCATTCTATTTTTTTCAGTGTTCCATTTCTTTGACAAAACTCTGAAATGGCAATGTGGTACTAGACATAATTTCATTCTTTCAGTTAAAATTATATTTTGCAATCGAAACCTTTTCGAAATTATTGACAAATTGTGTTCTTATGGAACATATTTGATACCTCTTTCCTAGTTTCTTAAAACATGTATAGGTTTATGATTATAAGAAAACGGTTTCAAATCAACTACATGTTTTCAGATTTACAAACATTGCCCCTTTTAAAAATCATTACACACTAAAATTAATCATTATTCAAAATATATTCATGAACAGTCACAGCTAATTATATCTCATTGGTTTTTTGAGGGTCATGACTTTCAGCAAAATACAAGTTAACTTCTTTGAGATATCATGTATCATTTTAAAAATGGGTGTGACATTCAAAAAGAAATATTAATTTAATCAATTTATGTCATTCATTCCATCAAGTAGAAATTCGTTTAATGTGACATATTAATCATTTTAACAGTATTTCCTTTCATTTTAGTTAAGTAAAAACATATCACAGGTCATTCATTTATCTATGAATTGTATCTGCACTTTATTGTTCAACAATATTCTGGAAATTAACGTTGGTGCAGTTGCTCTGGTTAATTGATTTCTCGTGTTCGTAATCTGAAATTAGTGTTTATGTCGTCTTGTGCACATTCAATCCTTGACAGAGGCTGTTTTAATCTTTGAAATACTTTATTACATTCTGATTTCGTTCCTTGAGCACCACTTTCTTTGGGAATCTTGCTACAAAACATTACTCTATTTAAGAAATTTGAATACCCTAATATTGCTTATTTTATAGTTATTATTACGTTTTTATTTAATTTTTATTTTGGAAAGTGTATACCTAATCTAATATATCGATAACATTTAGTATTCGTTTAACATATTGTTGTATTATTTGCCGTTAAGGTGCTGATATACACTTGTTGCTCAGTAAATAATTCGTATTTGTGATGTGGTAATTTCAATATTTAATATACACCAATTCGTGGCAGAATGTATAATATTATTCATAAAAATGAAAATGATAAAGATATGTGACCTTCAATTTTGCTCCAAGTGTATGCAATAGAATAAGCGCGTGTGGCATTTTTTTTTACAGTAAACAGGAACAACATTGTCGAAATCATTAATGTTTCATTTGTTTGCGTAGACTTGTGGAAGTCCACCTAAGGGAAAATATATCTGATGAGAATTGTTATAAGTCCTATACCGTATTAAAATCAGTGTTGTGATGAACTGCTTTTATTTTAATCACCCAGCTTTAGTAACAATTAAACGCAATTATATCATACCCTATATTTACATAAGATTTACTCTTAAAATGAAACTATATCAAACGCCCTAATTTGAACTCTTACATATTACAATCATTTTAAATTTATTTATACTGATGTGAACACGTTAAATAATGTGGTAAACTGGAGAATAACTAGACCATCAGATAATCACACTTGCGGTATTAATTTATTTCTTCGTACACAAAATATAGCCGAGCTCATATAGGGTTTTCATCATTCTGCTGTCGATTTCTCATTCTCCTTTTCTCCATCTGCTAGGATTATCCCTATAATTCAAAGATACATCATTGTCGCATTATGTTATACTAATAAATCAGGTGAAACCAGGACCGTGGTGTACAGGTTCACAATTGAGATTGTTGCTATTATTTTCTTATATGTTGTTTTTTTCTATTTTTTACCTTTTATTGTGTATTCCTGGCTTCACTCTCTAATTTTATTTTCACCATTATCATCGTTATCACTAATTTTATTACTATGTTTGTTCTTGCTGTAATTGTTGTTGTTGTTACTACTACTACTACTACTACTACTACTACTACTACTACTAATACTGCTACTACTACTACTACTACTACTACTACTACTACTACTACTACTACTACTACTACTACTATTATTATTATTATTATTATTATTATTACACTTGCATTATACAACCACTGGTATTGTTTTAGTTCTCAATTTCCACATTTTTCCAATTTCTATCTCCAGGTCCTTATACTTGCTCAATTTTTCAAATGTTTTTGTAGATACATTCTTGTCTATTGGAACGGACATATCAATTAGCAGGCATACCCAATTTTTAAAGTCCTTCAGTATTATATCAGGTCTATTTGCATCTATTTTTCGGTCTGTTCGAATGCTAAAGTTCCACAACATTGAGATGTGATCTTTTTCAAGTATGGGAGGTGGTTGATGCTCCCACCAATACTTTTGATGGGGCAGGTCAAAATGTTTACACGTTATCCAATGTGTGTATTGTGCAGCTCTGTCATGCCTGTTTAGGTATTCGGTTGGAGCTATAGGACTGCACATTGAAATTATATGATCAATGGTATCTTGTCGTTATTTACATACACTGCATAATGGGTTGCATCCATTTGTTATTATGTTGGCTTGGTAATTTTTTGTTGGCAGACACTGATCTTGTGCTGATATAATCAATCCTTCAGTCTCCGATTTCATTCCAGAGGAAGCCAACCACTGATGGGTTATTATTATTATTATTATTATTGTTCTTTGAGTCTCAGTTATTGATGTTAGTTAACTGGAAAGTTTGTTCAAATGAATATCAAGCCACTACCTGTAGCCTCACATATTCAGGACGTATCGGAGGGTTCTTACTGTTCCCAGCAAGCATGCCTTTTGAAGCGTTCAAAAATCGTGGCGTGGCCAATTTTCTTTAACCATCCCTGGAAACCTTTTGAGATAGTACCTAGTGCGCCTATGACAATCGGGACCACTTTGACTTCATGGCAGTTACAAATCATTTTCACCTCCCACTCTAAGTCCTGGTACCGGTTAATTGTCTCCCTCTCCTTCTCTTGCACTCTCGTCGAATGGGCAGGCCACATCCACAATCAGTCACGATCTTTTTTCCTTGTCCAAAACCACCAGATTAGTTCTATTGTGTTCCAGTTTCTTGTCCGTCTGTATCCTAAAATACCACAGCACCTTCACCTGATCGTTTTCTATCACCGACTCTGGCTTATGCTCATACCACTTCTCAAAATGTGGTAAATTGTTTACTTTGCATAGATGCCAGTGGATCACCCTGCCCATCACATCATCTCTCCAGCCCTTATAGTGAGTCTGGGCAAGTTGTTTACACTCGTATACAAGGTGAGCCACAGTCTCCTCTCTCTCTGCACAGATCTTGCACAGCGGGCTAGCCTCCTCCTTGTAAATATGGTGTTTCAACCACTTCGTTGTGAGGGCCTGCTCTCGCGCAGCCATTAGCATTCCTTCTGTAGCCACTTTAAGGTCTTTTCTTTCAACCAGTTCCATGTCTGTGGATCTCTGATTCAGTTTTCTCAAAGAAGGTACTGTGAAGGGATTTTTCATGAAGGCTTCTCTTTTTCCTTGTTGTTATTTCCTCCTTGGACATCCCCTGGTCTATTGTCCTCTCCTTCAGTATAATTCTGAGCATTGGCTCCTTACTATCAGTCACGTATTTGTGTAGGTTGTTTTTCTCCATCTGAACACAGTCCTCTATGCTGATAAGACCTATTCCACCTTCAGATTTCCTTAAGTAGAGTCTATCGACATCACTCCTCTTGTGGAGCATGTTGTAGATAGTCAATAGCAGCCTAGTCTTCCTATCCATTTCTTTTTGTTCAGCAACATTTCATCTCAGAATTCCCGCATTGTAAATAATAATAGACACAGCTCGGGAATTTACTGCACTTATGGCATTCCTACTGTTCAGATGTGACTCTAATACACTCCTTATTCTCCGAATGTATTCAGATCTTATGAATTCCTTCATTTTTTGTTCTTGATGTCATAAGTCTCGAGAACACCCAAATACGTCTATCCTTCCTCAGTGTCAATTTCCTTTATCATCTCACCTGTTGGTACCTGGATGCCGTTGCTTCTGCTCAATTTACCCCTATTCATCACAAGGACTCCACACTTACTAATACCAAATTGCATACATATATCATTGTTGAAAATACGGACAGTGTCAACAGACACATCGAACTCCTCCTCACTCTTCCCGAAGAGCTTAAGTTCGGGCATGAAGAGGTGATGATTGATGGTAAGCTCTCCCTTTCCCAACTTGTATACTGCTCTCACTATTCATAGTATAAGGGTCAGGGGCATCAGGGCAAGAACAAACAACAGAGGGGACAGACTATCTCCCTGGAAGATACCTCTCTTGATATTCACGCCTCCCAAGGATTCTCCAGCTAATTATTATTATTATTATTATTATTATTATTATTGTTATTGTTATTCCTTGAATCTCAGTCATTGATGTTGGTTAACTGGAAAGTCCGTTGGATTGAATATCAAGCCACTACCTGCAGCCTCAGATATTCAGGACGTATCGGAGGGTTCTTGCTGTTCCAAGCAAGCATGCCTTTTGAAGCGTTCCAAAAAGCGTGAAGGGGCCGATTTTCTTTAACCATCCCTGGAAACGTTTGGAGATAGTCCCCAGTGCGCCTATGACAATCGGGATCACTTTGACTTCATGGCAGTTCCAAATCCTTTTCACCTCCCACTTTAGGTCCTGGTATCGGTTAATTTTCTCCCTCTCCTTCTCTTGCACTCTCGTGTCGAATGGGCAGGCCACATCCACAATCAGGCACGATCTTTTTTCTTTGTCCACAACCACCAGGTCAGGTCTATTGTGTTCCAGTTTTTTGTCCGTCTGTATCCTAAAATCCCACAGCACCTTCACCTGATTGTTCTCCATCACCGCCTCTGGCCTATGCTCATACCATTTCTCAGAATGTGGTAAATTGTTTACTTTGCACAGGCGCCAGTGGATCACCCTGCCCATCACATCGTGTCTCCAGCCCTTATAGTGGGTCTGGGCTAGGTGTTTACACTCGGACACAATGTGAGCCACAGTCTCCTCTCTCTCTCCACAGATCCTGCACAGTGGGCTAGCCTCCTCCTTGTAGATATGGTGCTTCAACCACTTCGTTTTGAGGGCCTGCTCCTGCGCAGCCATTAGCATTCCTTCTGTAGCCTTTTTGAGGTCTCCTCTTCTCAACCAGTTCCATGTCTGTGGATCTCTAAATTCAGTTTTCTCAAAGAAGGTACTATGAAGGGATTTTCCCTTAAGGCTGCTCTTCCTCCTTGATGTTATTTCCTCCTTGGACATCCCCTGGCCTACTGTCCCCTCCTTCAGTACAGTTCTGAGCATTGGCTCCTTACTATAGGTCACGTATTTGTATAGGTTGTTTTTCTCCATCTGAACACAGTCCTCTATGCTGATAAGACCTCTTCCACCCTCAGATCTCCTTAGGTAGAGTCTATCGACATCACTCCTCTTGTGGAACATGTTGTAGATAGTCAATAGCTTCCTAGTCTTCCTATCCATTTCTTTTTGTTCAGCAACATTCCATCTCAGAATTCCCGCACTGTACCTAATAATAGACACAGCTCGGGAATTTACTGCGCTTATGGCATTTCTGCTGTTCAGATGTGACTTCAATACGCTCCTTACTCTCCGAATGTATTCAGTTCTTAACAATTCCTTCATTTTTTTGTTCTTTATGCCATCAGCCTCCAGAACGCCCAAATACTTGTATCCTTCCTCAGAGTCAATTTCCTTTATCATCTCACCTGTTGGTATCTGGATCCCGTTACTTCTGCTCAACCTAACCCTCTTCATCACAATGACTCCACATTTACCAATACCAAACTGCATACATATATCACTGCTGAAAATACGGACAGTGTCAACAAGCACATCCAACTCCTTCTCACTTTTCCCGAAGAGCTTAAGGTCGTCCATGAAGAGGAGGTGATTGATGGTAAGCTCTCCCCTTCCCAACTTGATTATTATTATTATTATTATTATTATTATTATTATTATTATTGGCGACCTACGTATTAAAACGTATCATCGTGAGCTCCACAAAGGTTTCTTATTTTCAGTTGTTTAAAATTGCCATTTATGTAAAATGTTTATTGTGAACTGAATATAAGTGCACATACATTGTTATCTGAAAAGGACTCCCAAAAAGATTGGGGCCTTGAACCCAAAATTTAAACTTTTATAATTATCAAACAACATTTTTTCTTTGAAAACTCATGGATGACTCAGAGTCTCTCCTTACTCACAAACTAACACCTCACACCGACACCACCATTGTAAATATTACTACGTTTGCCAACACTAAAAATATAAGCAGTAGTAATATTTTAAATTTGTGTCAGGCAGACATTCATTTCCCGCCATTACCAATGGCTGCAGGTGTTAAAGCCGCCACCACCACCGCCACCACCGCGACAACCTCACTTCCACACACCACCACCGCGACAACAGAAACAAAAGAAAAAACTAAATTAACTCGTGATATCGAAATGAATTCAACCAAAATGAACTCTTCTACACTGAACACCACTGACTGAACACCACTGAACACCACCATAACTGAAACTAAAATTAACAATAACAACAACAACAATGAAATTAAGAAAACCACCCTGAGTTTTGCCAGAGCAGCAAAACAGTGCGAACCATTTCAGGTAACTCAGGAGGAATTAGTAGAATCCCCAAAAATGGTAAAGAAAGATGGGTATAGGGTCACCCCCCCCCCCCCCACACACACACCTAATGAAATGGAGCATCGGACAATTAACATAAAATCGCGCAGAGTCGAACGGGCATCCGAGTCCCAAATCAAAAAAGCTTTGGAACATGTGTGGGCAACAGAAACCCACATCAGACGTGTGCAGAAATATGGAACCGTGGATGTGTTCTTTGAAATACCACAGGAGGCTAGAGAACACTCCATGGCCTCATTAAGAAGTGACGACTTCACACTCGTCCCAAGCTATTGTGGCCAGAGACTCGTAAAGATCAAGGTGACCCACGTTCCACCGGCCATCGAAATTTCCTTTCTGATAGCTGCCGTCCTCGCCGGCTTCGAAGCCAACACCAAGATAATCAAAATAGCGAAAGAAAAGCAGGAGAACTGGTCCAGATCTGGGATGGAGCTCTTGATCCAAGCGGATCAAAAAAGCATTGAGGAGATCCCAGATGTAATAGGCCTCACTAACTTCAGCCACCTCACTGTAATCGTCGAGGGCAGAAGGCCTAGGTGTGTCGTTTGTGGTGAAGGAACCCACCTAAGGGCTTTCCACTCTCAGGCTAAAAAGGTGAGGCCACTTCTCTTACCCACGCCAGTGACTCAACCATCAACACCACCAGCAGCAGAGATGGCAGCAACAACTGTAGCAGCAACAACAGAAGCAACTGTAACAGCACAAACCCCAGCAACAGTAGCAAAAGCAACACCACCACCACACAACGCGCCATAACTAGCACCGGCGCCTACACCATCGACGCCACAACCAAAACTAACGCCTGTGGAGGATTTTCCACTCCCGGCCTATCACAACTGGAGACAGATTGTGACGACGAGGAGTGGGAAACGGTATCAGGAAAAAAGAAAAAAAGAAACCAAAAATGAAAAGATTCTCTTCCTTCCCCCTCCAAATACAAAATACAGAGGGAAACAAATAAACTATCAAACAAAAAAGTTAGGACAGATATGTCACCATCCACACAGGCATCACCAACCCCATCACCACAAACACCAACACCATCACCATCATTAACCCCATCACCACCAACACCAACACCACAAAAGTCAACAAAAAGCGAAACAGAAACATACCCACAGCAAACGCAAACAAAACAAAACAACCAAAACTATACACACTACACAGCATTAAGGCATTATCGGTAGAGAGTCGGACGCCATGCTTTACAGCATAGTTACGTCCCTTTACGGACTGAGTTCAAATACCGCCGAGGTTAACTTTGCCTTTCATCCTTTCGGGGTCGATAAAATAAAGAACCAGTAATTATCTGGGATAATTGCTGGCCTGGTGCCAAAAATAGAAACAATTAAATTTGAACAACAACACATTATTACACTACATCCAACTCAACACCGGCATCACAGAAAAATACTACACAACAATCCAAAAGTTCACACCACCTCCACACATACAAATCACTCGCATCACACAGAAAACGTACACGACACTAAAACAAATATTCACCAAAGACATCGGATACTTCCGACAAACACTCTCCAGGAGGACTTATAAGGACATCCTTCCGGAGGGGGCCACAGTGAAAAGGATGGACAAACCATCCTTCCTCTACGAGAAGTAAAGTAAGTGGTCTTTCCCATCTGTTCCACTCCATTTCAACATGACCTCACTCAGAATAGGCAGCATAAACGCGCGTGGCTTGGGGTCGTCATGGAAGCAGAGCGACCTGCTCAACGACCTCAGGTCACTAAATATAAATGTAGTGGCCATCAGCGAGACCAGAGTCTCCGAAGCACGGGCCTTCGCACCGAACTTCGGCGGCTACGATATGTACGCATCTCCCAGCCGTTCGGGATCGGGGGGTGGAGTTACTGTGCTTTTTCGGAGAGGTTTGTATCTCGCAATACGGGCCATGTTCCTGCACCCAGAAGGTAAGTTAGTTGTGCTAGACGTGACCAGCGGAGACGGGAATGCTTTCAGGTTAGTGGCCGTCTATGCCCCGACAGGAGCAGGGCGGCCTGATTTATTCCGGCGTCTGGAGACCTTTCTTGGAACGTCCCGCTCTTTAGTGTTAATGGGCGACGACTGGAACGGGATCTTAGATGCACGCTGGGACTGTGTGGGATCAGCGGATAGTGGAGGCGGGTGCAAGAGCCTCACCAACCTGCTCAGGCGTTTTGAACTGCCTGACAGGTACCGATTGGATTTCACGAATGTGCCAATGTGGACTTGGACAAATCGCATAAGGTCATCCAGATCATATCTAGATAGAGTATTTTGTATTGAAATAGTTAGGTCTAGCACAGGCTGTCCACAATTCAAGATAGTCAGCTACACGGACCACAAAATCGCAAGGCCTACAGAGACCGGGTTAGCGAACTAGTTAAGCGGGCATTGACGGGGGCCATCGTCAACAACAAGTGGTGGTTTGCTCTGAAAAGAGCAATTAGAATAGAGTCCATTACGTTTAGTAAGGCTTTAGCAATAGAGAAAAATAGGGCAGAGGGAGAATTAGTTAGAAAACTAGACGAGGCGCTTAGCAAAGGCATCGCGACCGACGTACTTGCGGCGAAATTGGCCCTTGACCAATTCTTCAATGCAAATCATGAAGGCTGCGTTGTCAGAGCTAGGGTGCGTGCTCTCAGACACGAGGGCACGAAAGTCGTTCAATGAGCCCCAGTGGCGGAGGCACGTCGTGGCTTCAAAGCCACGATCCGGTATTTGGTGGACCACGACGGGTGCATGCTACTCGATCTCGGAAAAACGTGTGAAGCTTTTCACCGACACTTCGCACAGATCTACGGGCCGGATCGAGGGATGGAATTTAGTGTTTACCTCAACGGACTGCCGCGGCTCTCGGCCACTGAGGCGGAGTGTTGCGAAAAGCCGATAACAATTGCTGAAGTACGGGAGGCAATGACTGGCTGCACAAGGGGTAAATCGCCTTGTTTGGATGGTCTGCCCTATGAACATTACGTACAGATGCCAGACTTGTTCGGAGGCCTCTTGGCGGACGTCTACTGCAACTGGGAATAGAACGGGAGAATTCCCAGCTCTGTGAGCCGAGGAGCTGTGGCGCTGCTGAGAAATGATCCGAACAAGGGGGATAACATAGATAATTTTAGGCCCGTAACTCTGCTAAACACAGAATTCAAGATTTTGGCCAAGGTGCTAGCAAAGAGGTTGGAGCTTGTCGTTGATGGTCTGGTGGGAGAGGCGCAGACATGCGCCATTCCAGACAGTCCATCCACAACAACCTCCACCTCATTCTATACATCGTAGAGAGGGTAGCAAGGGAACATGGCACGGGTTGGTCCTTGATCAATTTAGATCAGTTGAAAGCTTTCGATAGGGTCTACCATCGTTACCTAGCGACAGTCCTGAGGGGGGCTGGCTTTGGGCCCGTCTTCAGAGGCTGGATCGCTGCCATGCACAGCGACATCTGCTCTGTGGTGAGAGTGAACGGTCACCTTTCGGAACCGTTCAACAATATTATCGTAGTGGTGTCGAACGCCAAACACGTCGAGGCGATCGACACTACACTAAGAGAATACGAAGCGTTGACAGGAGCAATGATCAACCAGGAAAAGTCACTGGGGCTGCAGCTCGGCACCTGGAGAGGCAGGTCCATGCCGTCCAACAGCGTCGTCGGGCGCTGGACGGACGGACCGGTTAAATTGCTAGGGGTCTGGTTCGGTCCGGACCTCCAGACGGACAAAAACTGGAACGAGGTGACGAGCAGGATGGCTTCTCTCACCCAGAAAAGGGCCGAGAGGAAGCTATCCCTGAAATGTCGAGCGGAGGTGGCTAACGCGTATATCGCGTCCGTCATCTACTACCGCCTGACCGTCGTACCTTGTCCTTAGCCCCGCCTGACTGCACTGGACCGTTTGCTCTTTCGCTGTTTGTAGAAGGGGCGCGCTCCGATGGTCAGGCGGTGCATCTGCTTTCAACACCCGCTACGTGGAGGGCTGGGCATGCCATGGCTGATGATGCGCAGACACGCGCTCAGGCTACGACATCTCCACCTCTAACTGGACGGTGATCAGGTGTGGTCGCCTTTTGCTAGACACGTATTTCCCCAGCTCGTCTCTTGACGGAGCTGCAGTCCTCGGTCAAGCGAAGACCGAGAGGGAGCGCTTGAATACTGGAATGTCTTCAGGCGCTGACAGCCCTCGACCAATCGGGCAATGTGATCTGTGGAAACTCCACCTTGGCGTTATATAGAGTATTAGTGGAGGGGAAGAGCGACGACGTACTTGGAGAAACTCTAGGCGTCGACGAAATCAACTAGCAAATCTCTTCGGAAGGACTTTCGGGCCGGGGCCTATGGACAACTTCCAGAAATCCCTGGCCTGGCAGTGCTACTGAGGAGCTTTGCCAGTTCGTGATAAACTCTACAGGCATGGGGGAGCCGTCAGCCGGGAATGTCTGAGATGCGTGCAGGGCTACGAAACCGTCCTGGATGCACTCGTCTAGTGTCCGAGCATTGCTGACATGTGGGTTTATGTCGAACACCTGCTGTCACGTGTAGGACGGATCCAGCTATCAGCTGAGTCCATCGTGAGGATTGCCCCGCCCTCTTCCTTTAGTCGGAAGGGCAGGCAGTTTTTATCTGTCTGGTGGCCATGGCGAAAGAGATATTATGATGGACACGTTTGAAAGGGCTGAAGACAAGCATTTACCTCTTCGGTGTTGACCTGATTAACTTTTTCAAATTTCATTTGGAAAGGAAATTCAGAGTAGAGAGGGAAGTGCTCTCTTCCCAGCATTTTGTTGAAAGATGGATGAGAGAAGCAAGTATGCCCCGGGTGAACGGGCCTACTCTGAGTATGTGTCTGTAAATTAAAGGTGGAAAACTGGGAGAGGGCAATTGCCCTGGTGGTCAGGGTCACTGTGGCCTTTTTAATGGGCTTTCTCCACAAATGTCCTTCGGAAGTATCCCCCCTATTGGGGAATTTTTTATTACATCCTCTTTTTTCTTTTACACGCAAAAACGCCGATCAGTATCGTCCTGTATTGTCCTGTACTGTCCTTAATGTCTACTTCATGTAGACCCTTGTGGTTAATAAAGAATGCCTTATTATTATTATTATTGTTATTGTTATTCCTTGAATCTCAGTCATTGATGTTGGTTAACTGGAAAGTCCGTTGGATTGAATATCAAGCCACTACCTGCAGCCTCAGATATTCAGGACGTATCGGAGGGTTCTTGCCGTTCCAAGCAAGCATGCCTTTTGCAGCGTTCCAAAAAGCGTGAAGGGGCCGATTTTCTTTAACCATCCCTGGAAACCTTTGGAGATAGTCCCCAGTGCGCCTATGACAATCGGGATCACTTTGACTTCATGGCAGACTATTATTATTATTATTATTATTATTATTATTATTATTATTATTGCTGTTGTTGTTGAATTTGTTGTTATTGTTGTTGCTATTATTATTTGCGGGTTGTTGCTGTTTCTCGCAAGCATGCCTTTTGAAGTGTTCCAAAAAGCGGGGCTGGACTAATCTTATTTAACCAGCCTTGGCAACTCTTTGAGAGAGTACCTAGTGCGCTTATGACAATCGGGACGACCTTGACTTCATGGCAGTTTCAAATCCTTTTTAACTCCCTCTTTAAATCCTGGTATCTTTTAATTTTTACCCTCTCCTTTTCTTGCACTCTCGTGTCAAATGGGCAGGCTACATCTACAATCAGGCACGATCTGAATTCCTTGTCCAAAACCACCAGCTCAGGCCAATTGTGTTCTAATTTCTTGTCCGCCTGTATCCTAAAATCCCATAGCACTTTTACCTGATCGTATTCTATCACCGGCTCAGACTTATGCTCTTACCACTCCTCAGAATATGGTAAATTGTTTACTTTGCATAGATGCCTGTGTATCACCCTACCTATCGCATCGTGTATCCAGCCTTTTTAGTGAGTCTGGACTGGGTGTTTACACTCGGATATTATTATTATTATTGTTTCGTTGTTGTTGTTGTTGTTGTTATCATTATTGACATTATTAATTTCTTAAATAATTATCATTATTGCCATTCTGAGTTCGAATCCCGCCGAGGTTAACTTTGCCTTTCGTCCTTACGGGGTCGATAAAGTAAAGTACCAGTAATGCACTGGGTATTTGCTGGCCTTGTGCCGAAAAGTATAAACAATTATTATCATTATTAACATAATTCGTAACGCTCCTGCTCTGGCATATGTTATACCGACACAATGACTAAAGTGCGAGCCATACCCAAATGCACACAATACTCATGGGTTATTGTTTCTCCTTCAACATTCTAACAACCACACTTGAACCCCTGCTGTTCCCAGCAAGGCTGTTGTGTGTAATAATCCAGTATTGGTGGCAAATCTTAGTTTCTAATGCCAAGCATTTCACCTTTTACTAACTGCTTCTAGTGCGCCAAACAAAATCGGTAGCACTTTTAGGTGTCTGATTCTCCATAGTTTCCTGATTTCCCTTTTGGGCTCCTGATATTTAACAATATTTTCATTTCCTTTCTCATTCAACCTGTGATCCCACAATTAATGCATTTCCTGTAGATCAATATCGACAATAATTACCTTGCTATACTTCTTTTTTAAGGCAACAATCCCAGGTATTCTAGTTACTGAGGCAAGGTAGAATTGTTAAGATTGAAGGAATTGTACTGCCAGACAGAAAAGGTATTATGAAAGTTGGCGGCAACGGATACAAGCATCCTGAACACAAGCATCCTGGAAACAGACCAAATGAAAGAGAAGGAAATGAAAGAATTATTATCAAACGAATATACATGGAGACCTAAGTTGGTTTTAAAGACAGAGTGAAATGGTTGGAATACAATACTGGCTATCAGTGCATGGACTGTTTCCGTTCTTAATCAGGAATATATATCGCTGGTACGAAAGACTGAAAAAGTGATGAACTTAAGTATCGTGATAGAAAAACTAGGAAAATAATGAGATCAGTAGGTGTTCTACATTCCAAACGCGCCGTGGACAGTTTGTATCATGGAAGAGAGGAAGAAGAGATCTTATTAGTTGTGAAATGTGTGTGAAGTCTGGGGGAAATAATCTGGCAAGGTATTTAAAGGATTAAAACGTTGACAAAGATAAGATCTGGGATTAGTTAAGGAAAGCGACTTGAAAGTTGAAACTGAAGCCCTTCTATTCATAGCCTTGGAAAAGCTGCATTGTACCTTTTGAGATATTAATATGTCCTAACCATTTTGATGTGCCCTTCCATTCTCATTTTGTTCCATGGTTCTTTGATCTACATGTGTGTAGTCTTAGCAATATAGTTATTTGCTGCATTGATGCGATTGTTGGTTTCTGTGATGGATCTAGTTGGCATCTTGTCAAAGATCTTTACTTTGCTAGTTATTTCTTCTAGCTGACGTCGGCTTAATCATTTAAAAGTTTTTAGAGTAGATTAAACATCCGACTGTCTTTTTCTTTTATGTCCTTCAGTTCATTAATGTTAATGTCAACTCTCCCAACATTGCAAGAATTAATTTCCAGCTCTCCTATTGGATTCCATCAATTTTCATACTCTCACATTTATAATAATCTCCCAAATCCCGAGCTTCTATATCTTCCACACGTTCCTAGTTTATCTTACTCTTTCTCGTTTCTATCTCGATCTCAGATATTCATCCACCTTTCCCTTGTCATAAAACCCTTTTTCAGCTCATTCGAAGAGCCCCATATCCAACCGTATTCGTGGCCTCCTCTAACTGGCAAACCAATTCCATTCGCATGATTGCTTCTAAAATATCACTCCCTAACAGCCGTGTTTATCTCTTTACTCCATTTTATTCTAGCAGTGATGAGATGACGAGAGTCCCGTGCTTCTCCAAAAACATAAAACAAAATATAAGTGCCTATAATGCATATAAATGTAAAAAAAAACATGAATATACCACCAATACATCAAACTAACCATAATACTAAAATAAACCACAGCAAACCACCATCTCATTCACATACAACAAATCGTGAAAATTCCACACCTAATTTGACTATCTCCTCTGATACAGCATTCACGAAAGACTGTAACTGTAGAAACAAAGCAAATTGCCCATTAAAAGGAAATTGCCTTATTAATAACATAGTATATAAATGTAAAGTTAACACTAAGGACTCAATTTATTCATATATAGGAGCTACTTCTAACCAATTTAAAGTAAGATTTAATACCCACAAACACAGTTTTAAAAATGCCGCATTAGCTAATACCACATCTTTAGCTGAAATAATTAATAGTTATAGAAAGAGGAATATAGATTATGACCTGGCCTGGAGTGTGCTCAAAAGGGCCACCCCTTATCAAAATAATAGATATGAATGTAGATTATGTTCCCAGGAACTTTTTGAAATAATGA
>OZ024740.1:190108574-190133574 GCA_964016885.1 Eledone cirrhosa
AAACTATCAAGTTTCTATATCCCAATAGCTGCAAATGACGCTGGACATCAATCAGATCTGTAGAAATACTTTAAGATACCGTAACCATTGAATTCTCTCGTTTGGGATATAGCTAGACGTATTGCACACTCAGTTAAGACCGATTACTCTTTATATACATGACTCGACACACAGTACCCGTTTTCTCTAGACATTGTGTTACGGCTGGTCACGTTCCTACCGATTGAACAATACACTAGGTTTTGATCATCTAACCATGGAATGCTCACAGTTACAGATTAAAGAATAATACTTACACACCATTAATGGGCCAACACACATCCTCTAGGTTTTGTTATCCTTTGTTATGTTACTTTACTTTTTGTGTTCGATAACACACCTCCACCATTTTCACCTGTTGAGATCAGTGGTAATTGATCATGGCTTCACGATCGATCTATCTCTTATTGGAACATGTGTCGTGATTAAACTGATTGGAAATGTTTAACTTGCCTTAGGATTTTCATTTTGATACTAATACTCCATTTTACATCATCTAGTTGTTCCCTTGAATGGAATTGGAGATATACTAAATCGTGGAAAACTTAATATTTCTAACAAACAATTATTAGACCGTTTTGCACAACCAATAATACACCTTACTATATATACACACATAATATATATATACATATATATATATATATATATATATATATATATATATATATATATATATATATATATATATATAATAAGGGTTGACGGACCCAGCATATTTATCAATGCCAGTACCGGTTGTATCTCAGCGCACTCAATGGGCAATGTAAGATACATTACCAGAGTATACACATAGTTATTTGCCTCAACACAACACAGGTAAAACGGGCGCCTCTAATGTTCCCGGTCTCGAGTTTCTGGCGCACTAATGCAGCAGTAAGGTGCACTGCACCATCTGTCTGCATATATTATGCAGCAATGCACAATCGGCTTATGCGGCTTCATCAGCGGGTATCGCGTAATCAATAACCAATCGATCGACAGAATCCAAACACCAGCCCATGCCGGTCATGAATGTTTGTGACAACCGACACGGTAAAGCGTGCATATATATATATATATATATATATATATATATATATATATATATATATGTGTGTGTGTGTGTGTGTATGTGTGTTTGTGTGTGGAGGTGTGGGTGTGGAGGGTATTATGAACGTGGAATGAAAACCAGCATATTCAAGCACAACCTAGTGATATTTATGTCCGACCGACTCTATTTACACTTGTGATTTGAAAACTTATTATTTCACTTTGACGCAAGTTCAGTCCTACAATTGAAATTATTCGACACATATGTATACATCATAACTATACTTATAGTTAATAACGAATGTACGACAGCAGAGTTTTTATTAAACTTTGTAGTAAGTTAGAAAGTTGTGTTCTAAACGTTGATATACATAAATACTATATATCACAAATTACTACGGTCTCTCTCTTTCTCTCTCACTCACTCTATCTCTATATTTATATACACACACACACATATATGTATATATATATATATATATATATGTACATGTATATATATGGCACAGAAAATACGATATAAACAAATGAAAAATACGTATACTTACATAATATATAAAATATTTTATTAAATGTATACTTATTTTATTCAGTGTCGTTAGTTGCTTATGTCATGAATTTTTACTGGTTTTATATCGAAGAAGTTATATTATTTCGCGTCTGTATCTTTCTTAGCATTAAGGACAATCTAGTAGCCTGGCAGAAAGATACTAACATTGAAATTATGTTTCATCTTTTTGAGGTTAGCAAAATGAAGATAAATAACAGCCATGTGTTAACGACGATTAAATTTACTGCACATTACACGCAACATTTATTAACTTTTATGAAGTTCAGATAGATGGACTCTATATTTTTATTGTTGTAGCTTTATTAAACTACTATTTTGGCGTCATATATTTCTTAAAAATAGAGTGAATACGTATGCAAGATATAAAACTCATATAGTTCTTACACAAGAGAAAGTTCGATTTTTTTACGACACACAATAATAAGCTAATGGTATATAAGCAGAAAATGAGTTTCATTTTAATAAAATCCGGTCTATGAGATTATTTGCAATAAATGTTGCAGTGGCACGGAGCATTTTTATTTTCATTACTTATTACAAATTATAGCACAAAAAATGAGCAATCGAATAATAAATGTTTCATGTTAACCTTCATTTTAACAGCGATAAATCAATATATATCTACATCTGTATCTCTACACTCCTCTCTATCTATATATTTATTTATTTTTCTCTCTCTCACATACACATACTCTCTCTCAATATGTATACACACACACACACACGTATATATATATATATATATATAAATACTGAAGTGTCGGTAACCAAAAAACACATACATAAATTTATATATTCATATATATATATATTGTTTCATTGGCATGGGTAGAGGTCATTGGCTGATGGATTTAAAAAATGTGGATACTTTGATAAAACTATATTTAAAGAAAAATACATTGTGCTACAGAATGATACAAATGCAGGAACTCCTAATTTTCAAGGATCATTTATTCTGAGCAAACAAAGGGATCTCATAAATGGGTGTATTAACATGCTCGGTCAAAGAATGGTGAAGTCTGCACCGCCTCAAAATAAATAAAAATATTTTTTTCTGGGGGGGGGGGGTAAATATTTCAAAGAAAATACAGATATAAAAATATATTATGTATACATACACATCCATACCTCTTTCTCTCTCTCTCTGTCTGTCTCTCTCTCTCTCTCTCTCTCTCTCTCTCTCTCTCTCTCTCTATATATATATATATATATATATATATATATATATATATATATATATATATATATATATATAGAGAGAGAGAGAGATAGATATATATATGTAAATAAATATACACGGATAGGTATAGAAAATTATATGAATAAAAGGAATTCCAACTTTGTCTGATTTACCCGTTTTATTTACAATCCTTTAAAATTATAATGATATTATAATGAAATAGTATGGTAGAATATTAAGTGTTAATTGAACAAGTACTCTCATGGTTCATATATAGTGGTGACAGTCAAGTTTGTAATTTTCACCGGTAATGAGATGGGTAAATTCTGCGCCTTATATACAGTAAAAAGGGGCTCCAGAATGTTAAGTTTTGCAAACTGTATTTCGACCAATCAGTGTGTAGTTTCACTAGATTACTAAAGCTGATTAGTTTAGGTTGAGCATGTCTAACGACTTCTATTTGACCCTATCCAAAGAATCAATATTTTGCTAATTTTAGAAATGATGAAATAGCATTTTCTAGGGTTTTTATAAAAAATCTTCAGTAATCACCACCATCAACATAACTTTTATTATTATTATTGTTGTTGTTGTTGTTAGTGTTGGTAGTCAACATGTAGTCGTAGGCGTAGTCATAGTAGGAGTTATACCCCTAAGCGTTATTATTGTTCATTTAGCTTGGGTTGGAATTTATCAATAACATTGTTTTCTTTAATTTTTCTCTTGATTTCACTAGGGCTGTGTAATTTGTAGATTGGAAATATTATAAATATTTTCTGACCACATGTTGCTAGATAGTTACTCAGGGGTATCTGAAGGACATTTGGGGTTCTGATTTGCTGTCGGTGCACCCGTGCACCTTCCGATAGTTCATTTCCAGTTTCAACGACATATAGTTCTTCACAATACGGGCATTTAATGCAGTAAATTAGATTTCTCCTTTTGCAGGTTCATATTAACATTTGGGAATATTTTTCCAGTTTTTGCGTTCATATATTGACCAGTATGTATGGATTGACATGTGCCACATCGACTATCATTAGATTTAGATACAGTGAATGATTGGTCGTTGTAGTTAGGGTTAAACTTTGCCTTTGTTAGTAATGGCTTCAAATGTTTCGATCTGTCTTTTACTAAGAGTCAAAGATCGGTCTGTGATTAAACCTTTTAATTCATTACTTTCAGCAATGATCGGTAGGTTTGCTTTGGCAGTATTGAAGATATTCTGGTGACATGGGTTGTGTGTAATTATTAATGGTATGACTAGTTCTTGGTTTATTCTTCCTTGGGTTGTGCTAAGTTGTTGTATAGGTATTTCTATAGCCCGCTGTATGCCATTTTCAATAAGTAGAGATGGGTATTTTTGTTTGAGCAAAAATTCTCTCAGTTCTGTTAGGCGTTTGTTCGTGGTATTCGTATCTTCTACAATCGTACAAATTCTTCTGGCTATGCAGTATGGGATGTTACGTTTTGTATGAGTTGGATGGCACGACTTAAAATTCAGATATTGATGGTTGTCTGTGTGTTTATAGTATATATTTGTGGTAATGGCAGTGTCCTTTTTGATTGCCATTATATCTAGGAATGGTAATTTGATACTACTCAACTCTTTTGTGAATTGGAAAGATGGGTGTAGGTTATTCAGGAGGTTATTGAAATCATTCAGTGTATCTAGAGATTCTGTCCAGATGATGAAACAGTCGTCAAGGTATCTCTTCCAAGACTTTTCAATGTACTTTCTATATATATATATATAAGTTAATCCGAGTTCAATCGGAGGTAATCACAGTAAGAAATGTACTCAATACATAGTGGAGTATAAATATTTAATAGAAAAAAGATTCTACAGGACTAGAACTGTTTCATTCATGCGAAATCATCAGTATATGTATATTCCTAGCAACTGATGTGGGGATAATACTCTCTTTCGCCCGTAACATTTTATTTTCATTATATATATATATATATATATATATATATATATATATATATATATATATATATATATATATATATATATATATATATATATATATATATATATATATACATATATATATATATATATATATATATATATATATATATATATACATATATATATATATATATATATATATATATATATATATATATATATATATATATATATATATATATATATATATATATATCTTGTTGGCTTGGCTACTGCCGAAGCTTCGATTTTACCAACTTTCATATATATATATATACTAGCATTAAAGCCCGGCGTTGTTCGGGGTCACTAAGTTACCAAAGTTAGGTTGCACCACTCATTTTATGGCAGCAAATTTCTGTCTGCCAGGCACTGGGTGAATGAATTGCAGACCTGGACTGCCGAAGCAGGAGCTGCGCCAGCAGTGACAATTGTAGTTTCGCCTATGGATATTATCTCTGTGCAAAGAAGTGTTGAAATTTATTGTTTCACAGTTCTTGCGCAATACGCGCGTAGACGATGCCAGCTGAACAACAGGGCTGCGATGAAGTTGTTCTGCATGGTTGTCTAATGTGTGTTTTCTAAATTTAAGAGAGTAGGGAGAGGTGTGATATGGGGGAGTGTTAGCTGCTGTTTCTAGCAGGTTTAGTGACCTCATAGAATATATGTTTTCTAAATTTAAGACAGTAGGGAGGGGTGTGATATGGGGGAGAGTTAGCTGCTGTTTCTAGCAGGTTTAGTGACCTCATAGAGGATATATTTTCTAAATGTAAGACAGTAGGGAGGGGTGTGATATGGGGGAGAGTTAAGTTCTCTTTGTCATTGAAGTAAATAAATGTTTGACCGTTCCACACTCAAAAACAAACGTTCTCTCTCTCTCTCTCCCTCTCACTCTCTTCTCTCTCTCTCTCTGTTCGGCGTTCCTAAAGGAAGTGTGCAAGCATGTATGTAGTTTTATCGAATTTGAAGGGGAGTAGAGAGAGGTAGCAGATTCTATTAGAGGGGTAAAGCGTCATGTATTTAGTTTTATCGATTATTTACATAATTGTTAATGAGTTTGAATGGAAAATATAGTCGTTGCCCTAAGTTGGACCATTTACAACATTCTCACGGACGTTGAGTCGAATCAATTTGAAATTGTGCAAATGTATAAAGATGGAACATGTGCACACACACATACACAGCAACAACAATCTGCCTTTTATAGATAATGATAAGTATATATATATAATTATATATATATATATATATATGAAAGAAGGGTAAAATCGAAGCTTCGGCTGTAACCAAGCCAACAAGATACAACGAGGAATGTGCTGCCAAGCACTCGGTGAGGAGTCTCAGAGTAATAACTGTTTCTACGTTTGGCACAAGGCCATCAATTATCCCAGTACATTACTGGTACGTTATTTTATCGACCCCGTAACGATGAAAGCCAAAGTTAACCTCGGCGGGATTTGAGCTCAGATTGTAAAGGGACGTAACTATGCTGGAAAGCATGTCCGACCCTCTACCGATACTGCCAATTCACCGTCATTAGTCTCAGAGTAATAACATTCGTTAGACGGCATGACAAATTGAAAACTGTGGCAGGCAGACCCAACCACGACCCCCAAAGCAACAAAAACCAGATATATATGTTTTTATGTAAGTAACTTGAGGATGCGAACGATCAATATGGTCACAGGACTCGATGATGTTCGTAGGTCCGTCTCGCACTTTGTTGTGCTCCTGCTTTCGGGTGGCTGTAGTTTGCAGAGTGTATATAAAGTGTCATTAAGAATTGCAGCTTTTTGTGAAAATTTATTTCCATCGTACAATTCTCTCTATATCGATCAGCACAGGTTTGAATATGCGACCGGATGTTGACTCTTAATCGACACTTCTTCAGACATGAAAGTGTAGCCAACCATGTAAATTCTCATACCTGAAGAAGTGTAGATTTAGATTTAGGATCCAATCACATGATCAAACCTGTGCTGATTGATTTAGAAACAATTATGATATTAAATGAAATTTCACAAAAAACTGCAATTCTTATTGTCACTTTATATATATATATATATATACATATATGAAGAGAGAGACAAAGAGAGAGGGAGAGAGGGGGATATATATATATATATATAGAGAGAGAGAGAGACAGAGAGAGACAGAGAGGGAGATATATAGATATATAGATAGATAGAGAGAGAGGGAGAGAGAGAGAGAGAGAGAGAGAGAGAGAGAGAGAGAGAGAGAGAGAGAGAGAGAGAGAGAGAGAGAGAGAGAGAGAGAGAGAGAGAGAGAGAGAGAGAGAGAGATAGAGAGAGAGAGAGAGAGATATAGAGAGAGAGAGAGAGAGGAAATGTTGTTAAGACAAAGTTACTTTGGAGTCACCCTTCCTATTAACATCTAATGTATTATGTATCTGCCTTTTGACCAGTGGAATTTGTCGGATTTGATAAAAGTTCCTTCGTGCTATTTTTAACAAATTCCTTTCTTCTAGCGCGGCGTATAGTTTAGTTTCTTGTTTACATCTTCATTCAGCTGCGAGTCCTGTTCGAGCATCTTCCGTTTATCGCTGTCCTTTGTATCACTACTGCTCAGCCGACGTCATCGTGCCGTTGCGAGCAGCAGTTTACCCATCCTGTACAACAACAACAATAATAAAGAGGTTGGGGATTGCTTTGATGGCAGTAGCAACATCACCTCCTAAATTAGTAATAATAATAATGATAATGATGATGATGATTTTTGTATCATTCGCCAGAAGTACTGAACAGAGGACAATACATAGACATGGACATTTGGGGTTTACATAAAATCGTGTAAAAAATGATAGCAAAAGTAATTCACAAAAAATAATAGATCTTATAGAATTTCCAAACAGATGGGGTTACCACCCAGGATTAACGTTAGGAACTCCACTAATTCTAAACAAACTCTCCTCCAAAGTACCCTAGGATTATTCCCCGCTCTCCCTTAATCTTTCCAGCCTGAAGGTTTATGGTTTATGGTCAGAATCGGCTTTCTCACACAGTCCATCCTCGCAACAATCACCCACCTTTTCACATCATAAATCTATGGTGGGGTTGGGCAGCACATTCCTCTCCCCACTCACCTTTCTTTCCCTGTGGAGCTTGAAAAAGTTGTTGAGGGCTTGGCGGTATAGGAAGGTTTCTGTCATCAGTCTTTTCAGGCACGTCCACCATACAACCTCTCTCGCCAGAGCTCCGTCTAAAACCACTAATATGGCTGTAGAATTATCTGGAACCGGCAGTGCCCTCCGGGTAGACGGACATACAAGGGATTTCTGGAAATTTTCCATAGTTTTGGCGGAACGGTAGAATCTCCCGGAGAGAACCATCGCACTTGCCCTCCACTAGAAAGCTAGAGTGGAATATCCTCTGACCGCATTGCTCGATATGTAGAAGGCAAGATTCCAGATGTCAGGCGCCTAGTTTGGTTTACGCTTAACCCACAACTTCTGCTCAGTAAAAGAGATGAGCTGCGGAAAAAAATGCGTCTGAGAAAGTGCGCCCACACCTGCTCAGCGTTAATATCTGGAGTTGATGTAGCCTCAGAGTATTTGTGCGTATCATCAGCCATGGCATTGCCAGCTTTCCACTAAATTAAGAAAACTGTAGAGTATTGTGATTAGCACCAAGTGTGCTTTTTACGTTACATAAAAAAAAATTAAAATTAAAATTAAAAGTGTAAATATTTCGGATGTAGGGAGTGTATTATAGATATATTTCTTTATTTGCCACAAGGACGCACACTAAAAGGGGACGATAAAAGACACATGTCGGGGATTTTACATACAGTCGTGTAAGAAAATATGAAAATAACAAACAATTATAACAATCGAAATCCCCAATAGGGGGGAGACGCCACAAATGGGTTGTCTAATACCCCGTCGATAGAACAACCCTCAACTTCAGGAGCGTGTTGTGCAAGTGCTTCCCTTCTTCCTTTTGCTCTCTTCTTTAACCTACAGGCTTATAAATAGAGAAGGCCCAATCACTCGGGCCATTTTCGCTTCATTCACCCACCAGTAAATTTACTGGGTGCAGTGTCTCTCTCTCTCCACTCTGATTCTTCGCCTAAAGTGATACATAAAGAAAGGAATCCATTGTTGTCCGGAGAGAAAGGATTCTGTCCTCAACCCTCTCAATCTCGTTCATCATATAAGCTCTTCACCAGAGCCACTGTACAGAGGAAAATCGTTTCTGTTTCGTTTTTGAAAGAGGTTTGATCCTTAATATGGACTCGGCAGTCAACTGAATTTATCCCATACGCAACAGCGCTTGCTCTGCATAGTTCCACAGGTCGCTTACGCCCGGGCAGTGTGCAATTGCGTGCAAACCATTTCAATGTCCTGCTCGCATCTTGGAAACGTCCTCTTGGAAGGATCTCTGCCGGGGCGTCCGTGCCTGCAGATCTTATCCCGAACAGGTAGAGGTCCTCGGTAACATTGCTAGGCCAGGGACCTCTGGAACTTATGCATATAGCCCGGGCGGAAAGTGCTATCGAACAGACTGGTGAGCTCGTCGTCTCTGACGCTTAGAGTCTCCCCGAGCACGGCATCGCACTTGTAAAGTACTAACCCTCTATAGAATGTCGAAGTGGAGTCTCCACTGATTGCTCTACTCGCTTGAGAGAGGACTGTGAGCACCTGGGCGCATTCAATGTGCCAGGCGCCCATCTTCTTCGGTCTTCGCTTGACCCAGGACTGCAGCTCCGTCAGCGAGACGAGTTGTGGGAAGGCCTGTCTCACAAACGGTGCCCACACCGGTTGGTCGGTGAGGAATCCCTGAAGATGCCGTAGCCTCAGCGCATGTTTGTGCATCATTAGTCACGGCATGCCCAGCCCTCCGTTGGAAGGGTGTTGACAGCAGACGGATCTCCGCACCAGTGGAGCCTGCTTCTTCCACAGGAACTGGAAGAGCATGCGTTACATCTTGGCGATGTATTCACGAGGACAAGACATGAGAGTCAAGCGGTAGTAGATGACGGACGCTATGAAATTGTTCGCCACCTCCGTTCGACCTTTCAAAGACAGTTTGCACTCTGCCCACTTCTGGGTGAGCGCAAATTATTATAGATAGTTTATCAATGAAGCTTGAAATAGAGGGAAAACACACATGAAAATATAAATAGATAAGTGTGTAAATGTATACACACACGAATACCCTGATACAACGGTGTATATGAGGTTGATTAACAAAATATACATGAAGAAAATTGTGTCAGTATATACACAAAGGTAGATAAATATATAAATAACTAGCAGAATGGCCAGGCATTTCTCGGGACTCTAAATATAGATTGGCATGTTTATCCTTCCTTTCTGAAACAGTACAGAGAAGTACGGAATACCTCGGCGTCGGGATCGTGTCTATATTTTGTACTTTCGTGAAATATATACGTCTGTTTATATCTTGTTTTTGTGTATGCAAAAATATCTGTACATGAATATATAATTATATATATATATGTCAACAAATTAATTAAATAAAATAAAATAAAATACGGGAGTCATGTCCGAGACATGCGCCATATCCACCGTAGAATAAGCTCAAAGTTTCCAATGAATAGATCCGAGCATTTTATAACAACTAGAAAGTGATTGACATATATATATATTTAAAATAAACACATGAAACAATCACAGGGGATAATTTGTAAAGTGTGTAATCACACATAGCTTCGTAGGTAACTAATTAAAGTTTAAGTAGAGCTTCAAATATTACCTTTTTAAAAAATGTTAAATAATTTTGAAAAAGGTAATATCTGAAGTTCTAGTTAAACTTTAATTAGTTACATACCTAGCTATGTGTGATTACACACTTTACAAATTATCCCATGTGATTGTTTCGTGTGTTTTTTTTAAATATATATATATATGTCAATCACTTTCTAGTAGATATATATATATATATATATATTAAAATAACAGATTAATGTTTAAGTAAAGAATCGCTGCTTTCACTCTTAACGGGATCTTATGCAACTAAAGAAATCAATCTCTGAATGCAGAAGTAAATATTTCAAAAAACTTTGCAAACGAAGGAAAACAGGTAGACAATACTTTGATTCGTGAAGACGTTTCCTGGCAATGAACGGAAGATAGCGAAGATAATACGTCAGCAATGAGAATATTATATATATATATATACACACACTATTTATATACATATATAAACACACACAAACAGACAGTGAAGACAATGTTTTCATAATGTCGTAATGCGGAGAGCCAGACATACAGACATATATTATAAGGGCGCGACGTTATAGCTATGTATCTATCTAAAAAGACAGACTAAGAAAGAGAGTGAGAGAGCCCTAACCGGCGCTTAATGGGGTCCCTAGAGCATTGGAAATTTGAAATATCTTTTGCTCACACAACCATAAGTATTACATATGTAAAGTTTGAAAAAAACCGGTTGGGTGCTTCTCGAGTTTTAGGGAGACAGACAGACATTCTCTGTTATAGATATATAGATAAATACAAATATAAATTTATGAAAGATACAGAGTTATATGAATATGTATGTCTATAAATATAGATATACCTGTAAGCACACATATGTTGATAGGTGTATGATTAGTAATACACACAGATACACGCATACACCACACACACACACACACACACACACACACACACACACACACACACACACACACACACACACACACTCACACACACACACACACACACACACACATATATATATATATATATATATAAATATATATATATATATATATATATATATATATATATATATATATATATATATATATATATATATATATTTACACTCATATATATAAGCACACACACAGATAACACCCGCACACACACACACACATATATATATATATATATATATAAATTAATAAAATAATGAATAAACTAAGAAACAGTTCCTTATATTAAAAATAATTCATCATTTTACGATAGTTTCTAGGATATATATGTGTTAGAGTTGGTATGCATATTCTATAGATCTATGTACGATATTTATACACACTATCAGAGGGAATATACATACCTACACATATATATGCTGTCTTCAGAAATAATGATATTTGTTTATTGAAAAAAACAAATATTCAATACAATAGGTCTGTTTGGGAACAGGTTTTGAATTGACCAATCAGGAGATAGTGAGGGTCAAGATAGTAATATAGTAGTAGAAGAACCTTAAATTAGGGGTAGAGGAAGGTCGATTTCAGTTTTGGATGGAAAAGAATATTATGAATGAAGGATTATTTTGCTGACCTCAGAAATAATTGTATTTGTTCATTGAATAAAACCAACAAAGATCTAATATATTCTGTCTGTTTGGTAAGAGGTTTAGAGTTAACCAATAGAAAGTTAATAATTGGCCAAATGCTAAAATAGTAGTAATTGAAGCTTATTTTAGGGGTGAAAATAGGTCAGGTGGTCAGTGAAAGGTATACAAGCAGTTGCTGTTATAAAATAGTAATGCCAATACAAATATCTAAGGTGACCAAAGTTTTAAGATGTTAATGTTAGTGAAAAAAATACATCTATGAAAAGAATATAAAATTAATTTAATTGATGGGTGTATTTATATTGATACAATTATACTAATACATATAGATATGATAAATAAGAGTTAGATGCAGTTGAAAAGTGCTGTTAAAGATGAGGGGAAATTAAAAGAATATAAAAATAATATATATATATATATACTTATACACATATATATATATACATATATATACACATACACACACATATATATATATATATATATATATATATATATATATATATATATATATATATACACTTATATATATATATATACATATATATACACATACACACACACACATACACACTTATATATATATATATATATATATATATATATATATATATACACTTATATATATATATATATATACACATATATACACATACACACACACACATACACACTTATATATATATACACACATACATGCATATATACATACATACACATATATATATACACACACATATACACACTTATATATACATATAATTATTGTGGGGGGGGGATTACATTTATTAGTGAGAAATAGTAAATATATATAGTTTTCTGGGAACATAGAGTCATAACCTGAAGTTAAAGCATTATATATGTTTATTTAATGGTATCAATTTTAGGAAATGATATTTGTAAGAAAAAAAGCAAAATTATGTAGTTCATCAGTAGTAGAATATTAATTATAGGTTAACTAAATTAAAAATAGTTTATATATTAATTTCTAAAGTGTATATTAATTAGGTTTATAATATTTAAAGTAGAATTATGTAGTTCATCAGTAGTAGAATATTAATTATAGGTTAACTGAATTAAAAATAATTTATATATTAATTTCTAAAGTGTATATTAATTAGGTTTATAATATTTAAAGGTTTTTCTCAGTTTATGATTACACGATATTATTAATTCCTGTCGCTTATTTAATAGGATATCCTTAGATTTCATTATTTCGAAAAGTTCTTGGGAACATAATCTACATTCATTTCTACTATTTTGATAAGGGGTGGCCCTTTTGAGCCCACTTCAGCTCAGGTCATATTCTATATTCCTCTTTCTATAACTATTAATTATTTCAGCTAGAGATGTTGTATTAGCTAGTGCGGCATTTTTAAAACTATGTTTGTGGGTATTAAATCTTACCTTAAAATTGTTAGAGGTAGCTCCTATATATGAATAAATTGAGTCCTTAGTGTTAACTTTACATTTATATACTATGTTATTAACAAGGCAATTTCCTTTCAATGGACAGTTTGCCTTGTTTCTACAGTTACAACTTTTCGTGAATCAGGATGCATCCTATAAAAACAATACACAACATCGAAACCGTAATAGACGATTTACATGGTATAATGCTCCATTTAATTTACAAATTAAGGATAATATACCTAAAAAATTCTTTAATATCCTAGAGAAAAACTTCCCGCCAAACCACAAATACCATCAAATCTTAAATAGATCAACGGTTAAATTCTCCTACTCAACAACCCAAAACATAAAACAAAATATAAGTGCCTATAATGCATATAAATGTAAAAAAAACAATGAGTATACCACCAGTACATCAAACTAACCATAATATCTCCTCAGATACAGGATTCACGAAAAGTTGTAACTGTAGAAACAAGGCAAACTGTCCATTAAAAGGAAATTGCCTTGTTAATAACATAGTATATAAATGTAAAGTTAACACTAAGGACTCAATTTATTCATATATAGGAGCTACCTCTAACAATGTTAAGGTAAGATTTAATACCCACAAACATAGTTTTAAAAATGCCGCACTAGCTAATACAACATCTCTAGCTGAAATAATTAATAGTTATAGAAAGAGGAATATAGAATATGACCTGACCTGGAGTGTGCTCAAATGGGCCACCCCTTATCAAAATAGTAGAAATGAATGTAGATTATGTTCCCAAGAACTTTTCGAAATAATGAAATCTAAGGATATCCTATTAAATAAGCAACAGGAATTAATAATATCGTGTAATCATAAACTGAGAAAAACATTTAAATATGATAAACCTAATTAATATACACTTTAGATATTAATATATAAATTATTTTAAATTTAGTTAACCTATAATTAATATTCTACTACTGATGAACTACATAATTCTGCTTTAAATATTATAAACCAAATTAATATAAACCTTAGAAATGAATATATAAACTATTTTTAAGTTAGTTAACCTATAATTAATATTCGACTACTGATGAACTACATACTTTTGCTTTCCTTCTTACAAATATCATTTCCTAAAACTGACACCATTAAGTAAACATATATAATGCTTTAACTTCAGGTTATGACTCTATGTTCCTTGAAAACTATATATATTTACTATTTCTCACTAATAAATGTAATCCCCCAATAATTATATGTATATATAAGTGTGTATGTGTGTGTATATATATGTATATGTATGTATATATGCATGTATGTATATATATATATATATATATATATGTATATATATATATATATATATATATATATATATATATATATATATATATATATATATATATATATATATATATATATAAAAGTGTGTATGTGTATATATATGTATATATATATATATAAGTGTATATATATATATATATATATATATATATATATATATATATATATATGTGTGTGTATGTGTATATATATGTATATATATATATATGTGTATAAGTATATATATATATATATATTATTTTTATATTCTTTTAATTTCTCCTCATCTTTTACAGCACTTTTCAACTGCATCTAACTCTTATTTATCATATCTATACGTATTAGTATAATTTTATCAATATAAATATACCCATCAATTAAATTAATTTTATATTCTTTTCATAGATGTATTTTTTCACTAACATTCTTATCTTAAAACTTTGGTCACCTTAGATATTTGTATTGGCATTACTATTTTATAACAGCAACTGCTTGTATACCTTTCGCTGACCACCTGACCTATTTTCACGCCTAAAATAAGCTTCAATTACTACTATTTTACCATTTGGCCAATTATTAACTTTCTATTGGTTAACTCTAAATCTCTTACCAAACAGACAGAATATATTAGATCTTTGTTGGTTTTATTCAATGAACAAATAAAATTATTTCTGACGTCAGCAAAATAATCCTTCATTTATAATATTCTTTTCCATCCAAAACTGAAATCGACCTTCCTCTACCCATAATTTAAGGTTCTTCTACTACTATATTACTATCTTGACCCTCACTATCTCCTGATTGGTCAATTCAAAACCTGTTCCCAAACAGACCTATTGTATTAAATATTTGTTTTTTTTCAATAAACAAATATCACTATTTCTGAAGACAGCATATATATGTGTAGGTATGTATATTCCCTCTGATAGTTTGTATAAATATTGTACATAGATCTATAGAATATGCATACCAACTCTAACACATATATATCCTAGAAACGATCGTAAAATGATGAATTCTTTTTAATATAAGGAACTGTTTCTTAGTTTATTCATTATTTTATTAATTTATCTTGACTCTGTTTTCCGTTTATTTTTCACCGAGAGTAGTTTTTGAATGCATCTTCTCTTTTCATGATATCCGGATTACATTGAGTTCTTATACGGATTGGACACTACCGTAAACTTTTGGTAGATTTATCTACATATATATATATATATATATATATATATATATATATATATATATATATATATATATAAATATATATATATATATATATGGTATAGAAATGACATCTACAGGATTATAATTATTTTATTCGGAAGAACTCATCAGTTACTGGTTTTACAAACGCTACTCCACTATATACTGGTAGGTACAGCTGGAAAACGAAACCCACTATCTTGGGCTTCCTGATGATTTATCCTGAATGAAACAGTTCTAGCATTGTAGGAGCCATTCATATTCTGCTATGTATTGAGTACATTACTTACTGTGGTTACTCCCGATTAAACCCGTGATGAACTTATATATATATATATATATATACATATATATATATATAGATATAGATATAGATATATGTATGTATATATAATAATTGTTTCTACTTTTGACACAAGGCCAGCAGTTACACAGTACATTACTGGTACTTTATTTTATCGACCCCGTAAATATGAAAGGCAAACTTATACTCAGATCATAAAGGGACGTAACTCTATGCTTCAAAGAATGGCCTCCGACTATCTACCAATTTATAATAGTACAAATACGATTTGTTAAGCCTTTATTACGTTTATTGATTGGTGACGCACGGTTCTCTTTTGTTCAGCTCATGGTTCGATCTGAATCCATCTGGCCCGACTCTGGAATCAAAAGCCCGTCGGACCTCTGGTGTTGCAATGAGAGAATGCACCTTGAGCTGAGCAATAGCGAAACGCGCGTCACCAATCAATAAACGTAATGAAGGCTTAACATATCGTTCGATTATTATGTTGACAATCTGTATAGCTCTACACACACACACACACACACACACACACACACACACACACACACACACACACATATATATATATATATATATATATATATATATATATATATATATATATATATATATATATATATATAGGAACAAATAAGACCCCGACGGCTGAGCTCAAGCCGTTTTGACGGCTAATTCTGTACTCAATTCTGAGTACAGAATTAGCCGTCGAAACGGCTTGAGCTCAGCCGTCGGGGTCTTATTTGTTCCTATTACCCACTCTACTACCCCAAGTATTGAATACTTTGGTGCGTTATGGTCCACCTGGTTCCTTACCACATTTCCTTCGTTATATATATATATATATATATATATATATATATATATATATATATATATATATATATATATATATATATATATATACATATACACCTGTATATACATACACACATACATAAATACACACGTGTATACGTAGTTATTTCCATATAAATACATACATAATGATGAGTAAGTGTTACAATAACCAGTAATGTGTAAATATTGTAGACTAAATTCAGTTCAATTCAATATATTTGGCAGAAATTAAAACATAGATGCTTCAGATGTCGTGTAAGGAGGGGAGGGAGGCAATTTTACAAAGTCGGAAACACAGTGGTCCAACACTGGTCCAATTTTGCCTTGAATCTTTGCGTGGTTGACGGGTTGACTACTTTTTGGAAGCCGTCTATTTAGGCGAAAGCGGTGGAGAAATAGCTTTTTGTCATATCCAGATAGATCCCTTTCAAGTACCGGAGTGAATAGGAGATCTTGAGGGAGATCGTAATGGCCATTGAAGAGATTGTAAGCCAAAATGAGATCGCCTCTTAGCCGTCGACGCTCCAAGTAGAAGAGGTTCAGTTTCTGCAACCGGCTTTCGTAGGGCAGCTCATGAAGACCCTGTACCATTCGAGTCGCTAATCGTTGAACTCTCTCCAAGCGAAGGATATCAAGGATGAGATATGCGTTTGATGCTTGGATGCCATATTCTATGGGCGGTCTCACGAGGGCGACATAAAGAGACCTGAAACTTTTTGGAGTGAGTTTGGCAAAGGAGCGTCGAATAAGAAAAAGAGAGCTCCTTGCCTTCTTTGCGGCTTTAATGCAATGTTTTGATGGTTTGAAGGACGAGCCGACCAGCAGACCAAGATCTTTAGTCTCCTCAACCTCCTTCAAAGGAGCAGTTCCACCGTTGAAGGTAAGAGCTGAGTTATAAGGTGTACCCACTGCCATATGGCAACACTTATCGACATTGAAGTATAAATCCCAGTCAATAGACCAACTCCTGGCGCGCTGGAGGCTGGACTTGAGATGGTCGATCTCCCTCCTACGGGCTACCATTTTCACATCATCTGCAAATAGAAGCACGGTTCCACCAATCACATCCGGCATGTCGTTGATGTATAGAAAAAAGAGAATTGGGCCCAACACAGAGCCCTGAGGAACGCCGCTGCCTACACCCACCCCCGATGACAGACTGCCATTGATCTGAACTCTGCAAGTACGACCCTCACGAAATGATCCAATCCACTTTATAATCGAATCATGGAGATCATAGTTGGTGAGCTTATGCAGGAGCAGGCGGTGGTTGACAGAGTCAAAGGCTTTGGCGAAGTAGAGAACGACAATATCGGCCGCATCTCCATCGTCTATTATCCTCGTAACCCATTCTTCCATCACGAGTAGGTTTGTGAGACAGGAACGTTTCGGAATGAAACCGTTTTGAGATGGAGAGATGGCAGTGAAAGAGGCAAGATGAGCCATAATTTCCCGCTTAATTAGAGATTCCAAGGCTTTACAGATGATTTAGGTGAGGCTAACGGGTCTCTAGTTCCCCGGATCTTCTTTGTCGCCTTTTTTTAAAGATAGGGCAAATTATAGCTACTTATTATAGCAACTCCGGTAGCCAATGATAGGTTGAATAGTGTGGCTAGTGCTTTAGCAAGGTTAGGTGCAACTGCACCCAAAATCGCTGGATGTAGACCGTCTGGACAATGCCCCTTATTCACATCTAAGGACAAAAGCAACTTTTCCAACTCAAAAGCAACTTTTTCATAAATGAATTTATGTAACATGTAAGATATCCGACTGAATTCACAAATGAATTCACAAATGTACAAAGCTGTACATTATCTATTTTAAACTCCGTCACGCAAAGCCAACAAACGAAAATGATCACTACCCCAAATGTTTTACACTCACAGCCACTAATTCCATTGTATAACGGAACTCACTGCTACATGACTTATACCAATTGCACAACAACATAAATACAGGTACACACAAGCTGATCACTCCCTAGGACAGAAACATGCGCAAGTATGTATTTAACACACATTTCCGCATTCTTTCTTCAACAAACTAACAGATTCACGGGAAAAAACAGTAAGCGTTCCTCTTATAAGTAATATTAAACTCTGTTTTAGAACTAAATTTAGTTTGAAACAAAGTTTGGAGCTAACAAAACATACATAGCTATAACATGATATATATATATATATACATACATAGTTATATACACATATATATATAAACACACATATATATATACATATATATATATATATATATATATATATATATATATTGAGTTTATGTTGGTTGTATACCAACACCTTAGTATGCAGGCTGGAGCACTCGACAAAGTGCGCAGGTTGGTTTGGTTACTCCGGAGTAATGTAAAATGAAGTTAAGTAAAAAGTCAAATCATTAAAATTTAGCTTCGTTTATTACTGCCATATATATTTCAGTGACAGCCATATGTGGCTGTGACCTTCAGGCAGTTTGAATTAGTATGGTATAGAGAAGTACATATGTTGTTGAGGTGTATAATATTGTCAATACTCTGATATGCCCAGTTCCTGGTTGGGTTGTTATTTCACTGAGGAACCGGAATCATATGAATTCAAACAAACGAATTTCAGTGTCAAAGGTCCTCTTCTCCTCTCATTGGTCAGTTATTAGAACATTCCCCATTCTAAGTATTGTTATTGTTGGAGTTAGCTTACACAATTGATAAAATGGTAGAAGGGAAAAGGTGTTAAAGGAACATAATAACAAAAAAGTGTCAAACTTCCCATTGGTCAGTTCTGAGAGCATTCCTCAGTCAGAAGTCTATAGAATTCTTTCTGGGGTGAGGCTCCCTGTAGTGTTTTTGTTTGCTATTGTTAAGTACATTTGACCTCTACCATTATTTTGGTAGTGTTGTTGGTGTTGTGGTCAGCTTATATCTTGCTGCTGCTAACAATTTAGAAGTATCCAGTGTGTGTTTTTTCTTCATCCCTCCTGCCACCATCTCACATAGTGGTGGTGGTGGTAGTGGGGGATTTCTTCCATGTATATGAAGAAATATAAGGCAATAAATGAAGAAAACAGAAAATAAATAAATAATATAATAAAATAATATAATTTGTATCATTTGAAAATAAATAAATAAATAGAGAATAAAGAATAAATGAAAAATTGGTGAAAAAGTAATGAAAATGAATATGGAGAAGTGAAAAATAATATAGGATAAAGTGTGTGTGCTATAACCAATCTCAAGTTCAGAAATATGTTGGATAGATTGGTATGAGGACAAGATGTTAAGATAAGATAATCAAACTAAATGTGTTTGTGTTATAATCAATCTTAACTTAAAAATAAATATAAGGTGATACAGTGAAGAGGGCAGAAAACAAATACCAAATTAATCAAGATTTAAAATTGGAACTTGAAAATCAGAAATCTAGTAAATTAAAAAGTGTTTGTGTTATATAGTTGTTGGCCAAATTATAATGGATGATGTCCGATTCTATCTCTAGGCTATCATGGTGTCTGCTCAGCCTGGGTTGTTCCCTATGGCTTGAGGGGAGTTCACAACCTAGGGTGTTGTTACTGCCCATATAGATTGAGGGAGGTCTGGCCGAGAGGTGTTTCCATGTTCTGTAGAAGTCCCTATAGCTTGAGGGGAGTTCACATCTTCTTGTGTTGCAACTGTCCATATATCTTGAGAAAGGTCCCGGCTCTAAGATCCTGCATGTCCCGAAGAGTCGGTTCTGAGGTTTATCAGGCCGCTTCCACCTCTTAGTATCTCGAGGGTCTCGTTCAGGCATAGTTTGCATATGCAAGATCCCCCTTTATCGGGTGGTACTTTCCTGATTATGTACCAGGCCAGAGAGTATGGGGTCCTGTCCAGCTTAAGCTTCCAGATCAGGTCGGAGAGAGCCGTGCTTTTCCTTTTGGCTTCCTTCTTGAATGAATGGCGATGGTTGTATCAGCGGTCTTTAAAGCTCGTTGATGTGGCTCCTGTGTAGAGGTGTTAGGAGTTGTGGGTTTTAACCCTACAATAGTATACTAGGTTCTTGTTGAGGCATTCATTACCAAGGGGGCATGATTCGGTGTTTCTGCAGTTGCAGAGGTTAGTCGGCCTCTGCGTGCCTAGATTAGGGTTCCCGTTATGTGTTACATGTTGGTCTCCCCCCAGCCTCGGTGGGGGGTCTTCGGGTCTGTTTGGGTTTCTTGGGTGGGCTCTGGGTCCCCCCTTCCCTCCTTTCACATGGTTCTGCTGAGTGTTTGTATTGCCATCTTCTGGTTGTGTGTGGTTTTTAAGCCTACTTCTGTTGATGCTATCTATGTGTTGGGCCAAATTTCTCGTGGTGGAATACGAGAGCTTCACAGTGTGTCTGTTGAAGATCCTGTGGTATCTGTGGGCCCTTGGGAAGCATTTGTCAAGTGCTCCAAAGAATAATTACGCCAAGCTTTTCTTTAGGGCCGCTGAGTAGGGTGGTTTGTACCACGTGATTTTTCGGTGTCCCCTCCTATATGTGTGTGTCGGGGGCGTCGTAATTTGTTGGAGATTTGTTGGGTTGCTGGTGGTTTCCGCACTGTTGCTTCCCCTTTGGGCTCTATGCTTTTTGTTATCTTCGCGGCCCGAATTTGTGGGGTGGTCGTTGCCCGCCCCAGGAGATCCATCTTGGGGTGGTCGCCTGTTCCCCCCCTACATGTCCTGCGGTTGGGGTCGTCTGTCCTGGCGTGGTTAACGTCACGCCTGAGACTGCTACTCATATTGTGCTCCGTTTCGTGGTCAAGCGCACTAGTCCCCACCGCCCGTGTGGTGGTGTCGGGCACATGGTGCCTATTTGATTCTGCTCTGCCTGTATTGTTACAACGCGGTTGTGGGTGTCTGTTGGGCTATCCCCATCCCAGCTTTTCGGATTATATCTTATCTTATGGCCATGTGCCGCCTTCTTTAGAGCTGCGTTGTAATATTCCGCGTGGTTATTGAATATTTCCTTACTTGCGGACAGGCTGGAGATCCTGTCCTAGACATTCTTCACCACTGCCTTAATTATGGATCAAGGGTGGTTTGATTTGGCGTTAACAAATACAAGTTTCTCGTTGGGCTTGTGGTAAGGGTAGTATTGCTCGGTGTTCAGGTTTAGGGTGGTGTCTAGGAAGCTCACTACCTTCCTATTTGTGTCTATCTCTATGCTGAGCCCCTGGTTCTTAAAGAAATGGCGAATACGCCTCCCCATACCCTCCAACATATTGGGCTGTGGTCATATACTGTGAATAGAGCATCGTCACGATATAATCCGCCGCCCGGGCTGGGGATTTCATCTTTTATCTGCTTCAGCAGGTAGAGCCCAACCAGGTCCGTTACCTGCGCTGAGTCGCTGGAGCCCATCGTGATGTCAAAGTTATTTTGCCAATCACTCCTGGTCCAAAGGTCTCCATCGAAGCGTATTAAGGTCTTTCTTGCGCCCTGGATGATGCTCACCTCCTCTCGGGTTAGGTCCGTATTGGACATCGCTATAAATAGGGCCTTATTAAGTATTATGGGTGAGATTGAGGAGTAGTAGCTTGCGATGTCCAGTTGTATATAGCTGGTCCTACTTTTCTCATGCAGTATTTTAAACAATTCTATTACTTCTCCCGTGCATGACCATTGCTGTAATTTAGTTTTCTTCCGAAGCTTGGGCAACATTCTATCCAGTATTCTTTTACTGACGATCCCTAGGTCAGATCTTGAGGGGGCTATTAGTCTGACAGGGAGGTCGGTCTCAAAGTTTGGCTTGTGGTCTTTAAGGGTAATCCGCAGCTCCCTTGGTTGGTATGGAGCCGTCCTGTCCTCTATGCCGATTCTGGATATAATCCTGTAGGCTGTGGCATTGATCTCATCCAGGGTAAATCCAGGTGTTTTTAGAGCACTTCTTCAGTTCCCTGAGGATAAGCTTATTGTACAGTTCAGTGTTCATGTTGTAGAGGTTGTTTGTTTTGTCAGCATGGACAAGTATTCCAGTTGTCCCTTTAAGTACTGTAATCCGGTTTCTCAGGTGTCTGAGGTACTACTGACTTCTGGTAGGGGTTCCGGAGAATTTGAGGTTGGATATGATGTTAATCATCTCGTTTTCAAACTCCTCCATTAGTCTGTTGTGGGGAGGGGGATTCCTCCTTGATCGAAAAAGGTACTCCATGTTTTGTGTGTTGGTAATTTTCTGCCTTCTTCTTTCGAAGTGGAACGCTTTCCATCTCATCCTACGGACGAGGGAGTACGTACTCTTGATGAGATCACTAGTGTATTCTCGTTTATCAGGTAGGGGAATGTCCTTCAGTGACGCCAAGGTTGCCAGTTTATCCATAGTGACTTAGGTCTGCTACTGTTTGAAGCGCTCAACCCGTGTGGGAGCTAGATATATATATATACATAATAAAAGATCAAAAGATGGTTAAAAGAGTTCCATGATTTTATTATGCGCATATCAAAAACAAATATCATCATGAGATGACATTTGCGTTTTCGTAAGATAAAATAGGGAGACATGATATGAAGGTTAAAAAAAACTTGTGGATAGTGTAGTTTTAAATCAACATATGAAAAGTAATTTAAGATTGATGTGTGATATTGGGAAAAAAATGAGGGGAGGGGGGTGGAAAGGATGAAACAGAGGAGGAGATGAGAGTAAAGAATGGTGGGGGAGGAGTATAATAAAGAAGGATGAGAGAGGAGGAGAAATGGGTGATAGAAAGAGAGAGATAGCCTTTATAACTGAGATAAATATATATTGTTTCACAGAGAGAGGTTAAAAAGCCGTTGGAAGATCATATATAATTTAAAAGAATTTCAAAATTGATGAAGAGAGAAATAATTAATGAAGAGAAAAAAATTAACAATAATATTAAATTAAGGTTTGTATATTGAAGGGTTTAATAATATGTGCGATGAAAAGAAATTGTTAATATGTATTAAGAATAATATTAAATTAAGGTTTGTATATTGAGGGTTTTACTAATATGTGCGATGAAAAGAAATTGTTAATATGTATTATTAAAATAAAAATATTAATGTTATTAAGGATATAATGTGAAATGTCATCTCATGATGATATTTGTTTTTGAAATGCGCATAATAAAATACATGTAACTCTTTTAACCATCTTTTGATATTATATTATTTATACTCCAGTCCTACAAACTGTAGAGTGCTACCTATCCGATATCTGCATTGCTTTATTGTACTACAATAAAACGCACCTCCTACGTATATATATATATATATATATATATATATATATATATATATATATATATATATATATATATGTATATATATAACGAAGGTAATGTGGTAAGGAACCAGATGGACCATAACGCACCAAAGTAGTCAATACTTAGGGTAGTAGAGTAGGTAATAGCACAAGTAGGACCCCGACGGGTGAGCTCAAGCCGTTTCGACGGGTAATTATGTCCAGAATTAGCCGGCGAAACGGCTTGAGATCAGCCGTAGGGGTCCTACATCTCTCTCTCTCTCTCTCTCTCTCTCTCTCTCTCTCTCTCTATATATATATATATATATATATATATATATATATATATATATATATATATATATATATATATATATATATATATATATATATATATATATATATGTATATTTAGTTATGTAATAAACAACATAAGGCAATTATTCCATTTACGAGTGGTTTCTTAAAAGCAGTGAATTTTGCTTTCAATCATCAGAATGAAAAATTCCTGGTCTGTTTATTGATATTGGATTTTAAAAAACAAAAATGTAATCTATATGAAAGTGTGGCTGGAGACGGACGAAGGAAAGGAAAAATAAAATAAAAACACACATGCAAACACGCACAGACACACACACACAAATGTATACATACACACACACACACACAC
>OZ024740.1:190138574-190181074 GCA_964016885.1 Eledone cirrhosa
ACGCATTAAGACATATTTACACAAACAATATCCAGCATAAATCGAGTGTTCTGGTTCTATATATCATGAGATGAAATCCTGCTGACGTCACATTTGCCTTTCATACATCTGGAGTCGAAAGAATAAAATAACAATCAAGTAGTGGGTTTAATATATTCAACTATTCCCATTCTTAACATTTGATTCTTAGTAGCTATGTAGGAAATCCTTATTATAAAAATATCAAAGGTGTTAAATGAGATGCGACCTGGGACCTCACAACAACGTGAATTAATCTTACCAAAGACTACATATGGATATCGTAATATTTATATCAGCATCACTTATTTCATTACGACTTCTCTGGAATATGATATATATCTGAATTCATTTCACTTTATTGTTACTTTAATACAATTGGATACAAAACAAGGTAACAAAACATTATATCTATAGCAGAACAGCATGATCATATATATATATATATATATTTAAATATTTCTTTTTTTCCAAATGCGATTTTGCAAACAAGTATCAAAATTGTGAAGTGAAATCTATTGTTCATGAATTTGTTTGCTATCACAATACTATAATAATAGTAATTTATATGTAGCAGCATTCTCAGAATTCAAGCGTAATACAAATTAGTGAAATACATGATAAGTGTTTGTTCATTATTTTAAATTTGAATAGATATATCTTCTTCTTCTTATGCTTTTCCATTATTGTATTATTTTCATGGTATCTGTCATTCACCTCTAGTTTTAATGGGCAACCATAATCTTGACTAATATATAATGGGGTCGATATGATTGAGCAAATCCCGGAAAGCGATGTGCCAACATAAACACATCCCGATGCTGAAAATAGATAAACTAAAACAATACACACACACACACATATATGTATATACTTATGCGTGTGTGTGGGTGTGTGTATGTGTGTGTATGTGTGTGTGTATATGTGTGTGTATATATATATATATATGTGTGTGTGTAGAATGAACGTGTTTGCTCTAATAGTGTGTAAATTGTTACATCGGATAATATACGATACATTTACGAATAAACATTTGAAAGCCTTTAGCTATGAATTTTAAAGTTGATGACGATGTTATCTACCGTGTTTGCCTTCATTGGAGCAGCTAAAGGGAGGTGGGTATTTGTTTCTTTTGAAATCTTTGAACAGTCAAATGTCCGTTTACCTGCAAAGATAAAATCCAATTATCAATAAAACGAGTTAAAATCAATCTATTCAAAATTTCACACCTCTAGCATCATTACTGAATAGTCCTTGTATATATTTTTCAGTCAACTAGCGCAGATCAAGAATAAAGAAACCAAACATACAGATGCCTAATCATATTTCTATGCTTACCTGACAAACCACCTACTCTAACCTGAATATCTACACATCCTCATGGAACTCTTCACCCACTGATTAACTACGGCCTACGATTTACTGGACGATTTGATCTGTTCGCACCTAAAAATATGTATATATATATATATATATATATATATATATATATATATATATATATATATATATATATATATATATATACGTGTGTGCGTAGAATGTACGTGTTCGCTCCAATATTGTGTACATAAATACAAACACACACATTCACACACACACACCCATACACATACCCCCATACCCCCCCCACACACACACACATACGCACGACCTTACAATCATGAGCAAGACACTCTACCGGGTCGATGAATTATTCTATCAAAAAGAATTCGACGCGAAAATTATACAGGCTCGTTAAAGGGACATTTCGCAAATAAATACGAAATCAAAAATTACCATATAAAACTTTGTAGTAGGTAGACTTCAAATATAATCTATCGCATGTTTTCCAATTAAATTTCATTCACAAGATTGTTATTTTCCTTACAAACAAATTTCCTGCAATGTAGTCATTCAAGTAATTTGTTGGCGCAGAAGCAGCAAACATAATCGTAGTATATATATGAATATATATATATATATATATATATATATATATATATATATATATATATATATATATATATATATATATATGTGTGTGTGTGTGTGTGTGTGTGTGTTTGTGTGTGTGAGTGAGTGTGTTTATGTGTGTGTGTGTATATGTGCGTGTGTGTATATGTGCGTGTGTGTGTATATATATAAATATATATATATTCATATATATACTGATAGAGAAAGAGAGAGAGTGAGAGTGAGAGAGAGAAAGAGGGAAATAGACAGAGTGTGTGAGAGAGATAAAATAGATAGACGTATATTTTAGGTATAATGATTATATAAGTAGAAATCCAATCATAATACATAACAGAGGAGCGCGTATGCGCAGATATACGAAAAAGATGGCGGATAGATGAAATTTATAACTGAAATTTTAGAGAGTACTGTTGAATTGCTAATGAGATTTTATATGAAATTTCGAGTCAGTGACCAACTTTTTCACTTTGTATCTAAGAAATATAATTGTTTCTACTTTTGGCACAAGGCCAGCAATTATCCCAGTGTATTACTGGTACTTTATTTTATCGACCACGTAAGGATGAAAGGCAAAGTTAACCTCGGCGGGATTTGAACTCAGTCCGTAAGGGGACGTAACTGTGGTGCAAAGCATGGCGCCCGACCCTCTACCGATACTGCCAATTCACCGCCCTTGTATCTAGGAAATATAATATTTCTACATTTGATTGATTTTGCCCCATGTCTTCAAAACAAATGTTTGAATCTCTATCCATCGTTCCATTTTCGGTGCAAAAGGATAAGATACTTGGAAGTATATTTTATAATTTTATTTGGAAATAGTTCTTTACTGTAATACCCGAAATGTCTAATCTCGGCAGACAACACAAAGCAAATTGAACAGATATGCTTTCTAAAATTCAAATGAAAAAGATGGAGAGCTGAAATGAAGAATTTAACAAAAGACTGGAGAAAATGAAAGAATGCAGCGCGGAGAAATTGTATAGTGGGTGCAGGAAATTCAAATATCAGCAAAGTGGTAATATGCATAGTGGAAAATATGTATGATATGAAAGAGAAGAGATTGATCGTCTGTGTTTGCTACGTCCCACTCTCTTAACAATATGCTCTGATATTTACCGATCGATAATAGCAGCTACTATGTAGTAGATGTCATACATCAAGTCAACCTCTGATATATTGATTTGCTTCAACTGAAGATATATACAAAATTACTGGGAATAGTCTCTGTATTCATATAAGTTGTATGTGTATACAGGCACGCATAATCGCCCATACACATACACGGACCGTGGCACACATACACACTACGATAAACCAAGGTACACACGTACACGTCAATATATGTAACGATATTTGTCTATAAATGCTTCCGCACATATTGATAGTCGCGTTTATGTAGTGTTGTAACCAGAATTTAAATCTAAATAGTGATTTCTGTGCTAGCTTTACGTAGTTATATTTTGAGACATTCATACACATACAAGTTTCAAGTATATATATGTTTGGATCTATAAATATACTATAACATATCCATAAGTCAAGTCGTACATACATATATAAGTCTATCTATCGACTAAGACGTCCCTCTTTATATCGTCTTTACTATCTGTATGTATGTGTGTATATATGTCATGTGTGTCTGTATGTATATATGTATGCATGCATGCGCGTATGTATGTATGCATGTATGTATGCATGTACCTAACCTAACTATCTATATGTTTGTCTCTTTCTCTCTCTCTGTATATATAATATATATATAACATTGAGTTTCTATAATACTATAGTAATGAAAACATTTATATATTAAATGGATGAGCACTCAATAGTTATAAATAAATGATTCATTTATTTACTCAGCAAAATTTATATGGAAAGTTCACAACAATTCAGCTCATCTACAGAAAATATACTGAGAAGTAAAATAACATTTATGTTTAGATCGTATTCCACACATAGCGACAATGAATTTCACTTTTTAATAAATTTAAAAGTGTGAAATGAATTCATTGTCTGAAAGTATATTTCACAATGTATGATTTAAAAAAAATCATTGGATCTCACATGTACGTTGAGAACAGAAAAAAAATGCTTTATTTATTGGACGTTTGTAATAATATTGCAACATATATTGAAGAAAGTTCGATATCACCTTGAATATGGTTTCCCATGGAATGATATATAAATTTACCCGATTTTGTGATTCCAATGTTTCTATATTTTAATATCAGTTATTTGTAAACGAATCTGTGTTAGAATACCTTTTTACAAATATAAAGAGCTTTTTCTGTACCCACGACACATTGAAAAAAATAAATATGTAGTTGCTACAATGATTATTTGATAACAATAAATTTCAATTGAATAATCTGGGTAATGTACGTCTGGGGACGGAGAAAAGGTTAACAGACATGCTAGCGGGGAATCAAACCACCTCTATCTCGAATGCCGGAATAATGCGCTTATCTATTAAATGAAAGAAGTTCTTGATGCAACTGCAATCGTTTTTAGATTTAGGTTTGGAGGTAGATGCGTAATCAACACATATATCTATATTAATTAACCTTCAATGTAGTCTAGTTTAAAATAGGTTCTCTATCTCCATATAACCCTCTGTAAATGAATCACTAAATACATATACATTAGCATATTAAAGTACAGATTTTCAAAGAAATGTTATCTAACGGTTAATTAACTCTGTTTAAATTAATATACGTGAGGAACCATTCAGATGAATGTTGAAAACTGGCAGGGTATTTAGAGCGTTAATCATAATGTGTATATTTCGACATTATCTGTTCTGAGTTAACGTTTCACTGACGTTACCTTTCATCTATTCGAGGTTATTCAAATAAATAACCTGCTTTGGGGAGTTGGCAGGAATAATTATTAGAACGCCAAAAGAGTTGACACATACAATTTCTTCCGGCTATTTATGATATATTTTCAAATGGCCTATTTCGGTTTTAGATTTAATCCATCAGCCTGTATAATGCAATATTCAGAACTTTTAGTTGAGTCTACTCAGTTACAAGCGTTGGCTCACATCATGAGAATGATTTTAATACATTCGCAAGTCCCCAAAAGTCGCCCACTTATTACTTAGAGGGTCGTGGGGACTGATTACTCAAACACTCCCTCCAGCGGGTCCTGTCAGAAGCAACCGTCTCCAACAGATCTGGCTGGATCACCAAACGTTACCAGCCAAGCTCATAGATGTTATCCAACTATCATATTCGTGGCCTACCCCTGGGTCTCCTACCTGTTTATTTCGCAATTCTTTCCTGAGACCTAACAATAAGCCCATATTGAGCTGCAATGACTAAATTCGGAGAAGTAGCGTCTCTATCTGGAATCACTCTGATCTCCGAGCTACGCACTTCATCGACTAACGTTACTCCAAACACTGTTTGGAGGAACCCCATTTCGGCCGCTTGTATTCGCGATCGTATTCGTTCGTTCATTACACAGGATGCATGGCCATACGTAAGGATTGGGACGAAAACCCAATTGGGGACAGTGAGTTTGGCTTTTACATATACCTTCATTATGATAATTGAATGCTGAAGCTGGCGCATTACTATACCAGCTTTTGTAATTCTTGCACTTAATTCAGCCTTCCGTATTACATCACTTGTTAACACGGCCCCGAGGTATTTGAACTACTCCTGATTGAATAGGAAAAACATATTGATACTTACAAGATGTGTAACATAATTATTTGCACGACCTAAACGTAATCAAATATTTTTCCTATTAAATTTTTAATGATATTTATGACATATTTGAAATATATATCTAAGCTAAAGAAATACATAACTGCGTTTTATCTTCTTTCATGACTAAATAGTACATAAAAATAATTGAAAATGTTTGACGTTATTACGTAATAAATGAAATATATGATGGGTAATAATATCATGGCTTTCGGTAGTGTCTAGACTACGTGTCTCTAAATCGTCATTTCCATAAGCATTATCGAAAGACGGCAACTATTTTGTAGCACTATTTTCTTATCAGATTCACTGATTGAAATATAATTTTACGCGACAACAAATTCCTTATGGAGAAACTAATCAGTTATTGAAGAATAGAAGTCAATGGGAAACTTCATAGACTTTCTATTGGAAGGTGCATTGATAATATTATTAAACAAATACATAACAGAAATACTGTTATTTCATATGATAAAAGTGGTTCCTGCTTAATTGTAAGTTTAATAGTAATTAGCCTCATTATACCTTACCTTTAGTTGACGTAACATCCTATACGAGCAGGCAAATATGTATAAGATTCTAATTGAGTCCCATATATTTTTTTTTATTTGGAGTATGTATCTGCAAGCTAAAATGTTTTGTGACCCAGGTTGATGACAACCATTCCAGTACTTTTATATCCTGATTCTAAATTTAGGTTTAGGCCTTGTGCCCATACGCTCATAGGGTTCAATGAATGTCTAACATTGAATGCTGAAAATGCAGACCTGCCAACTTCTAAAAACCCTAACGAAGATCACTATGAACATAGTGCTCCCAAACGGAGAGTATTGAGGCAAAATGGGGAGGATTTACATAATGATAGCTATACGCATGTTCACAAGAGAGGACACCTCCCGCCCACCCGAAAGTGGGTAGGAGATCTCCCCGTTCGACAGGTCTGAGAAACAAATTCTTAATAATATTTATAATGTCCATAGTGATAAGAAATGGTAAGAATCTCTCATGAGAGCTTGACAGAAGAATTTCCTCAGAGAAGAATTCTACCCCCACCACCAACCGAGTGTTTCAATCGTTAACTTCTTACATTCTAAGGGGATTGAACGGCATCGAGATCGTGGCTCCTTCGTGCTTTTCTGCTGACATTTAGCCATTCGGGTATCAGAGACTTGTGTATTTATACCTTATGGAACTTTTGTTGACAGTATCTAGCTGAGACTCCTCTCTGTTGCCTTTGCTTTGAAACTCATATTTAAACGCTTACTTGACTTTCGAAAAATAACGTTGGTAGCGGTGATATTTCAACAGTAACACCGTCAACAACACTCAACCTATGACTCATTCAGATTGACGCTACGTGTGCATTAAAATACAAACACGACTCTCTCAAGCGGTCTCTCGTTGACGTCTGTATTTCCTATGCGGTATTTATGTTGGGGGTTATTTTACTGTATAGGCAACTTCTGTGTTCCGAGTTGTTGACAACCATTTCTGTACTACCATTTTCTGATTGAAACGTAGATTTAATCCTTACACCCAAACACTCATGGGTCTCAATGAATTTCTAACATTGAATGCGGATATAATTTCTTTAATAATAAAATTAATGTCTATATTTTGTACCCTAGGGATAAAATTAATTCCAAAGAAGAGTCTATTCAGGATGTTAACTTATAAAACAATATACAATATATGTTTACAACATTTAAGCAATCGATTTTTTGTTTATGTGTGTGTGTGTATATGTACAATATAGCGGGCGTTTAGAGATTGCGCATCAGTTTGTGTCCAGTTTGCTTGTGCCAAAATCGACAAACCTAACTTTAATTGTAGGTCCATACCTCATAGTTTTTTTTAAGTGTACCTATGAAGAAACTACGCATATTTTTCTACAGTACAGTGACGGTACATTTGTATCTAAAATGTACTTATTTAGAAAAATAAATTTTGTCAGTGATATATCGCAGATCGAAAACAAAATTCTGAGTAATCAAAGTCTATACGTTTAAGAAAATTGAAACAAATACAAATAATTGATCTATAAATTAACAGGAAAACAATTCAAAACGTTTCAAAGAAATCGAAAAAAAATGAATAACAAATATTCTATATTTAATAGCTTCAGTTATCTTATCCATGAAGCTGGTATGACGTTGATGTTTTAATTTCCGTTTTAGTTCCATATATTTTCCATTTACAAGTGTTACTCTTTACATGCAACAAAGTTCTGGAAATCAAATTCTTTTACAATATAACGAATAACCAATGATGAAAACTAAACAAATACATTTTAATCAATTTATAGAAATTATATTACACTTCATTCTATTCAAAACTGAGTCCAGTATTTATAGAACGATAGTAGTATTCTATAAAATTATCTTTTGTTTATTGTTTACCTACTTATTTTCACTCTTTGATGCAATCTAATAATGACAATGAAAATTGAATGACACATACTTAACATTGTATTCTTAATACAAATGAAATATTTATCGTGTGAACAACATACATGTTTTGAAAATATTAAGTATTATACATTAAACAGTATTATTGCACTAAATAAATAGTAAACACTATTAGGACTTATCCTATATTCTCATTCAAACATTAATAAACAAATATATATTCTGAATACTGTTGTCCGTGCATATATTCTAATGAAAATAAACGGTATTGTCTGCTTAATTTGAGAATTCTGTAACTTCGTAATCATGGAAAACTAAAATATTACCAGTACACTGATAGTTTGCAACGGTATAAAAACTATTATGCTATCTTGCATTGTTTAAAGAGAGGATATTATGAATTGCCGACATACGTTTAAAAATCAGATGAGCTCTACCCTGATTAACTATTTTGAATGTTTATATAGAAGAGCCCATAATATGAGATTGAAGACTGATCAATAAACATGAATGGTGTCTAATTACGTAAAGATTACGGAATTACATGTAAAGCAAGATATATAATTATTTACAAATGGACGCAAATAATTAATGAATATTAACGTCTACTAAACAAATATTAAGCGGTAATACTATTTACGCTCCGGTGTGTTTTATTTAAGCATTCACAATTCTATTCCTCTCTTATAAAATTATTTCCATTCATTCTTGGCATAATATATTTCTATATGTCTCCGTGTATATGTATATATATATATATATATATATATATATATATATATATACATACATACACGTGTAGTGTCACCAAATTGAATGAAAATTAGTGTAAGTATTACAATGTAGAGGTGAAGATGTTATAAAATACGCATAGAAACCAAACCAAGTATCAACAAAGTCCTGAATCATAGCACACATCACACATGCATTTTTGCAAAACACATATGCCCAGTTCTTTAATGCCGCCATTTGCACTTTGAATATAATCACACTAAGCTACGTAATGTTATGCTACTCTATTTAACTATTCGTTCTATAAGCGATGACCTATTATTTGTTGATTTTCTTTTAAATCATTGTATAACGCAATACAATTGTTCTTATTTCGCTGCTTCCAGTTAGCTTTCGTTGTATCCTATTAACACAATTTTGCCTCGTTTTCTTTCCCTCACTCCAATCCCCCTCCCATAGAAAATGAGCTCACATTACTACATGCATGATCTACATGATTCAATGTAAACGTTGATTTCTGCTCATAGATTCATACCATTTCACATGCGACTTCTTTACATTTTTAGTTTTATATGAAATCAGATTAATAAACATTTATACAAAAAGTTATGCTATTTGAAATACAAAATCATTCCAATTTTGCTGATGGTGATATTATTTTCTTCTTGCACACCTCGTTGCGTTTTCATGTCAATACAAGAGATATGGCTTTGAAGAATACGATGCCGTTCCTAGCCCCAGGTCAGCTCATGGAGTGCAGATTTAAGATCAAATACATTGTTGCCAGACAGTTTTAATTATACAATGTGACACCTATTACTTCACACATCTGTTAGGATATTATTTGAGAGTAATTTATTTGTAATACTAAAAGATAACATGACCTCAACTATTTTTTCTTCTTGAATTCTAGGTATATAATGACATGTACAAAGGAAACAACTTGGAATGTATAAAGTGAGGATATACACCCGATTATGTGCATGTTATTGTAGTTGTAATACTTGTTATTGTTATTATTAGTGTTGTTATTATTATTGTTATTATTTGTTTTTCATTTATCTTGCTTTATGTTCATACGAGTTATCATCAAGTCACAACCATTGATCTCAAGAGACAACAAGGTCCGCAATATACTAGAAAACACATACACACACATATGTTTACACTTGTGATGTATTTGTATTGACAGAATCTCCCTTAGTATATAGGCAGTCCAGATTTGTAATATCTTTTGTATTTCTTTACACGCAGGTTTTATGGTATTTTGGATAAGTAATCATTAGACCCCTTAGGTATCATTCCTAGTGTGCCTACAACCACTGGTATGGTTTTAGTTCTCAAATTCCACATTTTTCCAATCTCTGTTTCCAGGTTTCTATACTTGCTTAATTTTTCAAATGTTTCTATAGATACATAATTGTCTATAGATACATAATTTTCAATTAGCAAGCATACCCTCTTTTTAAAGTCCTTCAGTATTATACCAGGTCTACTTGCATCTATTTTTCGGTCTGTTTTTACGCTAATGTTCCATGAAATTGAGATGTGTCCTTTTATCAAATATGGGAGGTGGTTGATGCTCCCACCAATTCTCACGATAGGGCTGGTTATAATGCTTGCACATTACCCAATATATGTATTGTGCCGCTCTGTCGTGCCTGTTTAGGTATTCGGTTGGAGCTATAGGACTGCACATTGAAATTATATGATCAATGGTCTCTATTTGCTTTTTACAAACACGGCATAATGGGTTGCATCCATTTTAATTGATGTTGGCTTGATAATGTTTTGTTGGCAGACATACTCTTGTGCTGATATAATCAGTCCATCAGTTTCCGTTTTCAGTCCAGGGGATGCCAACCACTGATGGGTTAAAGCTTCGTCATCGTCAGGATTGTTAGCTCCTACTGGGTATTCTCCATGAAGAGGCTTTTTTGCCATTTCTTAGCCCGTGCTTTTAGCAGTTCTTTCTTTATAGTTAATTTCACATGCTTTGATTTTTCATTTCAGCAGTAAAGGGAACTTTTGAAATTTATAGTTCATTACTGTATCTTTGTGCATCTTTTGTAATGGAGTATGATCTTTTGTTGCTTTCATGTTTTAAAACGAGTTTGATCATCCAATCATGTGACTCCCTGAGATACATAGATAAACCACTTGTTGCAGTTTTCAAAGAATTATCTAACTGGATTAATCCATGTCCTTCTTCTTTCCTAGGGAGATATATTCTATCTGTATCTGCCTTAGGATGATGCATTCTGTGCATAGTTAAGAATTTTCTAATTTTCGTATCAAGTTTACGGGTCTCTGGGCTTGGAAAGTTGATGACAGTGAAACTTAAGTTACTACTAGTATGGCAAGTGTCTTTATGGCATCGATCCTATTTGTTGCATTCAAATCCGTTCTAAATAATTGCTCTTTCTCTGCGATAACATTTCTTCCTTATCCTTTCCCTAGTTGTCGAGTGCTTGACTGTTTCTTCGTCACAAACACCTAGATATTTATAGGTTTCTTGTTGATCAAGTTCTCTTATCACATTCCCACGGTTAAGATTAAATACTGAACTTCTCAACAGCTTTCCTCTGGTGAACGTGGCTTTGGCGCATTTATGTAGTCCAAATTCCATTTTAATATCATCACTCAACTTCTTCACGGTGGATAATACCTCTTGCAATTCCCCATCATTTTTGTAAACAGCTTCAGGTCATCCATGTAGAAGAAGTCAATAAGGGTTTCGTCATAGACTTTATAACTATGTTTTGCTATATTTAATGGTATAAGTGCGATGCAGAATAAAACAGGTGATAAATAGTCACCCTGCCAAAATACACAGTTAATATTAACGTCCCCAGCTTTCAATGATTTTTTTTCACTATTCAAAATGAGCGTTGTTTTCTAGGTTTCATACTGATTGACAAGAGCCTCCTGTCAACGGAAGATATTTTGAAAATCTCTAAACACATTGCAATTCAACTGTGTGACAAATTATCAAATACTTATTTGTAATTTATCCAAACAATTGATAGATTTTTGTGCCCATTATAACAATCTTCCAGAATCATATTGTTAATCAAAAGCTGACTCTTACAGTCATATGAGCCTCGTTTATATCCTTTCTGCTCATTGGGAACATTTGGTATCAGGTGATCATATCTATATTCAGATAGGATTGATGTTAAGTTTGTATACCTGGTGGTCAAGCAAGTTATCGGTCTGTAATTTTTTGTCGTTAACTAGCGATGGCGGTATCTTTTGTGGCTCATTAGTCATGTCATTATAAATTTGGGCTAATAGCTCATGAGACTCTGTGATGGTATTTGTATTTGGTCTTTCTCTGAGGATTTCCATTTGCTGGATTTTCTAAGAGCTAAACGGAGATGTTCAACTATTATATTTTCCCTTATTTGTTCCTAAAGGTGAACTGTATGTTTCATGTGTCTGTCTATCCATGGGGCATCTATATTATGAACTGTTTCTTAGGCCCAGATCTTTTTCCAAAATTCTAGCACTTCTTCCTAGGATGGTATTGATGTAGCAGTTATTGTTGACTTGCCAATGTTTTTGTAGAAGTTTGTGTGGTTGATTTTGAACATATTATTGTCCTTATAAAATCTGGAGCATTTTTCAAAGCGCTCATACGAGCGGCTTTGGCCGACAATTTTTATTTGATTGTGTCTATGATCATGTGTATGTCGCTTGTTCATTGTATATTGTATTTTGTTTCAATTTTTTATGTTTTTATCGAAGGAGGTTCATTTGGCGATTGATGATCGCTTGTTAAGTAGGTTTTTTTGTAGGCATTCCTTTGTTTTTTCATTTACACTCCACATAAGCGAATGGTGACTTTAGCCGATGCATTATAGAGATGGTTTAGTTCAGTAATATTTAATTTATTTGTGGTGATAATGTCTTTGAGAGCTATGCGAATCTTGCGTATCATCCTGGTTTTGTTTGGAGTTCTGGAGTTTAGGGATGGTGTCTCGTTACTACATGTCATATTCTTTCATTTTCATCTATTCGATCATAATTTCATTCTTCAATTTGGTGAGTTCATTCGCATTCATTTCTTTATCATGATGATATTTTCAATGTTTTCATTTTGAGTTTCATCTTGAACATGTACTCCTTCCACTTTTTCAAATCTTTCATTAATTTGTTCCGCTGTCAGTGATTCCGCTCGCACCCTGGGACTTAAGGTGTTATATTTACTTCGATTTCACTGACACATGTTCCATTTTCCCTTTGATGAATTTGCGTTAATTGCTTGATCTGATCAAATTCTATGTTAGTAATTTCTCCTTAACAATGTTTCTTCGTATATTAGCTAGTTTGTTACTGCCAATATGATCTCTGTTTTCATGATGATTCTTTTTCCAGTTCATATATGTTTGTTCTGTATCCTAACTATTTGATGGGCATAGTAGAAAGCCTCAAGGACTGCCTTATTGGCTTGCCGTGACCATTTTCATTATTTACTTTACATTTCCTGGTGGTGAGCATGAGGGACGCAGCCCTTGTTGACCCGGGTGACGGCCGATCAGGCTTTAGTTATTTTATTATTTGACATTGGATTTATTTTGTTGCGTTTTATCCTTATCTGCCAAGGGGTAATTATATCGAGTTAACACTCCAAGGACGAGTGTCAACCAAGACTAGAGAGGTCGTCCTCCCCAAGAGACACAGCTATTCGCCGCCGGCCGCCAACATGATATTTCTTGGTCACGTTTTTTTCTATTGTTATTATTATACATGTTTCCGTAATGTGAGCCCTGTCTGGTTATATTTATAATATAAATATGGCACTTGTTGATGTTACCCTGGTTGTTGTTGTGGTTGGCTATGCGATTCGTGAAAATCAGCCTGCCACTCTCTTCTTTGACTGGGAAGGGGAGGCTGCTCTTCCCTGTCTGGTGACTGTGGTGAAAGAAGTTCTATGATAGATGCAGCTGAAGGGCCTGAAAACAGACACTTTCTCGTCTGAACATGCACTAGTAGGCTTCATCATTTAGGGAAAAGGTGGGCGTGCTGGGAGAGTAGGCGGCTTTAAGATATGGTTGGTACTCTCCGTATTGGGGAATATATATTGTTATCATTGTATTATTTAGTGTTATTTATTATCATTTATTACAATATTTTATGTACGGCCACTGTCCATATGATTGTAATTTTCCTACAGGTTCAGCTTCTCTGGCCAATAAATGAATTATTATTAATGTTGTTATTCCTTGAATCTCAGTCATTGATGTTGGTTAACTGGAAAGTCCGTTGGATTGAATATCAAGCCACTACCTGCAGCCTCAGATATTCAGGACGTATCGGAGGGTTCTTGCTGTTCCAAGCAAGCATGCCTTTTGAAGCGTTCCAAAAAGCGTGAAGGGGCCGATTTTCTTTAACCATCCCTGGACACTTTTGGAGATAGTCCCCAGTGCGCCTATGACAATCGGGATCACTTTGACTTCATGGCAGTTCCAAATCCTTTTCACCTCCCACTTTAGGTCCTGGTATCGGTTAATTTTCTCCCTCTCCTTCCCTTGCACTCTCGTGTCGAACAGGCAGGCCACATCCACAATCAGACACGATCTTTTTTCTTTGTCCACAACCACCAGGTCAGGTCTATTGTGTTCCAGTTTCTTGTCCGTCTGTATCCTAAAATCCCACAGCACCTTCACCTGATCGTTCTCTATCACCGCCTCTGGCCTATGCTCATACCATTTCTCAGAATGTGGTAAATTGTTTACTTTGCACAGGTGCCAGTGGATCACCCTGCCCATCACATCATGTCTCCAGCCCATATAGTGGGTCTGAGCTAGGTGTCTACACTCGGATACAATGTTAGCCACAGTCTCCTCTCTCTCTCCACAGATCCTGCACAGTGGGCTAGCCTCCTCCTTGTAAATATGATGTTTCAACCTCTTCGTTTTGAGGGCCTGCTCCTGCGCAGCCATTAATATTCCTTCTGTAGCCTTTTTAAGGTCTCCTCTTCTCAACCAGTTCCATGTCTGTGGATCTCTAAATTCAGTTTTCTTCTTCTTCTTCTTCTTCTTTTTCTTCTTCTTCTTCTTCTTCTTCTTCTTCTTCTTCTTCTTCTTCTTCTTCTTCTTCTTCTTCTTATTATTATTATTATTATTATTATTATTATTATTATTATTATTATTATTATTATTATTATTATTATTAGTATTATTATTATTATTATTATTTGCATTTATCTTGCTTTATGTTTATACGAGTTATCACCAAGTCACAACCAGTGACCTCAAGAGACAACAAGGTCCGCCATGTTCAAGAAAGAACACACATATTCACACATGCATCCTTAGTGTTTAGACTTGTGATGTACTTATATTGACAGGATCTTCCTTAGTATATGGGCAGTTCCCATTAGTACTATCTTTTGCATTTCTCCTATACGCGGGTTTCCTGGGATTTGCGATAAGTAGTCGTTAGACCCCTTAGGTATCATTCCCAGAGCGCCTACAACCACTGGTATTGTTTTAGTTCTCAATTTCCACATGTTTCCAATTTCTATCTCCAGGTCCTTATACTTGCTCAATTTTTCAAATGTTTTTATAGATACATTCTTGTCTATTGTAACAGACATATCAATTAGCAGGCATACCCTCCTTTGAAAGTCCTTCAATATTATATCAGGTCTATTTGCATCTATTTTTCGGTCTGTTTGGATGCTAAAGTTCCACAAGATTGAGATGTGATATTTTTCAAGTATGGGAGGTGGTGGATGCTCCCACCAATTCTTTTGATGGGGCAGGTCAAAATGCTTACACATTATCCAATGTATGTATTGTGCAGCTCTGTCATGCCTGTTTAGGTATTCGGTTGGACCTATAGGACTGCACATTGAAATTATATGGTCAATGGTCTCTGGTTGTTTTTTGCATACACGGCATAATGGGCTGCACCCATTTTTTATTATGTTGGCTTGGTAATTTTTTGTTGGCAGACACTGATCTTGTGCGGATATAATCAGTCCTTCAGTCTCCGATTTCAGTCCAGAGGATGCCAACCACTGATGGGTTAATGTTTTGTCAACATCAGGATTGTTAGCTCGCTCTGGGTATTTTCCATACAGAGGCTTTTCTTGCCATTTCTTAGCCAGTTTCTGTAGCAGTTCTTTCTTTGCAGTTACTTTTACCTGCTTTGCTTTTTCTGTGTTTTCCATTTCAGCAGTAAATGGGACTTCTGAAATTTGTAGTCCATTACTGTATCTTTGTGCATCTTTTGTAATGGAATATGATCTTTTGGTGCTTTCGTGTTTCAAAACGAGTTTGATCATCCAATCATGTGATTCCCTTAGATATGTGGATAATCCAATTGTTGCAGTTTTCAACGCAATGTCTAACTGGATTAACCCACGTCCTCCTTCTTTCCTAGGGAGATATATTCTATCTATGTCTGCCTTAGGGTGATGCATTCTGTGCATGGTTAAGAATTTTCGGATTTTTGTATCGAGCCTACGGATCTCTGTGCTTGACCAGTTGATGACATTGTAACTGTAGGTTACTACTGGTATGGCAAGCGTGTTTATGGCATCGATCCTATTCCTTACATTCAATTCCGTTCTTAAGATAGTTCTGACTCTGCGGTAACATTCCTTCCTTTTCCTTTCCCTCATTGTCGAGTGCTTGATTCCGTCTCCTTCACAAACACCTAGATATTTGTAAGTTTGTTCTTGATCAAGCTCTCTTATCACGTTCCCCCGATCAAGATTAATGTCTGAACTCTTCAGCAGCTTTCCTCTGGTGAACGTTGCTTTGGCGCATTTATCCAGTCCAAACTCCATTTTAATGTCATCACTGAACTGCTTCACAGTGGATAATAGCCCTTGCAATTGTTCATCATTTTTTGCGAATAGTTTCAGGTCATCCATGTAGAACAGGTGATTAATGGTTTTGTCATAGACTCTATATCCATGTTTTGTTTCATTGAGAATTTTACTTAATGGTATAAGTGCGATGCAGAATAAAAGCGGTGATAAAGAGTCACCCTGAAAAATTCCACAATTAATGTTAACTTCTCCAGCTTCCAGTGATTTTGTTTCACTATTCAAAAGGAGTGTCGTTCTCCATGTCCTCATACTGAATGACAAAAACCTCCTGACAACGGGGGATATTTTGAAAATCTCTAAACATTTTTCAATCCAACTGTGTGGCAAACTATCAAATGCTTTTTTATAATCTATCCAAGCAATCGATAGATTTTTGTGTCTATTATGACAATCTTCCAGTATCATTTTGTTAACCAGAAGCTGATCCTTACAGCCATATGAGCCTCGTTTACACCATTTCTGCTCAATGGGAAATAGGTAAATTGTTATCAGGTGGTCATATGTGTATTCAGTTAGGACTGATGTTAAAATTTTATACATTGTGGTCAAGCAGGTTATCGGTCTGTAATTTTGGGGATTGTTTGTCTCATCATTCTTCGGTAGCAGGAATGTAATGCCGTTAACTAGCCATGATGGTATCTTTTCTGGCTCCTTAACTATTTCATTGTAAAGTTGGGCTAACAGCTCATGAGACTCGGTGAAGGCATTTATCCAAAAGTTTTGTATTTTGTCTTTTCCTGGGGATTTCCATTTGCTGGTTTTTCTTAGAGCCAAGCGCAGCTGTTCAACTGTTATATTTTCCCATGTTTGTTCTTCAAGGTGAGCTGTTTCTTTCATTTGTCTTTCTATCCATGGGGCATGTATGTTATGAACTTTTTCTTCGTCCAGATCTTTTCCCATAATTCTTGCACTTCCTCCTTGGGTGGTATTGATTTAGCAGTTATTGTTGACTTACCAATTTTTCTGTAGAAGTTTATTTGGTTGTTTTTGAACATATTATTGTCCTTATAGAATCTAGATCGTTTTTCAAAGCGCCTTATACGAGCAGCTTTGGCCGACACTTTTTGCTTGATTGTTTCTATCAGCATGTCTATGTCACATGTTGATCTTATACTGTACTTTTTTTTCAATTTTCTAAGTTTAGTTTGTTTAACATGTTCACCTACTTTATAGTTTGTTAAAATTTCTATGTCAGATCGGAGAAGGTTTATTTGGCGATTGATGTTATCTTGCCAAGTAGATTTCTTGTGGGAATTCCTTTGTTTTTTCATCTTCACTCCACATAAGTGAGTGGTGACTTTAGCCGATGCATAATAGAGATGATTTAAGTCAGTAATATTTATTTTGTTTGTGATGATAATGTTTTTGAGAATTATGTTAGTCTTGTGTATTATCTTTTTATTATTATTATTATTATTATTATTATTATTATTATTATTATTATTATTATTATTATTATTATTGGCGACCTACGTAAGAAATCGTATTATCGTGAGCTCCGCAAAGGTTTGTTGTATTCAGTTGTTTCAAATTGCAGGTTATGGAAAGTTTTTGTTGTTAAGTATTTATAAGTTCACATATATTGCTTTCTGAAAAGGACACTCAAAAAGATTGGGGTCTTGAGCCCAAAATTTAAACTTTTATAATTATCAAACAAAAAATTGATTTGGAAATATCATGGAGGACTCACAGCCACAACAATCTGACAGCCTTCCTCACAAACTAACACCTCACAACAACACCACCATTGTAAATATTACTACGTTTGAGAACACTAAAAATATAAGCAGTAGCAATAATTTAAATTTGTCTCATGCTAACATGTATTTCCCGCCAATAACTGCAGGTGTTAAATTACCAATAACTGCAGGTGTTAAACCGCCACCCCCACCACCAGAAACAACAGAAACAAAATAAAAAAATAAATTATTATCTCGTGACATCGAAATGGATTCACCCAGAATCGACTCTACCACACCGAACACAACTGACGCCACCACCACCACAACTGAAAATAAAAATATCAATAACAAAAATAACAATAACAACAACAGCAACAACAACAATGTGATTAACAACAAAAACATCAACACCAACGCAAATGTGTTGTTTGCTACAGCAGCCAAGAAATGCGAAACAATCGAGGTAATTCAGGAGTAATTAAATGAAGCCAAGAGAATGGTAAGGAAAGATGGGTACATGGTCAGTCTCCCACCTCCCCCACCCCACGCCCCGCACCTAATAAAATGGAGCGTCGACGCCTATGCACCGTGTCTTATCGGACGATTAACACAAAATCGCGCCGAGTGGAACGGGCATCCGAGTCCCAAATCAAAAATGCTTTGGGAATTGTTTGGGCGAAAAAAAACCTCATTAGACGTGGGCAGAAATATGGAACCGTGGACGTGTTCTTTGGAACACCACTAGAGGCCAGTGAGCACGCCATGGCCCCATTATGTAGCGATGACTTTACACTCGTCCCAAGCTATTGTGGCCAGAGACTCGTGAAGATCAGTGTGACCCACGTTCCATCGGCAATCGAAATTCCCTGGCTAATGGCTGCCGTCATTGCCGGCATCGAATCCAACATCTAAATAATTGAAATATCAAAAGAAAAGCAGGAGAACTGGTCCGGATCTGGGATGGAGCTCCTGATCCAAGCGGACTAAAAACACCTTGAGGAAATCCCAGAGGTAAAAGACCACACTGACGGCAGCCACCTCACCGTAATCGTCGATGTTAGAAGGCATAGGTGTGTCGTTTGTGGTGAAGGAACCCACCTAAAGACTTTCTGCCCTCAGGCTAAAAAAAGATGAGGCCACCTCTCTTACCCACACCAGTGACTCAACCATCAACACCACCAGCAGCAGAAATGGCAGCAACAACTGTAGCAACAACAACAGAAGCAACTGTAGCAGCAACAACCCCAGCAACAGTAGCAAAACCAACACCACCACCACCCACCACACCAGAACACCAACACCTGTGGAGGATTTTCATATCGCCGACCTATCGCGACTGGAGACATATTGTGACGACTATGAGTGGGAAACTGTATCAGGAAAAAAGAAAAAAAAAGAAATAGAAGCCGAAAAAGAAAAAAATCATTTTCCTACCCCCTCCAAAATCAAAATACAGAGGGAAACAAATAAACTATTAAACAAAAATGTTAAGACAGCTATGCCACTATCCACACCAGCATCACCAACATTAACCCGAACACCACCATCACCAACACCACAAAAGTCACCAAAAGGCGAAACTGAAACAAACGCAAACAAAACAAAACGACCAAAACGACACCCAGTACACAGCATTAAATTCGAACAACAAACGGTAGATTGGCAGTATCGGTGGAGGGTCGGACGCCATGCTTTCCAGCATAGTTACGTCCCTTTACGATCTGAGTTCAAATCCCGCCGAGGTTGACTTTGCCTTTCATCCTTACGGGGTCGATAAAATAAAGTACCAGTTATTCACTGGGTAATTGCTGGCCTTGTGCCTAAAGTAGAAACAATTAAATTTGAACAACAAACAATTATTACACTACATCTAACACAACACCAGCATCACAGAAAAAGACTACACAACAACCCAAAAGTTCACACCTCCTCCACACATACAAATCACTCACATCACACAGAAAACGTACACGACACTAAAACAAAAATTCCTCAAAGACATCGGAGACTTCTGACAAACACTCTCCAGTAGGATTTATAAGGACATCCTTCCTGAGGAGGCCACAGGTAGTGAAAAGGATGGAGAAACCATCCTTCCTCTACGAGAATTAAGGTAAGTAGTCTTTCCCATCTTTTCCACTCCATTTCAACATGACCTCACTCAGAATAGGCAGCATAAATGCGCGTGACTTGGGGTCATCATGAAAGCAAGGCCACCTGCTCAACGACCTCAGGTCACTAAACATAAATGTAGTGGCCATCAGCGAGACCAGAATCTCCGAAGCACGGGCCTTCGAACTGATCTTCCGCGGCTGTGATGTGTACGCATCTCCCAGCCGTGCTGCATCGGGGGGAGGAGTTGCTGTGCTTTTTCGGAGAGGTTTGGATCTCGCCATACGGGCCATCTTCCTGGACCCAGAATGTAAGTTGGTGAGGCTGGACGTGATCAGCGGAGACGGGCAAGATTTCAGGCTAGTGGCAGTCTATCCCGCAACAGGAGCAGGGCGGCCTGATTTCTTCCGGCGTCTGGAGACCTTACTTGGTACATCCCGCTCTTTAGTGTCAGTGGGCGATCGGAACGGGATCTTAGATGCACGCTGGGATAGTTTGGGATTAGCGGATAGAGGAGGAGGGTTCAAGAGCCTCACTAACCTGCTCAGGTGTTTTGAACTCTCTGAAAGGTACCGATTAGATTTCCTGAATGTGCCAATGTGGACTTGGACAAACCGTATCGGGTCATCCAGATCATATCTAGATAGAGTATGTTGTAGGGAAATAGATAGGTGTAGCATAGGCTGTCCACAATCCAAGATAGTCAGCTACATGGACCACAAATTGGTGATCTGTGTGCTTGACTTAGATAGGCGTCATAGACAAGGACCCGGCTAATGGAAACTAAACGCGTCCTTACCATCGCGCAAGGCCTACAGAGACTGGATTAGCGAACTAGTTAAGCGGGCTTTGACGGGGGCCATCGTCAACAACAGGTGGTGGTTTTCTCTGAAAAGAGCGATTAGAATAGAAATCATTAGGTTTAGTAGGGCTTTAGGTATAGAGAAAAATAAAGCAGACGGAAAACTTTTATAGAATTAGACGAGGCGCTTAGCGAAGGCTTCGCGACCGACGTACTTGCGGCGAAATAGGCCCTTGACCAATTCTTCAATGCAAAGCCCGAAGGCTTCGTTGTCAGAGCTAGGGTGCGTGTTAACAGACACGAGGGGATGAAAGACGTTCAATGGGACTGAGTGTCGGTGGCGCGTCCTGGCAAGTCACGATATAGTCTTTGGTGGACCACGACGGGCACATGCTACTCGATGTCTGAAGCTTTTCAGCGCACTTCGCTCCGCTGTTTAGCAAAAGCGGCAGGCCGGATCGAGGGACGGACTTTAGTGTCTACCACGACGGACTGCCACGGCTCTCGGCCACTGGGGCAGAATGTTGCGAAAAGCCGATAACAGCCGCTGTAGTACGGGAGGCAATGACTGGCTGCAGAAGGGGTAAATCGCCTGGTTTGGAAGTCTGCCCTATGAACTTTACGTACAGAAGCCAGACTTGTTCGGAGACCTCTTGGCGGATGTGTACTGCAACTGGAAACAGAAAGAATTCGCAGCTCTGGTGAGCCGTGAAGCTGTGGAGCTGCTGAGAAAGGATCCGAACAAGGGGGATACCATAGATAATTTCAGGCCCATAAATCTGCTAAACACAGAGTTCAAGATTTCGGCCAAGGTGCTAGCAAAGAGGTTGGCGCTTGTTGTTGGTGGTCTAGTGGGAGTGCCGCAGACATGCACCATTTCCGACAGATCCATCCACGATAACCTCCACCTCATGCGATACATCGTGGGGAGGGTAGATAGGGAACGTGGCACGGGTGGGTCTTGGTCAATTTAGATCAGTCGAAAGCTTTCGATAGGTTCGACCATCGTTACCTAGCGGCTGTGCTGAGAACGGTTGGCTTTGGGCCCGTCTTCAGAGATTAGATCGCTGCCATGCACAGCGACATCTGCTCTGTGGTGAGAGTGAACGTTCACCTCTCGGAACCGTTCAACAGTATCCGCTCGGTCCGCCAAGATGTCCTCTCTTTTCCCTCTTGTACGTATTTACTCTCCAGCCATTACTGCACAACTGGAGACGTTGAGGGTGGCCCCGCGCGAACTAGGATGCGGAAGATCCGTGCCAGCATATGCGGACGATGTCACCCTAGTGGTGTCGAACACCAAACACATCGAGGCGATCGGCACTACCCTATGAGAATACGAAGCGGTGACAGGAGCAATGATCAACCTGGAAAGGTCAGTGAGCCTGCAGCTCGACACCTGGAGAGGCAGGTCCATGCCGTCCAACAGCGTCGTCGGGCGTACCGGTTCAGTTGCTAAGGGTCTGGTTCTGTCCGGACCTCCAGACAGACAAAAACTGGGATGCGGTGACGATCAGGGTGGGTTCTCTCACCCAGAAATGGGCGGAGAGGAAGCTATCCCTGAAAGGTCGAATAGGAGGTGGCTAACGCGTACATCGCGTCCGTCATCTACTACCGCCTGACCGTCGTACCTCGTCCTAGGCCTCTCCTGACTGCGCTGGAACGTTTGCTCTTTCGCTTTTTGTGGAAGGGACGCGCTCCGATGGTCAGGCAGTCCATCTGCTGTCAACACCCGTTACGTGGAGGCCTGGGCAGCCCGTGGCTGATGATGCGCAGACACGCTCTCAGGCTACGACATCTCCACCTCTTCCTCGACGGTGATCAGGTGTGATCGCCGTTTGCTAGACGTGTCTTTCCCCAGCTTGTCTCCTTGACGGAGCTGCAGTCATGGGTCAAGCGAAGACGAGAGGGAGCGCTTGGAGACTAAAATGTCTTCAGGCGCTCACAGCCCTCGACCAATCGGGCAATGGAAGGTGGAAACTCCACCATGGCGTTCTATAGAGGATTAGTGGAGGGGAAGTGCGACGACGTACTTGGGGAATCTCTAGGCGTCGACGAAAATCAACTAGCCAATGTCTTCGGAAGAACTTTCGCGCCGCGCCCTATCGACAACTTCCAGAAATACCTGGCCTGGCTGTGCTACAGAGGAGCGTTGCCAGTTCGGGATTAATTCTACAGACATGGAGGTGCCGCAAGCCGAGCATGTCCGAGATGCGCACAGGGCGAAGAAACCGTCCTGCAGGCACTCGTCCAGTGTCCGAGCATTGCTGACTTGTGGGTTTATGGCCAACACCTGCTGTCGCGTGTAAGACGGATCCAGCTATCTGCTGAGTCCATCGTGAGGATTGCCCACCCTCTTCCTTTAGCCGGGAAGGGCAGGCAATTTTTATCTGTCTGGTGGCCATGACGAAAGAGATAGTATGGTGGACACGTTTGAAAGGGCTGAAGACGAGCACTTACCTCTTCGATGATGCCCTGATTAACCTTTTCAAATTTCATTTGAAAAGGAAAATCAGGGTAGAGAGGGAAGTGCTCTCTTCCAAGCATTTCATTGAAAGACAGGTGAGAGAGGCCAGAATGGCCCGAGTAGATTAAATTAAAGGTGGAAACATGCGAGAGAGCACTTGCCCTGGGGGTCAGGGTCACTGTGGCTTTTTAATGGGCATTCTTCACGAATGTCCCTTGGAAGTCTGCCCAGTATTGGGGAATTTTTCAGTGTTTTTTTTTTTTTGTTACATCCTCTGTGGTTGCTTTTTACACGCAGCAATGCCCATTTGTAACATACTGCATTGTCCTGTGCTGTCCTTAATGTCTACTTTATGTAAACCCTTGCGGTTAATAAAGAAAGCATTATTATTATTATTATTGTTCTTTGAGTCTCAGTCATTGATGTTAGTTAACTAGAAAGTTTGTTGAAATGAATATCAAGCCACTACCTGCAGCCTCAGATATTCAGGACGTCGCGGAGGGTTCTTGCTGTTCCCAGCGAGCATGCCTTTTGAAGTGTTCCAAAATGTGGGGCGGGCCCAATTTTCTTTAACCATCCCTTGAAACATTTTGAGATAGTACCTATTGCGCCTATGACAATCGGGACCACTTTGACTTCATGGCAGTTCCAAATCCTTTTTACCTCCCACTTTAAGTCCTGGTACCGGTTAATTTTCTCCCTCTCCTTCTATTGCACTCTCGTCTCGAATGAGCAGGCCACATACACAATCAGGCCCGATCTTTTTTCCTTGTCCAAAACCAACAGGTTAGGTCTATTGTGTTCCAGTTTCTTGTCCGTCTGTATCCTAAAATCCCACAGCACCTTCACCTGATCGTTTTCTATCACCGACTCTGGCTTATGCTCATACCACTTCTCAGCATGTGGTAAATTGTTTACTTTGAATAGGTGCCAGTGGATCACCCTGCCCATCACATCATGTCTCCAGCCTTTATAGTGAGTCTGGGCTAGGTGTTTACACTCGGATACAATGTGAGCCACAGACACATCTCTCTCTCCAGATATCCTGCACAGTAGGCTAGCCTCCTCCTTGTAAATATTGTGTTTCAACCACTTCGTTTTGAGGGCCTGCTCTTGCGCAGCCATTAGCATTCATTCTGTAGCCTTTTTAATGTCTCCTCTTTTCAACCAGTTCCATGTCTGAGGATCTCTGAATTCAGTTTTCTCAAAGAAGGTACTACGAAGGGATTTTTCATGAAGGCTGCTCTTTCTCTTTGTTATTTTTTTACTCCACGGACATCCCCTGGTATATTGTCCTCTCCTTCAGAACAATTCTGAGCATTGGCTCCTTACTATCAGTCACGTATTTGTGTAGGTTGTTTTTCTCCATATGAACACAGTCCTCTATTCTGATAAGACCTCTTCCACCTTCAGATCTCCTTAAGTAGAGTCTATCGACATCACTCCTCTTGTGGAACATGTTGTAGATAGTCAATAGCTTCCTAGTCTTCCAATCCATTTCTTTTTGTTCAGCAAAATTCCATCTCAGAATTCCCGCACTGTACCTAATAATATACACAGTTCGGGAATTTACTACACTTATGGCATTCCTACTGTTCAGGTGTGACTTTAATTCGCTCCTTACTCTCCGTATATATTCAGATATTATCAAGTCCTTCATTTTTTTGTCCTTGATGTCATCTGCCCCCATAACACCCAAATGCTTGTATTCTTATTCAATGTCAATTTCCTTTATCATCTCATCTGTTGGTAACTGGATTCCATGGCTCCTGCTCAATTTACCCTTCTTCATCACAAGGACTCCACACTTACTTATACTAAATTGCATACATATATCATTGCTGAAAATACGGACAGTGTCAACAAGCACAGCCAACTCACTCTTCCCGAAGAGCTTAAGATCGTCCATGAAGAGGAGGTGATTGATGGTAAGGTCTCCCTTTCCCAACTTGTATCCTGCTCTCACTTTTCGCAGTATAAGGGTCAGGGGCATCAGGGCAAGGACAAACAACAGAGGGGACAGGCTATCTCCCTGGAAGATACCTCTCTTGATCTTCACGCCTCCCAAGGATTCTCCAGCTCATGTTAACTCTGTTTTCCAGGACTTCATACTTTTCCCCAACAACTGTATGATGTTATCTGCCACCTTGAAGATATCTAGGCTTTTATTGATCCAAGTATGAGGAACCATGTCAAATGCCTTTTTGTAGTCTATCCATCCCATTGCAAGACCAGTGTGTCTCCTCTTGTTTGTGTGGAGGTGATGGGAGATTTCCTCAGACACAATGCTTGTCAACACTTTCCACATTACGGACAGAGATGTGATAGGTCTAAAGTTGGTAACATTATTACCCTTGATTCGGTATTTTATTACCAGAACTGTTGTACCTTTTGTCAACCACTCTGGTACCTCACCTGATATCAAGCAGTCATTGAACATGGGTGTCAGTTTCAGGTGGAGGGAAGTTATATTTTTAATCCAATACCCTTGCACACTATCTGGCCCTGGTGATTTCCAGTTAGTTAGTATATTGGCCTGCCACTTAAGAGTTTCAACTGTGATACTCAAATCAGTTTGTTGGTGTGTCTGTTCACTAATCTCCTTTTGTACTGTCTCAATCCATACTGACTGGTCATTATGTTTAACATCCTGCTCCCATATTCTTCTCCAGAATGTCTTAGTTTGTTCCGCCTCAGGGATCAAGTTGTTGCCTCTTTCTTTCCGTTCAAGCTGTACAAACAACATCTACTGGTCGTGGTCAAACATGCGGTTGTATCTATACTGACTGACTCTGCTCTCGAATCGCCTAATTTTTTAACTCTTTGCTACAATGCGTTGCTTCCGTTCCTCTATGATAATATTTAGCTTTTTCCTCCTAGTTTTGTACTTTATTTCCAGTCTATTTTTAGTGTCTATGTTTTTTAGTGTCCCATTCAGTAGAGCCTCAAGCTTTCCAATGTCATTTCTCATTTCCCTGATTTGACCATTCAGTCGTTTCTTCCACCAATGTTCTGATCTTTCTTGTTTGTTGTTTCCTCTCGCTTTTATGCCAAGTAATTTCCTCACCGCATTTGCTGTTGCTTTGAGGATATTATTGCACTTGTGAAGGCTCCTCGCCTCAAAGTATGGCATGACTTTGTTTACCTTAGCTGTTGTTTCTTTAACTCTTTCCTGTCTACAAATCTTAGGTTCATAGGATTCCCACTATCATTGTTCAATTCATCTAGCACTAAGTTTAGGTTATCAACCAAATATTGTCCTAGCCCCTCTCCATCTCCAAGCTAATCTCTCTGTTCAGTTCCTCCAGTTCCAGCTCGCTTATCCACCCATTAGTTCTTATTACACGTGCCTGCCTGGCCAATGTTTATTCATCTAATTTAAATAGACCAATCTCTTTCCAGATGTTATGCATCCGTTTCCTATAGCCTTTCGCCTTGGGGTTACTCTTCAGGTAACATTGCATAACAGTTCTATCCAATTCTTTCGTCCAGTTGGTTCTGGTCCCTTTCCTTCTTCTCCCTCCGACACCAGCAGTATTTATTTGACAGCCAGGTCCCTGCTGCTGAGCCAAGGATCACATGCTGGATGAGAGTCTGTCACATGATATCCCAGTCTCCACTTCACCGTTATTCGAACTGTTTAGGTTCGACATCTAAACACTCTTATCGATGATTGGTGAATGTATGGTTACATAACCAACGGTGATTTCATCACCCCCGGTGATGTTAGTGTGGCACTATCATGCTGTAGACGAACATAAATTAATTATTACAATATGAGTTCAAATCACGCCGAGATTTACTTTGCTTTTCATCCTTACGGGGTCGATAAAATAAAGTACCAGTAATTCACTGGATAATTGCTGGCCGTGTGCCTAAAGTAGAAAGAATTATTATTATTATTATTATTGTTGTTATTCCTTGAATCTCAGTCATTGATGTTGGTTAACTGGAAAGTCCGTTGGATTGAATATCAAGCCACTACCTGCAGCCTCAGATATTCAGGACGTATCGGAGGGTTCTTGCTGTTCCAAGCAAGCATGCCTTTTGAAGCGTTCCAAAAAGCGTGAAGGGTCGATTTTCTTTAACCATCCCTGGAAACTTTTGGAGATAGTCCCCAGTGCACCTATGACAATCGGGATCACTTTGACTTCATGGCAGTTCCAAATCCTTTTCACCTCCCACTTTAGGTCCTGGTATCGGTTAATTTTCTCCCTCTCCTTCTCTTGCACTCTCGTGTCGAACGGGCAGGCTACATCCAAAATCAGACACGATCTTTTTTCTTTGTCCACAACCACCAGGTCAATTGTGTTCCAGTTTTTTGTCCGTCTGTATCCTAAAATCCCACAGCACCTTCACCTGATTGTTCTCCATCACCGCCTCTGGCCTATGCTCATACCATTTCTCAGAATGTGGTAAATTGTTTACTTTGCACAGGTGCCAGTGGATCACCCTGCCCATCACATCGTGTCTCCAGCCCTTATAGTGGGTCTGGGCTAGGTGTTTACACTCGGACACAATGTGAGCCACAGTCTCCTCTCTCTCTCCACAGATCCTGCACAGTGGGCTAGCCTCCTCCTTGTAGATATGGTGCTTCAACCACTTCGTTTTGAGGGCCTGCTCCTGCGCAGCCATTATCATTCCTTCTGTAGCCTTTTTGAGGTCTCCTCTTCTCAACCAGTTCCATGTCTGTGGATCTCTAAATTCAGTTTTCTCAAAGAAGGTACTATGAAGGGATTTTCCCTTAAGGCTGCTCTTCCTCCTTGATGTTATTTCCTCCTTGGACATCCCCTGGCCTACTGTCCCCTCCTTCAGTACAGTTCTGAGCATTGGCTCCTTACTATAGGTCACGTATTTGTATAGGTTGTTTTTCTCCATCTGAACACAGTCCTCTATGCTGATAAGACCTCTTCCACCCTCAGATCTCCTTAGGTAGAATCTATCGACATCACTCCTCTTGTGGAACATGTTGTAGATAGTCAATAGCTTCCTAGTCTTCCTATCCATTTCTTTTTGTTCAGCAACATTCCATCTCAGAATTCCCGCACTGTACCTAATAATAGACACAGCTCGGGAATTTACTGCACTTATGGCCTTTCTGCTGTTCAGATGTGACTTCAATACGCTCCTTACTCTCCGAATGTATTCAGTTCTTAATATTATTATTATTATTATTATTATTATTATTATTATTTGCGTTTATCTTGCTTTATGTTCATACGAGTTATCACCAAGTCACAACCAGTGACCTCAAGAGACAACAAGGTCCGCCATGTTCAAGAAAGAACATACATATTCACACATGCATCCTTAGTGTTTAGACTTGTGATGTACTTATATTGACAGGATCTTCCTTAGTATATGGGCAGTTCCCATTAGTACTATCGTTTGTATTTCTCCTATACGCGGGTTTCCTGGGATTTGCGATAAGTAGTCGTTAGACCCCTTAGGTATCATTCCAAGAGCGCCTACAACCACTGGTATTGTTTTCGTTCTCAATTTCCACATGTTTCCAATTTCTATCTCCAGGTCCTTATACTTGCTCAATTTTTCAAATGTTTTTATAGATACATTCTTGTCTATTGGAACAGACATATCAATTAGCAGGCATACCCTCCTTTGAAAGTCCTTCAATATTATATCAGGTCTATTTGCATCTATTTTTCGGTCTGTTTGGATGCTAAAGTTCTACAGGACTGAGATGAGATCTTTTTCAAGTATGGGAGGTGGTTGATGCTCCCACCAATTCTTTTGATGGGGCAGGTCAAAATGCTTACACATTATCCAATGTATGTATTGTGCAGCTCTGTCATGCCTGTTTAGGTATTCAGTTGGACCTATAGGACTGCACGTTGAAATTATATGGTCAATGGTCTCTGGTTGTTTTTTGCATACACGGCATAATGGGCTGCACCCATTTTTTATTATGTTGGCTTGGTAATTTTTTGTTGGCAGACACTGATCTTGTACCGATATAATCAGTCCTTCAGTCTCCGATTTCAGTCCAGAGGATGCCAACCACTGATGGGTTAAAGTTTTGTCAACATCAGGATTGTTAGCTCGTTCTGGGTATTTTCCATACAGAGGCTTTTCTTGCCATTTCTTAGCCAGTTTCTGTAGCAGTTCTTTCTTTGCAGTTACTTTTACCTGCTTTGCTTTTTCTGTGTTTTCCATTTCAGCAGTAAATGGGACTTCAGAAATTTGTAGTCCATTACTGTATCTTTGTGCATCTTTTGTAATGGAATATGATCTATTGGTGCTTTCGTGTTTCAAAACGAGTTTGATCATCCAATCATATGATTCCCTTAGATATGTGGATAATCCAATTGTTGCAGTTTTCAACGCAATGTCTAACTGGATTAACCCACGTCCTCCTTCTTTCCTAGGGAGATATATTCTATCTATGTCTGCCTTAGGGTGATGCATTCTGTGCATGGTTAAGAATTTTCGGATTTTTGTATCGAGCCTACGGATCTCTGTGCTTGACCAGTTGATGACATTGTAACTGTAGGTTACTACTGGTATGGCAAGCGTGTTTATGGCATCGATCCTATTCCTTGCATTCAATTCCGTTCTTAAGATAGCTCTGACTCTGCGGTAACATTCCTTCCTTTTCCTTTCCCTCATTGTCGAGTGCTTGATTCCGTCTCCTTCACAAACACCTAGATATTTGTAAGTTTTTTCTTGATCAAGCTCTCTTATCACGTTCCCCCGATCAAGATTAATGTCTGAACTCTTCAGCAGCTTTCCTCTGGTGAACGTTGCTTTGGCGCATTTATCCAGTCCAAACTCCATTTTAATGTCATCACTGAACTGCTTCACAGTGGATAATAGCCCTTGCAATTGTTCATCATGTTTTGCAAATAGTTTCAGGTCATCCATGTAGAACAGGTGATTAATGGTTTTGTCATAGACTTTATATCCATGTTTTGTTTCATTGAACATTTTACTTAATGGTATAAGTGCGATGCAGTATAAAAGCGGTGATAAAGAGTCACCCTGAAAAATTCCACGATTAATATTAACTTCTCCAGCTTCCAGTGATTTTGTTTCACTATTCAAAAGGAGTGTCGTTTTCCATGTCTTCATACTATTATTATTCTGTCTTCATATTATTATTATTATTAATATTATTATTATTATTATTATTATTATTATTATTATTATTCCTTGAATCTCAGTCATTGATGTTAGTTAACTGGAAAGTCCGTTGGAATGAATATGAAGCCACTGCCTGCAGCCTCAGATATTCAGGACGTATCGGAGGGTTCTTGCTGTTCCCAGCAAGCATGCCTTTTGAAGCGTTCCAAAAAGCTCGAAGGGGCCGATTTTCTTTAACCATCCCTGGAAACTTTTGGAGATAGTCCCCAGTGCGCCTATGACAATCGGGATCACTTTGACTTCATGGCAGTTCCAAATCCTTTTTACCTCCCACTTTAAGTCCTGGTATCGGTTAATTTTCTCCCTCTCCTTCTCTTGCACTCTCGTGTCGAATGGGCAGGCCACATCCACAATCAGACACGATCTTTTTTCTTTGTCCACAACCACCAGGTCAGGTCTATTGTGTTCCAGTTTCTTGTCCGTCTGTATCCTAAAATCCCACAGCACCTTCACCTGATCGTTCTCCATCACCGCTTCTGGCTTATGCTCATACCACTTCTCAGAATGTGGTAAATTGTTTACTATGCACAGGTGCCAGTGGATCACCCTGCCCATCACATCATGTTACCAGCCCTTATAGTGGGTCTGGGCTAGGTGTTTACACTCGGATACAATGTGAGCCACAGTCTCCTCTCTCTCTCTCCACAGATCCTGCACAGTGGGCTAGCCTCCTCCTTGTAAATATGGTCTTTCAACCACTTCGTTTTGAGGGCCAGCTCCTGTGCAGCCATTAACATTCCTTCTGTAGCCTTTTTAAGGTCTCCTCTTCTCAACCAGTTCCATGTCTGTGGATCTCTAAATTCAGTTTTCTCAAAGAAGGTACTATGAAGGGATTTTTCCTGGAGGCTGCTCTTTCTCCTTGATGTTATTTCCTCCTTGGACATCCCCTGGTCTATTGTCCCCTCCGTCAGTACAGTTCTGAGCATTGGCTCCTTACTATCAGTCACGTATTTGTGTAGGTTGTTTTTCTCCATCTGAACACAGTCCTCTATGCTGATAAGACCTCTTCCACATTCAGATCTCCTTAGGTAGAGTCTATCGACATCACTCCTGTTTTGGAACATGTTGTAGATAGTCAATAGCTTCCTAGTCTTCCTATCCATTTATTTTTGTTCAGCAACATTCCATCTCAGAATTCCTGCACTGTACCTAATAATAGACACAGCTCGGGAATTTACTGCGCTTATGGCACTTCTGCTGTTCAGATGTGACTTCAATACGCTCCCTACTCTCCGAATGTATTCAGTTCTTAACAATTCCTTCATTTTTTGTTCTTTATGCCATCAGCCTCCAGAACGCACAAATATGTGTATCCTTCCTCGGAGTCAATTTCCTTTATCATCTCACCTGTTGGTGTCTGGATTCCGTTACTTCTGCTCAACCTACCCCTCCTCATCACAATAACTCCACACTTACTAATACCAAACTGCATACATATATCACTGCTGAAAATACGGACAGTGTCAACAAGCACAGCCAACTCACTTTTCCCGAAGAGCTTAAGATCGTCCATGAAGAGGAGATGATTGATGGTAAGCCCTCCCTTTCCCAACCTGTATCCTGCTCCCACTTTTCGCAGTACACTGGTCAGGGGCATCAGCGCAAGGACAAACAACAGAGGGGACAGACTATCTCCCTGGAAGATACCTCTCTTGATCTTCACGCTTCCCAAGGATTCTCCAGTTGATGTCAACTATGTATCCCAGGACCTCATACTCTTGCCCAACAACTGTCTGATGTTATCTGCCACCTTGAAGATCTCCAGGCTTTTGGTGATCCAAGAATGAGGCACCATGTCAAATGCCTTTCTGTAGTCTATCAATCCCATGGCAAGATCAGTGTGTCTCCTCTTGCAATTCCCCATTACCATCTTATCAATAAGTAACTGGTCCTTTGTACCACGTGACTTCTTTCGGCATCCTTTCTGTTCGTCCGGTAACAAGTTGTTTGTGTGGAGGTGATGGTAGATTTCCTCAGACACAATGCTCGTCAACAGTTTCCACATTATGGACAGACATGTGATAGGTCTATAGTTGGTAACATCATTACCCTTGATTCGGTCTTTCATTATCAGAACTGTGGTACCTTTTGTCAACCACTCTGGTACCTCACCTGACATCAAGCAGTCATTGAACATGGTTGTCAGTTTCGGGTGGAGGGATGTTATATTTTTAGTCCAATACCCCTGCACAACATCTGAGCCTGGTGATTTCCAGCTGGCTAGTTTTTTTGGCCTGCCCCTTAAGAGTTTCAACTGTGATACTCAAATCAGTTTGTTGGTGTGCCTGCTCACAGATCTCCCTCTGTACTGTCTCAATCCACACTGCCTGGTCATCATGTATAACATCATGCTCCCATATTCCTCTCCAGAATGTCTTAGTTTGTTCCGCCTCAGGGATCAAGTCGTTGCCTCTTTCTTTCCCCTCAAGCTGTCCAAACAGCATCTTCTGGTTGTTGTCGAACATGCGGTTCTGTTTATACTGACTGACTCTGTTCTCGTATCGCCTGATTTTTGCACTCTTTGCTACAATGCGTTGCTTCAGTTCCTCTATGATAATATTTAGCTTTTTCCTCCTAGTTTTGTATTTTATTTCCAGTCTATTTTTAGTGTCTATGTTTTTTAGTGTCCCATTCAGTAGTGACTCAAGCTTTCCAATGTCATTTCTCATTTCCCTGATTTGACCACTTAGTCGTTTCTTCCACCAAGGCTCTGCTCTTTCTTGTCTGTTGTTTCCTCTCGCTTTTATACCAAGTAGTTTCCTCACCGTATTTGCTGTTGCTTTGAGGATATTGTTGCACTGGTGAAGGCACCTCGTCTCAAGGTATGGGATGACTTTATTTACCTTAGCTGTTGTTTCTTTTAACTTTTTCCTGTCTACAAATCTTAGGTTCATAGGTCTCCACTATCATTATTCAATTCATCTACCACTAAATTTAGGATGTCAACCGAACCTTGTCCTAGCCCGTCAGCATTCATCTCCTCAGTGGCCGTATCTCTGTTCCAGGTATTATTTATCTCAGTATTCAGATCATTGTCTGCTTCGGGTGGTTCCTCCGTTCTCTCGACCTCTTCACATTCATTTCCCACTGGCTCGTTTGCCTGGCATACTCCACCCTCCATCTCCAAGCTAATCTCTCTGCTCAGTTCCTCCAGTTCCAGCTCGCTTATCCACCCATTAGTTCTTACTACCCGAGCCTGCCCGGCCAAATTTTGTTCATCTAATTTAAATAGACCAATCTCGTTCCAGATGTTATGCATCCGTCTCCTATAGCCCCTCTCATTGGGGTTACTTTGCATAACAGTTCTATTCAATTATTTCGTCCAGTTGGTTCTGGTCCCTTTCCTTCTTCTTCTTCCTCCAACACCAGCAGTATTTGGTTGACAGCCAGGTCCCTGTTGCTGAGCCAGGGAGCCCCTGTTGGGTGAGAGTCTATCACATGACGTTCTAGTCTCCATTTCGCCGTTATTCGAACTGTTTAGCTTCGATATTTAAACACTCTTATCGAGGATTGGCGAACGTATGGTTACATAACCATCTGTGGATTCACCGTCTCCGGTGGTTGCGCCGCTCCACTTGCCTCTTGTGTGGCATTATCACCACGCTGTAGACGAACACAAATAAACAAACAAACAAACAGGCAGAAAAAACCACCAAAATGAATAAGCATAAGTTTCATTGTAATGTAGTGTTCGAATGTCTGACTTAGTTTTTCCCTTCTCTTCTCTGTCCGTCCGCTTGTTTCTCTCTTCATTCTTATTTTCTTTACGTTTTTTTTGTTTTTGTTTTTCTCTGTTTGTTTTTTGTTGTTGTTGTTGCTGTGCTGCTTTGGTTTTGATTTTTGTTTTTTCTTTTGAGTCTATCTATATATTTTGATGCCTTCCTCTTTTTTAGTAGGAATTCTATAATGAGGTGGCAGTGCTGTGCTAGCAGCAACTAGCAGGAAGCAATGGGAGAGAATAGCGGCGGTAGCGATACTGAGGCAGTGATGGTGGTGATGTCGATACTGAGGCAGTGGTGGTGGTGATGTGATCGTATTACTGTAGTGATGGTGTTGTAGCGGTGGTAGCAATGAAGGAGTGGTAGCGGCGGTGATGGGATAGTGGTGTATCTAGTGGTGTATCTAGTTTCTGGTGTTGGTGAGATTGGTGTTGTTTGGCTGTTCTATATAGTGTAGACAGAGGAGGGGGGGGGGTTCTTCTTCTTCTTCCATTTATAGCCATTTTCTTTTTTGAATATACAATGTACAATACAAAGTTGAATATTTGAATAATTGAGCCTTATAACAATATATTTTGGGTCCGAATGTTTTGGGGGCTCAAGCCGGATGCTTTACGTAACATTTGTACTAAGAGTTGTTATTTCACAAATGAGTTCAAATCCCGCCGAGGTTGACTTTGCCTTTCATTTTTACGGGGTCGATAAAATAAAGTACCAGTAATGCACAGGGTAATTGCTGGCCTTGTGCCAAAAGTAGAAACAGTTATTTCACAAATGATTTAAATATGTTAAAATGTTTTATTGTTAACTCTATATAAGTGCACATACATTGATTTCTGAAAAGGACACTCAAAAATACTGGGGCCTTGAGCCCAAAATTTAAACTTTTTATAATTATCAAAGAAAACTTTTCTTTGAAAAAATAATGGATGACTCAGAGTCACTCCTGCCTCACAATCTAACACCTCACACCGACACCACCATTGTAAATATTGCTACGTTTGCCAACACTAGAAATTTAGCAGTAGCAATATTTTTAATTTGTCTCAGGCAGACGTTCATTTCCCGCCATTACCAATGACTGCAGGTGTTAAAGCCGCCACTACCACGACCACCACCGCCACAACTACTGCCCCCACCACCACCACAGCGACAACAGAAACAAAAGAAAAAAATAAATTAACTCGTGATATCGAAATGAATTCACCCAAAATGAACTCTTCCACACCGAACACCACTGACGCCACCACCACCACAACTGAAACTAAAATTAACAAAAGCAAAAATAACGATAACAACAACACCAAAATTGAAATTAAGAAAACTACCCTGAGTTTTGCCAGAGTAGCAAAAACGTGCGAAGCGATCCAGTTAACTCAGGAGGAATTAGAAGAAGCCAAAGGAATGGCAAAGAAAGATAGGTACAGGGTGAGCCCCCCCCCCCCCCCCCACACACACCTAATAAAATGGAGCAACGTCGCCTATGCACCGTGTCTTATCGGACAATTAACATAAAATCGCGCCGAGTGGAACGGGCATCCGAGTCCCAAATCAAAAAAGCTTTGGGACACGTGTGGGCAAAAAAAACCCCACATCAGACGTGGGCAGAAGTATGGAACCGTGGACGTGTTCTTTGAAACACGACAGAAAGCCAGAGAACACTCCAATGCCCCATTAAGAAGTGACGACTTCACACTCACCCCAAGTTATTGTGGCCAGACACTTGTGAAGATCAGGGTGACACACGTTCCACCGGCCATCGAAATTCCCTGGCTAATGGCTGCCGTCCTCACCGGCATCGAGGCCAACACCAAGATAATTGAAATAGCGAAAGAAAAGCAGGAGTACTGGTACGGATCTGGGATGGAGCTCCTGATCCAAGCGGACCATAAAAGCATTGAGGAGATCCCAGAGGTAATACACCTCACTGACGGAAGCCACCTCACCGTAATCGACGAGGGCAGACGACCTAGGTGTGTCGTTTGTAGTGAAGGAACCCACCTAAGGGTTTCTGCCCTCAGGCTAAAAGGTTGAGGCCACTTCTCTTACCCACCCCAGTCACTCAACCATCAATACCACCAGCAGCAGAAATGGCAGCAACAACTGTAGCAACAACAACAGAAGCAACTGTAACTGCAACAACCCCAGCAACAGTAGCAAAACCAACACCACCAACACCCAACGCGCCATAACTAAAAGCAGCGCCTACACCATCCAGCACGCCACAAGCAAAACCAACGCCTGTGCAGTATTTTCCACTCCCCGGCTTATCGCAACTGGAGACAGATTGTGACGACGTGGAGTGGAAAACGGTATCAGGAAAAAGAAAAAAAGAAACCAAAAAATAAAATATTATCTTCCCTCCCCCTCCAAAAACAAAATACATACGAAGACAAATAAATCATCAGATATGCCACCATCCATACCAGCATCACCAACCCCATCACCACAAATACGAACACCATCACCATCATTAACCCCAACACCACCATCATCAACACCATAAAAGTCACCAAAAAAGCGTAAAAGAAACAAACACAACAAACGCAAACAAAACAAAACCACCAAAACGATACACACTACACAGCATTAAATTTGAACAACCAATTATTACACTACATGCAACACAACACCAGCATCACAGAAAAAGACTACACAACAACCCAAAAGTTCACACCTCCTCCACACATACAAATCACTCGCATCACACAGAAAACGTACACGACACTAAAACAAAAATTCCCCAATGACATCGGAGACTTCCGACAAACACTCCCCAGGAGGATTTATAGGGACATCCTTTCAGAGAAGGCGACAAGCAGTGAAAAGGATGGATAAACCATCCTTCCTCTACGAGAAGTAAGGTAAGTGGTCTTTCCCATCTGTCCACTCCATTTCAACATGACCTCACTCAGAATAGGCAGCATAAATACGTGTGGCTTGGGGTCGTCATGGATACAGTGCCACCTGCTCAACGACCTCAGGTCACTAAACATAGATGTAGTGGACATCAGCGAGACCAGAATCTCCGAAGCACGGGCCTTCGCATCGATCTTCGGCGGCTACAATGTGTACGCATCTTCCAGCCGTCCGGGATCGGGTGGAGGATTTGCTGTGCTTTTTCGGAGAGGTTTGGATCTTGCCATACGGGCCATCTTCCTGGACTCAGAAGGTAAGTTGGTGGTGCTGGACGTGACCAGCGAAGACGGGCAAGCTTTCAGGCTAGTGGCCGTCTATGCCCTGACAGGAGCAGGGTGGCCTGATTTCTTCCGGCGTCTGGAGACCTTTCTTGGAACGTCCCGCTCTTTAGTGTTAGTGGGCGACTGGAACGGGATCTTAGATGCACGCTCGCACTGTGTGGGAATGGTGGATAGGGGAGTAGGGTGCAATAGTCTCACCAACCTGCTCAGGCATTTTGAACTGTATGACAGGTACCGATTGGATTTCCCGAATGTGCCAATGTGGACTTGGACAAATCGCATAGAGTCATCCAGATCTATCTAGATAGAGTAATTTGTACGGAAATAGATAGGTGTAGCACAGGCTGTCCACAATTCAAGATAGTCAGCTACACAGACCACAAATTCGTGATCTGTGTGCTTGACTTAGATAGGCTTCATAGACGAGGATCCGGCCACTGGAATCTAAACGCGTCCTTACAAGCGCGCAAGTCCTACAGAGACCGGATTAGCGAACTAGTTAAGCGGGCGTTGACGGGGGCCGTCGTCAACAACAAGTGGTGGTTTGCTCTGAAAAGAGCAATTAGAATAGAGTCCATTAGGTTTAGTAAGGCTTTAGCAATGGAGAAAAATAGAGCAGAGAGAGAATTAGTTAGCTAATTAGACGAGGCGCTTAGCAAAGGCATCGCGTGCGACGTACTTGCGGCGAAATTGGCCCTTGACCAATTCTTCAATGCAAAGCAAAAGGCTGCGTTGTCAGAGCTAGGGTGCGTGCTCTCAGAAACGAGGGGAGCAAAGCTGTTCAATGGGCCCGAGTGGCGGAGGCGCGTCGTGGCAACAAATACACGATCCGGTCTTTGGTGGACCACGACGGGCGCATGCAACTCGATCCCGGGCAAATGTGTGAAGCTTTTCAGCGATACTTCGATCAGCTGCTGGGGGGCAGCGGCGGGCCGGATCGAGGGATGGACATTAGTGTCTCCCTCGACGGACTGCCGCGGCTCTCCGCCACTGAGGCGGAGTGTTGCGAAAAGCCGATAACAGCCGCTGAAGTAAGGGAGGCAATGACTGGCTGCACAAGGGGTAAATCGCCTTGTTTGGATGGTCTGCCCTATGAACTTTACGTACAAATGCCAGACTTGTGCGGAGGCCTCTTGGCGGACGTCTACGGCAACTGGCAACAGAACGGAGAATACCCAGCTCTGTGAGCAGAGGAGCGGTGGCGCTGCTGAGAAAGGATCCGAACAAGGGGGATAACATAGATAATTTCAGGCCCATAACTCTGCTAAACACAGAGTTCAAGATTTTGGCCAAGGTGCTAGCAAAGATGTTGGCGCTTGTCGTTGGTGGTCTAGTGGGAGTGCCGCAGACATGCACCATTCCCGACAGATCCATCCACGACAACCTCCACCTCATGCGATACATCGTAGAAAGGGTAGCTACGTAACCTGGCACGGGTGGGTCTTTGATCAATTTAAATCAGTCGAAAGCATTCGATAGGGTCGACCATCGTTACCAAGCGGCAGTCCTGAGGGCGACTGGCTTTGGGCCCGTCTTCAGAGGCTGGATCGCTGCGATGCACAGCGACATCTGCTCTGTAGTGAGAGTGAACGGTCACCTTTCGGAACCGTTCAACATCATGCGTCCGGTCCGCCAAGGATGTCCTCTCTCGTACTGCCTCTCGAACCATTACTGCACAAACTGGAGACGTTGAGGGGGGTCCCGCGCGAAATAGGATGCGGAAGATCCGTGTCAGCATATTCGGACGATGTCACCGTAGTGGTGTCGAACGCCAAACACATCGAGGCAATCGGCACTACACTAAGAGAATACGAAGCGGTGACAGGAGCAATGATCAACCAGGAAAAGTCAGTGGGCCTGCAGCTCGGCACCTGGAGAGACAGGTCCATGCCGCCCAACAGCGTCGTCGGGCTCTGGACAGACGGACCGGTTAAATTGCTAGGGGTCTGGTTCGGTCCAGACCTCCAGACGGACAAACATGGGACGAGTTGACGAGCAGCGTGGCTTCTCTCAACCAGAAATGGGCCGAGAGGAAGCTATCCCTGAAAGGTCGAGCGGAGGTGGCTAACGCGTACATCGCGTCCGTCATCTACTACCGCCTGACCGTCGTACCTTGTCCTAAGCCCCGCCTGACTGCGCTCCGATGGTCAGGCGGTCCATCTGCTGTCAACACCCGCTACGTGGAGCGCTGGGCTTGCCGGGGCTGGTGATGCGCAGACACACGCTCAGGCTACGACATCTCCATCTCTTCCTCGACGGTGATTAGGTGTGGTCGCCGTTTGCTAGACACGTCTTTCCCCAGCTCGTCTCGTTGACGGAGCTGCAGTCCTGGGTCAAGCGAAGACCGAGATAGAGCGCTTGGAGACTGGAATGTCTTCAGGCGCTCAAAGCCCTCGACCAATCGGTCAATGTGATCGGCGGAAACTCCACCTTGGCGTTCTAAAGAGGATTAGTGGAAGGGAAGAGCCACGACGTACTTGGGGAAACTCTAGGCATCGACGAAAATCAACAAACCAATGTCTTCGGAAGGACTTTCGGGCCGGGGCCTATGGACAACTTCCAGAAATCCATGGCCTGGCAGTGCTACCGGGGAGCTTTGCCAGTTCGGGATAAACTCTACAGGCATGGAGGTGCCGTCAGCCGGGCATGTCCTAGATGCGCACAGGGCGACGAAACCGTCCTGCACGCACTCGTCCAGTGTCCGAGCATTGCTGACTTCTGGGTTTATGTCGAACACCTGCGGTCACGTGTAGGACGGATCCAGCTATCAGCTGAGTCCATCGTGAGGATTGCGCCGCCCCCTTCCTTTAGCCGAGAAGGGCAGGCAGCTTTTATCTGTCTGGTGGACATGGCGAAATAGATAGTATGGTGGGCACGTTTGAAAGGGCTGAAGACGAGCACTTAGCTCTTCGGTGATGCCCTGATTAACTTTTTCAAATTTCATTTGAAAGATGGGTGAGAGAAGCAATTATGGCCCGAATAAATGGGCGTTCTCTTAGTATGTGTCTGTAAATTAAATGTGGAAAACTGGGAGAGGGCACTTGCCTTGTTGGTCAGGTTCACTGTGGTCTTTTAATGGGCTTTCTCCACAAATGTCCCCCCGAAGTCTCCCCCCTATTGGGGAATTTTTCATTTTTATTTTTTGTTACATCCTCTGTTTTTGTTTTTTACACGCAGAAATGCCCATTTGTACCGTCCTGTATTGTCCTGCACTGTCCTTAATGTCTACTTTATGTAAACTCTTGTGGTTAATAAAGAAATCATTATTATTATTATTATTGTTGTTATTCCTTGAATCTCAGTCATTGATGTTGGTTAACTGGAAAGTCCGTTGGATTGAATATCAAGCCACTACCTGCAGCCTCAGATATTCAGGACGTATCGGAGGGTTCTTGCTGTTCCAAGCAAGCATGCCTTTTGAAGCGTTCCAAAAAGCGTGAAGGGGCCGATTTTCTTTAACCATCCCTGGAAACTTTTGGAGATAGTCCCCAGTGCGCCTATGACAATCGGGATCACTTTGACTTCATGGCAGTTCCAAATCCTTTTCACCTCCCACTTTAGGTCCTGGTATCGGTTAAATTTCTCCCTCTCCTTCTCTTGCACTCTCGTGTCGAACGGGCAGGGCACATCCACAATCAGGCACGATCTTTTTTCTTTGTCCACAACCACCAGGTCAGGTCTATTGTGTTCCAGTTTTTGTCCGTCTGTATCCTAAAATCCCACAGCACCTTCACCTGATTGTTCTCCATCACCGCCTCTGGCCTATGCTCATACCATTTCTCAGAATGTGGTAAATTGTTTACTTTGCACAGGTGCCAGTGGATCACCCTGCCCATCACATCGTGTCTCCAGCCCTTATAGTGGGTCTGGGCTAGGTGTTTACACTCGGACACAATGTGAGCCACAGTCTCCTCTCTCTCTCCACAGATCCTGCACAGTGGGCTAGCCTCCTCCTTGTAGATATGGTGCTTCAACCACTTAGTTTTGAGGGCCTGCTCCTGCGCAGCCATTAGCATTCCTTCTGTAGCCTTTTTGAGGTCTACTCTTCTCAACCAGTTCCATGTCTGTGGATCTCTAAATTCAGTTTTCTCAAAGAAGGTACTATGAAGGGATGTTCCCCTAAGGCTGCTCTTCCTCCTTGATGTTATTTCCTCCTTGGACATCCCCTGGCCTACTGTCCCCTCCTTCAGTACAGTTCTGAGCATTGGCTCCTTACTATAGGTCACGTATTTGTATAGGTTGTTTTTCTCCATCTGAACACAGTCCTCTATGCTGATAAGACCTCTTCCACCCTCAGATCTCCTTAGGTAGAGTCTATCGACATCACTCCTCTTGTGGAACATGTTGTAGATAGTCAATAGCTTCCTAGTCTTCCTATCCATTTCTTTTTGTTCAGCAACATTCCATCTCAGAATTCCCGCACTGTACCTACTAATAGACACAGCTCGGGAATTTACTGCGCTTATGGCATTTCTGCTGTTCAGATGTGACTTCAATACGCTCCTTACTCTCCGAATGTATTCAGTTCTTAACAATTCCTTCATTTTTTTGTTCTTTATGCCATCAGCCTCCAGAACGCCCAAATACTTGTATCCTTCCTCAGAGTCAATTTCCTTTATCATCTCACCTGTAGGTATCTGGATCCCTTTACTTCTGCTCAACCTACCCTCTCTTC